>OZ022416.1:39644185-39682288 GCA_963989365.1 Rhimphoctona megacephalus | reverse complement strand
AGTTTAATTCGTACGTTTTATAACATTTTATAACACTGGAGATTTATGACACTCTATGAGAAATCTTATAGTTTCCTCATTGAAATCCTAGCAAATTGACACCCTAAATTTGTTAATTTGTAAAATGTTGTAATTTTTATTGTAAAGCTAGTGATAATTCTATTTTCAATGATGTTTATAAAATGTTTTTCATATTTGAACGAATTGAAATTTAAAAATAAAACTTAAATATTAATAAAACAATCCAATTCGTCAAGTTATTAATTTTACAGATACGACTGTGTTTTCCAAATTGCAAAGACTGAGGAAATCGGTTGAATATTCGTAAGCGGTCGGAAGGGGGGATGCCAAAGAAATGATTAAACAAAGGAGCCTTCTCCGTCTGTCTCTCTTTCTCATTTTATGAATTGACAATTTGCGTGTTATGACGATCCAAAACTGTCGGTGTCAGTCGAATTATTTAAATCTTGACAATGCCAGATAAACCGGAAACACGTAACTCTCATATGACGTTTTCCTGGCGATGAGAAATATGATAGCAAGGGGTGAGGGCGACTAAATTCAGTACTCGATCCATTGTGGCGAAAGGCATTGTCTTGAGTATACGTCACGCGTAATAGCAACGTTGCGAAAGGAAGAAGCGATGACTATTCCAATATAGCTTCAAAGGCGTGTATGAAATTGAGAAAACATTGGATGGGGATAGAAAAAAAAAGTGGAATGAGGAAAAAAAGAGAGAGAGACAAGTAAGCTAAACGTCGGTAGAAATGGAAAAAGAAAACAAAAATGGAGGAATATAAAGCAAAATTGAGAGATGCTAAAAAAGAGGGAGAGGAGAGAATTAAAGAAAAACGAGTAAATCGAATGAAAGTAAGGTATCAAAAAGGCGAATTTGAAAAGGGACAAAGAAGAATGTGAAATAAAATCTGAGGAAATTAAATGACAGAGGTGGTGTAAGAGGGATAAGGAACGAGAAGAATAGAGGAAAGAAATAGGAAGAAGAGAAAGATGAAAAAAGTTTAATGTCATCGGTGTATCGTGACATTCTCTCGTGCGTTTCACGGCTTTCTTAATTATCATCTGTCCATCTTCCAAGCATCAGAGCATAGAAGAGGTAAAAAAAATGAGGGAAAGGACGAGTGTGCGAGATGGGGGAGGAGGGGGGGGGGGGGGGTCAGAGGGGACAGATGAGAGAAGAAATGCCGTGAAGAAGGAAGAAAAAGGGTATATATATACGGGTCTATAAGAAAGAGAGACGACGAAAAGCGCGGATCCGTTAGTGAGAAACGCGAAAGATCCGAGGGATGTGGAGACAGAGAGAAAGAAAGAGAGCGAGAAGAGAGAGAGCGAGAGAGAGAGAGAAGGAAAGAGAGAAGGAGAATAAATGAAGGGAGAGTGAGAGAAACCCGGCGCGCTTCTTACTCCGCCCAGCATCCAAGATGGCGTTTGCCGGAGCGGGGCTCCCCTCGTCATTAAAATCAATAATTAAAAAATACATCCGCGTGCCACGACGACGCCGCGTGAGGGGGGCACCTTCGCCTTTTCTAGAACGCGACGCCGCGCCTCGTGACAACGACTGCTACGAGCGACGACGGAGACGACGACGACGACGACGACGACGACTACTACTACAAAGCCCTCATTCTTATAACCAAATGAGAACCCCTGAACGACCAGCGTGCTTGCTCTCGCGGGGGAGTGTTTCTCTAGCTGTATAAAAAGTTCAGATATATCTATATATGCATATATATATTTGTAAAAAAAAAAAAAAAACGGAGTATACCGGATGGTACCAGGCAGCACTGCTGCACCGTGGTCTCCCACAGCCCGAATTCCCACGTAAGAGTAAAAGATGTTACCTCGCAAAAACTATTTTTCGATAATTCACGAGAAACATAAGCAAACAATCCCGAAATTGCCCCCCCCCCCCAATTGGAATAAATCGAATTTATTGTATTCGATCGTTGATAAATCGTCGGTGGGAATATAAGCTTCATGCGAATGTCATACACCGCGTAAATCGTTCGTCAAAAGTATTTGATGAGTTAAAGGGTGGGTCGGAGCCCCAAAATTCGAATATTTTAGGGCGAAAAAATTTTCTTAACAAATTCACTCCCCAAATTTTAATTTCTCGTATTATTACGATTCCAACACAAATCGATTGAATAAATTTTGCGACTCTGAGTGAGAACGTTCAAACGACTCTTCAAACGCAAACGCAGATTTCATCGAGAGGTAAGGAATTGTTTGGAGATTTTGGGAACAAGTAAATGTCTTCTTGAGTATATGGAATACGTCGTTTCGGTGCAATAAAGAGCATTATGTCGGATAATTAACGCAGTAGAAGTTGAAGATGTATGGAAGAGGGGGAGGGGGTCTCGAAGAAGAGATTAGCCGAGTCTTAGAGAGCTGAACGAAGAGGAAGGCCCTCGATGTCTCTATATTATACATAAATTTTCTTATGTGTGTACGTGTCCAGTGTCAGGTCATTCGAAATTGTCGGAGAAGGTCTTGAATAGGGTGTGGAGTGTCGAAAGGGACCATACACTACCTATATTATATTATGGGCACCACCTTGGGGGTTTGAGGAAGAAACCTCGTGCGCGTTTGACGACTTCATACTGAGTATACTACCCCACACACACACACACACACACACACACATATATTATGGCCGAACAAGGAAGAGCTCCCGAGGGTCATGTTGGAAAACGGTACAGGTGCCCCTGTGGCCTCGGCTTCGGGTGCAGGTGTATTGTACTGTCATCCTCAAATACGTGTTAAAACTAACCTCCAAAAGAGTGTTTATGCACGTGAATATTCTTCTCCCCCTCGCCCCTTCCTCTCACGAGAAAATTTTCATTGTCACAAATAATATGACTCATATACGTACACTCAAAATAACGCACATAAAACTTTTTCCATCATCCAGGTATATGACCGATGTCATGGACACTGGCCACTTCCTATTAAAATATACACGCTACATTAAGGGACTTATTTACATAAAGATATTAAAGTAAGGATATTTATATATATATATATATATATATATATATGTTCAGCTAAGCTATAAAATTACTTGACAAACATATTTTTCAAGTTATTATTCACGTTTCTGTAAATATTTCATTTCATCAGAAGTATCTTGTTTAGGTGCGTGACACACAGCGCTCACGGTTGTGTCTTAGCAGGTTGATAAAAATAGTACTCCGTTTGTGTACTTGCGAATTTTCATAAGACATTTTTTTAACTCCCGACTATCGGTAGGGAGAAAAGACGAAAGCAATTCGTATCATCGCGATCAGCTGGTTTTGACAGTTTTATTTAAACAAAATGCTTGCGGGAATGGCAAAAAAATACTTCACCGAATTTAGAATATACATTTTATTACTACTCACAGTCATGGTTTTTATCAATAATTTTAATGCGGCCGTATGTATGTTTATAGTAATAGCAGCATATTTAAAAAAATTGCTCTTCCGTTATATATATCGATATCACCATAGAATTATTGAAAGTCATACTGCCATAACTATCCTTCAAGAGTAATACACTTCGGACGGTTGGTCATAACTCTGTGAGAGATGCGGCCACACTGAAAACCGAATTTTGTTGAAATATTGAAATATTTTGTTGGAAATATTCAAGAAAATTATTTTGTCCAGGCAACAAAATTTCGAATGTTACAACAAAATTTCGTTACACCGAAACGACACAAATTTTGTTGTCTGGACGACATAATTTTGTTGAATACGTCCAATAAAATATTTCAATTTTTCAACAAAATTCGGTTGTCAGTGTATGTGCATTATTTTTTGTATGAAACCTGAAAAAATGTAGTACGAAAGATCGACTGATAAAGACGAATTTCTTTAGTTAGAAATTCTGAATATTTTGTTGGTGTAATATGAAATGGAAACTTATAAACTCGCCGCATATCAATTGCCTTGAAACAAGAATACAAAAAAAAAAAAAAAACAGGCACGTTGACGAAAAATTCGAATTTCTGTGAAAATAAAAATGTTCTACTCATGACGAGGTGATTTTCAATGGATAATTATTAATTATCGCAAGCGAAAAACAAATCAATGAAATTTACTTGCAACATCTGTTGTTGTTTTGTAAAAACTCAATCTAGCTTAATTACAAGGTACTTTCTTTTTTGACAATGCTGTTATATTCGTTTTACCCTTAAGCGCTTTCGCATATTGCATCAGATGAGATCGCGAAATAATTCGGAAAAAGTATATACGGAAAGTTTACTTTTACGCGGAAAAATATTTAATAACTCATTACCGTGCTCGTAATACGACGAGAAAAAAAATTTGTTGACCGAAATAAATTTCGTTTCTCTCAAACAAAATATTTAGTTCGATACGGGCAACAAAATATTTTTCAGATGAGACGAAATAATTTGTCAATGCTGAAACAAGTTATTGGTCGAACCAACAAAACTTTGGTGCAGCCAAACAAATGAATGTCAATGCAACAAAACATCATCCAAATAAATTGATTCATTTATTCGTCCTAACGATTATCGTTTAGTCAATTTGGTAATTGAGATTTAAACAAATATTCTATTAAAGCAACTAAAAAGTATGCGTAAGCAAATAAATGGTACCCCAGTTGTTCGAACAAAATCATTTGTCTCCGGTGATTTAGTTCATTCATCTACAACAAATTTTCATTATTTAGTTGAATAAACTAAATCATTTTTTGACACTCAATTAAAAAAATGTTGAATCCACCAATTTTTCGTCCAACAAAATGGAATTAGTTCGATGAACAAATTTTTTTTTTTTTCTCAGTGTACGTATACAGTAGTGGCGTAAAGTTTGCGTCAAATTACCACGGATACGTGTCGCCATACGATAAAAACTATAAACTTCTTATTGTACGATCAGACGTTTTCCTATTTGATCTGTTCCATTTAGAACTTCTACTTTCATAGCGTCGTGTCCGTTGCGGTTTTTAAATGTTCTTTTGGCCAACTATGTTGATGTAATTTCACTCTTGGACTCCGGAAATCGCACGTATTTAGTTAAACCAAAATTTTTATATATAAAAGATCAAAAAAACATCACGTTTGTGTTTGTTTTTATATCGGCTTAGGCTTTATTCAGAAATATTGACGTCGTTGTCATTTTTTTAAAAGCATATTGAAAGATGAAAAGGATATCACTCGGTTAATCCTAATATCGCGATTTTTTTTTCTTTTTTTTTAATATTCAAAGTCTTTTGAATTGCAAAGAAAAAAATCGTCGCTTCCAATCGCGTATTGAAAATGAATTGATGAGCACAAAGTTGGCAAAGGTCTTTAAGAAATAATTTTAGATATTCAATGGGTTCTACCTGAAAAACCACCGTAGTAAGAAGCGTAAAAAAAAAGAGAAAAATGGAAAGAGCCTCCTGTAAAATTTGTGAAAATCAATGGTCAATTTTGATTCTAATAGTTTGGCATATGACTTGGTATTAATTACAAATTTTTATGTAAAAACGTCGAAATTTTAGGTCACTTTTTATAACTCTACCTTGAGTTATTTTTCAAAAATACAAAAGCTTCAAAACCCTTTAAAAAAGCAATTTTAAGATAAAAAAGTGCGACTTCATTCATACAGAGATTTTACTTACTTGTTTCAAATTACAATCGTTCCAAACAGCGAAAGAAAAAATCTTTTCATTTTCAGTAGTCCCTCGGGTGTGTTTTCCGAAAACGCGAATCGCTAATTTTTATTTTCTTATACTTGAGACATAATAAAGAACTGATGGGAGTGTCACATTCTCAGGTGGAGTAAAGTATACACGCAACAAATAGGCTTCGAAGAAGGTTGACCACAGTACGAAACTGCTCCGCATAGGCTCGCGAGATTTTCGCGTTTTACCTCGTGGGAGCGTGGTCATAGAAAGAGAGAGAGAGAGAGAAGGTAAGAATGAAGGAAAAAACGAACAGAGAGAGAAAAAATAATATCTCGTGGCTGTTGGAGCGAGCGAACGCGTGAGATCGCGCGTTCCGGTGAAACAACGCGGAAAAAAGGACAGAGATATTGGGACGAATGATAAAGAAGTCGTGAAGGAGCAACGAGCAAGATAGAAAGAGGGAAAAGAGAGAGGGGGTCCAGTGGGCTGGTACCCTCGGTGGTTGGAGGTGGCCAAGGAGGAGGGACTCTCCTACGTTGCTTCGACGAGCTCCACTTTTTATCTCTTTTGCTCTCTCTCTCTCTCTCTCTCTCTCTCTCTCTCTCTCTCTCGCTCTCGCTCTTATTCATGCTTCTCGCGGTTTCTTTGCGAGTGGTGAACAAGCGGAGGCAGTCTCAACGCGACCGTTCCGCGAGCCCGTGGCCGAAACTTATTATTTTTTCAATATTTATTATTCAAAAAAAGCAACCCCTAGTTCGAAAAGCCAAAAGAAGAAAAAAAAATCAAAATTTTGCATGTGTCACTATCGGATTATTTGTCAATGAATAAACAAACGGAAATCCTGTGTGTTTTTTGTGAAGATTTAAAAAGGCGGGGTTTAAACGAATATCGCGATTAAAAAAAAAAAAAAAAAAAAAATCGTAAACAACCCCTTCGTTCTGCAGGTGCGCCTAAATTTCGTGTGCTCTTTTGTGTAATGTGCCAGTGATTTCTTTCTCTCTCATACTATCGTTATTGTTATTGTTGTTATTGTGGTGGTGGTGGTGCTCGAAGGGATGATTTTTGTAAAAAATTGTCGAAGACGGAGCTATTACGAGGCGGAAATGACGAAGGGTTGTTCCCTATCGTGCACAGGTGAGCGACCACGCTTACGGGCTTATATTACTACCGGTTTATTTTCTTTCGCACAATCTTTCAATCACACACGTGCTATTTCAAACCCTCAGACATCTCGGGTGCTTCACGTGCTTCCAATTTATTCATTCCCCTGCACGAAGAAATCTTCGGAGAATATCGTTTACCAAAATTTCAGCTTTACGTCGTTTTTTTAATTGCGTTTGATTATTTTTTTATTTTATTCCTTTTAGCTCACATTTACACGCCCTCGAATCGGTTGCGTCGTCCCGTAAAGGGGTGCTTTTCTCCCTAACGCAATGCTCCCGAGAGTTTGATGCTAGCACAAGTGCCAAGAAGGATGAACTTGTACGAGCTCAATGAGAATAAATAGCAAAGAGTTTGATTCATCTATCAATCTTTAAACAGTCCCTTTTTTTTTTAATCATCCTTGGTATGAAGAAAATTCTATTCCGAGTCATTTCAACTTTCAAGAGTCAAAAATCATCCACGTGTTTGCTGTTTTTTCATCTTAATCATTCGTTACCAAGGTCCATTGAGGGATGCCGATTTTTGTAGTTGATTTTCGTACTTCGAGACGAAAAATCGCACAGTTAACATTTAGAGCCGATAGTCGTCGGCAAACGTCACAATTTTTGGCATGATCGATCGTCGGATCAGAGTCGACGAGAAATCACAAACGAGCTTTAAGAATTTGAGATTTATTGAATCGATTCGTATTCATTTTACGTCCATTATTATTCTTGTTAAAAAAAAAAAAAAAAGTACAAAAATTGCGATCGTCGTTCGATCATCATCAATGTAGAAAAAAACGAAAAAAAACAATATTTTTCTTCCTCATTTCGAATCTAACAATATTTACCAACATCATTTTTACTTTTATTATTACGATTATTACAGCATATAACTCAATTTGTCATAAACTCACTCTCTTGATAGCTTTTTTACTTATTACTAGTGCTAAGAATTCATTACATTTTTAGTTCTAAACGAACGTAAAAATTCACTGAAAACCGAATTTTGTTGAAATATCGAAATATTTTGTTGGACGTAATCAACAAAATTATTTCGTCCAGGCAACAAAATTTCGAATGTTACAACAAAGCTTCATTAGACTGAAACAAAACTTTGTTGAAACGACAAAAATTTTGTTGCCTGGACGAAATAATTTTGTTGAATACTTCCAACAAAATATTTCAATATTTCAACAAAATTCGGTTTTCAGGCATTGAATCGCCCGAAGATGTGAATTCGGAATCATGTTGTTTATTATCTTTGCGAATAATGAAGCTTTGGAGTACCTAAAAATAATGAAACATCAGTGGAAAAAAATTCGAATGCCTAATGAATATTTTTTCTTTTTCTTGAAAATTTGGTTTTATTCCTATTTTTTAGTTGTAAGTTTACATCCAAAACTGAGTAATTGAATCTCCCAATTACAACACAATCAACTTAACAATCTGAATTAAAATTCGTAACCAAAAAATGGGATTAATCATAACAAACGGTTAACATGTAAATCAAGCAATTGAAATGCGATTTATAATAAATAAATAATGTGTTTATTAATGCCCTCGAAAACAGTTTCGTAAAAAAGTGTGTTAGTGAGTGAATTCGCAAAATTCGTTTCCAAAATGATGTCCAATGGCATCATCTACAATAGATGACAGAAATGCAGAAGCACGCAAAAAAATGACAGAAAGAATAACAAAATTTCGACCAAATTGCGCTTGTATTTGAGAATTCGAATCGATCGAATATTCGTCAAACTTCGTTCCGATCGATATTCGTGAACGTTTAGGAATTTATTCTTTGACACTCCTATTTTTTTTTTTTTTCTTACTTCCAATATGCTACGGTATTCAAAAAATCGTTATTTTTATACCACATGTACGCACCGAGAAAAGAAAATTTATTAAAATAGTCGATTATTTTGTATAGAATAGGACGAACAAAATATTATCGGATTACCAACAAAATTTGTCTCATATTTCAACAATTTCAAGGGACTGCCAACAAAATATACCGTTGAAATATCCAAAAATTTCTTGTTGTTCCAATAATATTTTGTTCCCCGTATTCAACAAAATAATCAGTTTTTTCAACAAATTTTCAATGTCTAAATATATGAACATTGAAATATACACATACATATGTTTATATAAATATACATGATGCACATGTGCAATACGAAACATATAAAAATAAAAAAAAAAAAATATATACTCAGAATAAGCATGCATGTATTTAGTAGTGGCAGAGTCGAAATAGACGAGGGGTTGGTTTTTAAAGTAGTAGGAAGGGGGGTAGTTCGCGGTCCGCGGATGTCTGAGGGGGTGCGAGGAGAAGGGGAAGGGCAGAGGCGGGGTTAAAGGAGCGAGAAACTTCGGGAGGTAGTGGGCACGCGGGGAGATTTTCCAGACCCCTCTTTCCACCTCTACCAATTCGTTCCTTCTCTCTTTCTCTCTATCTTGCTATTTTCGTCCTTGTTGCTCCTTGCAGTGCGTGTACAACCGCCTCGTACCCCTGAGAGAAGGTACGCGGGGTTAGAGCGAAGTCGAGGAGTAGTAGGTTGAGGAGAAGGAATACTCGGAGGAGGAATAGAGAGAGGATGAGGAGAGAGAGAGAGAGAGAGAGAGAGAGAGAGAGAGGGAGAGGGAGAGAGAGGAGAACGGGGAGGGGGTAATGGAGGAGGGGGGGGAGGTCTTAGGAGGGGCGCTTAACGTCACGGCGCATTCACTCACCGGCCGTCGCCGACGCCGTTGTGCCCGCCAAACGCAACTTTATCGCCACGGTCAGTTTTTATTTTTGCACCATTGCAAATTCAAAAAAAAAAAAACGCACGACAATCGCAAAAAGATATTGTGACCATTCCATTTTTTTCATTCTCCAGCGATTTGTTTGTTTTTTGTTCGTTTTTTGGATCGTTTTTGCTCCACGCTTAGAATCAGTGCTCCGAATGTTTTTCTACGTTGTTTTGGTCGCTGTTTTTGTTTTTGTTGTTTTTTTTCTTTTTTCAAATTTGAATTTTCACCGTGGTGAATGAGTTTCCGGTGACTTATACGTGCTACGTAACAAATGTACGAGGGTGCCTCACTCGTTTCGTGGATTTCGTGAATTCGTGTGATAATGATATTTCGATTTTGTGTGAAAATGATATTTTTTTCTCCTTTTTTTGTTGTTTTTTTGTTTTTTTGGTGCTGTCGCATTCGCAAAGTGATTTCTGAGGTGCGATTTTTCTAAAATATTTTTTTCATTGAAAGAGAGAGAGAAAAAGAAAAATCAGCTGATGGATTATTGTGACGACGGAAACTTCGGTAAAGTTTACCCGCGCAAAATACTTGGCCTCCCTACTTTCCGGTCTCGTTGACTTTCGAATCTAATTTTTTGTGATGCGAAGAATAAATTTATTAATAATTTGATAATTGACGTTTTCTCGAGTGATACTCTTCCTTTAAACATTTTTCAATCATTTCTTTGCGTTATCGACTTTAACTCGTATTTCTGATAATATTCGTACTCTTTGCACTTTTTTCATCATAGAATTATCTTTTATTTATTTTTTATTTATTTTTTCTAATTATATTTACAAATATCGCACCAATAGTCCGTGGCTGCTCGCGACTTTGTAATTAATTCGTACATAGTTTGATCGATTCCGTCGGCAGTGACGAACACCAAAGTGAGAGAGGGAGAGATAAGCATATTTAAGATATACATTTATATCGAATAACAATAATATTCCCTGCACGAGCACACGCTCGAAAAAACGATAAACATTGTATAATTTGCAAACCTCGTCATCAAGCGCCCAAGGAAAATACGTTCAATTTCGAATCTCAAAGTAAAATGAATATTTCAATACGTAGTAATGAAAAAAAAAAAAAAAAAAAAAAAAAAAAAAACGATAATAAAGTAATGCGGAAACGTTGAGGATTTGAGAAAACATAAAATACGTGAGACGGTTTTGTTTCCTCTCGCTCTCTCTCTCGTGCACGCAAAATTTTATCGTTCCCCTTGAGTATGGAAAAAATATAAATAATGGAAGATTCAAAATAAAAAGTCTCGAGAGGTAGAGATTTTCAAACGAATAAATTATTTATGTTATTTTTCTGTCTAAAAAATCAGAACTCGCATTTTTCAAACTATTAAAAAAAAAAAAAAGAATAGAGTTCCGTTCGGCCAGCGAGAAAAGGGATTTAAATTTTTTTTTCCTCCTGAATGCCTGCCATGTGAATTGTTTGACTTTTCGGGAGTTTATACTGCGATGAAAAAATCAAAATAAGACGAGAGGAAATGTGTATACGTCAAATTTCGGAAACAGATAAGAATGAGAGAAAAAAAAAAAACAAGTGCGATTTTTATTTCTGCTCGATATTTGTCGCTTATACGTGCCGGGAAACATTGTCACACGTGTGAATTTGACAACAAAGTTCGCGACGAGTTTTCATCGGGCGCACAGTGACGTGCCCCAAAAGTCAAAGTGCCCGAGGATTTTCAGTACTCGAGAAAACTTTTTTTCACATTTTTCCTTGTCTATATCGAATTTTTCTTTCTTTTGTCTTTTTTTTTCGTTTTCTTTTTTTTTCAAGAGTATATAGAGAGCATTTTTGCGCCGTATTTTGATGACTTTTTTATGTACGACAACTCCTCACTGTTGCCCCAATAAAGTGACCTTTTTTTTATAGCTTATTTCATTATTTTATATATTTACATACTTATACAAAATAATTCGCCTAAATAATAATATAATCAGTATGATTCAACATAACGAATTATTTTATTTCTTCAACGAATTCTTTTTTTCTTTATTGTTGCACTTTTTTTTTAAGTTTTATACTTGAAAAAAATATGAATTAATAAATAGATTGATACAAATGTGACAACGAATGCAGGCAAAAAATATATCGATAGTACAAAGTCGTGATTAACTCCGTTAGTATTGAAAATAAATATATTGATTGTAGTACAATGAAAAATGAACGTATTTTCTGAAATAATGTTATTAACTATCGATAAATTTTCCGATAAACAATTGTACAACATCGTCGCAAAAATAACAAATCGACGACTCGTATATTCCAAGTTTAAAAAATTTCGGAGTAGAATGTTTCCAATTTTTGATACGAAACGAAAAATGACCACCGTATTAAAATGTTCACTAAATATTAAGGAATAGTAAATTTTATTTAACACGTTTTTCTAATTTGAAATGAACTTGTGATCTTTAAATATATCTGAAAGAAAAAAAAAGTACAGGAAAGTCTTGCAAAAGGTATTGAAAAAATGATGAATGTTTGGTCACAAATTGATATCGAAAAGTTAAACTGAACGAAAGAGGAAGAGAAAGAGTCATGAATTTTCTATATTTCTGTGTGGGGATGCCCCATAATTATGTTTGAGAAGTTTCAAGGTCACTGATTCAGGAGTTTCATAAGTACAACCCTAAACTTTCTTGGCATTGAAAATTTCAAAATAGAGAAATTATCCCGTCGAGACCTCTCATGAAATAGTTTAATTACATTAAGACCGCTGTAATAATTCGTAAATCTTATGTGCTCCCCTAATTACAACAAAATTCGCAATATTTGAAATCAGGATCGATCGGGATTTTGAAGCTGATTTAATTTTTATCAATTTTTTCGTCCAGTGATTCAAATATCGTCAAATAAATTTAAAAAAAATTGATATCCGTTGTTATGTGATGAAAAATGATGTGAATATTATTTATGAAAACTAAAAAGCATGATAATTATAATTTAAGTGTGAAAAATGTATAGAAAAAACGGAAAAATCGAGGAGAAAAGGAATTGAATTGGAATGGAAATATTCGATAAAAACATTCGATCTTATTATCCCCAACACTGAGATCAATTTTCTCAGATCGTTGAGCAGAGTCTGTGATAAAAATGCATAACGAGTGTGAATAAGAAAGTCCATTGCTGTCCCCATAAAACACGGGAAAAAAAATGAAAATAAAAAAAAAGAAAATAATAAACGTTTCGATCAGCTTTCGTGCGCGAAAGGCTTTGCGATGAAATTAATCGGACTGTGATCGCGCATCCGCGACAACTCGATTGTTATATTAGATCCCGTGAGACGGAGAAAGCGCACGATCGTGTCGAGCGACTTTTATTTCCTCTAATTTGAAACTTTTTTTCGTCCTCTCTGGCGTTGTCAATGAGCTTACGATTTTTTGCGAGGATTAGCGCGTGTGCGGTTTGACGCGAGAAATGTTCTACCTTCTCGCTCGAGCATGAATTAAAAAATTGTTTAAAGCACACGGAATAAATAAATAAATAAAATCGTAATCGATTTCTCAAGCCTTCTGATGCCAAAAACGTTATTAATTTTTTTCATTTACAGAAATCGTGGCACGAAAAATCGGCGGATAAAGATCGAAGGAGAGGAAAGGACCGGAAGAACGATCGGCAAAACTGAAAGAAGAGAGAGAGAGAGAGAGAGAGAGAGAGAGAGAGAGAGAGAGAGAGAGATAGAGAGAGAGCAAGAAAATTCAAGTAATTCATGGACGAAAAAAGTGCGAGAGTTCGGGGAAAAAAAAATTCGCAGTGTTTTAATAATTCGTCGTGAAAAAAAAAGAAATCGGATATAAGATAAAATTTCCGGAGATAGAGGTGAAACAAGGTGGATCCCTTTGATTTTCGTTGATTTTTATTTCCTAACGGTGAAAGTGCATGGAAGAGCCGGGGTGGAAGAGTTTTGTTATTTTTCTTGGTTCGCGCTGTCATTGTCGAAAGTGGAAAGGTGATACGAAAAAATACCCGTTATCGTCGTGGAAACGAAAGGGGGGAGCAGACGAGCTCCGTGGTCTAGGCTGAGACCACCCTCGTCGTCGTCATCGTCGACGACGAGACGGGAGAAAATGTCGAGCACATCCGATAGTCCGGAAGCGGGGATGGCCCTCCAATCACATTATTCATTACGATGGAACAATCATCAGACTCACATATTACAAGCGTTCGAGGCACTTCTTCACGCCGAGATACTCGTCGATGTCACCCTTGTTTGCACCGAAACGAGCCTCAGAGCCCACAAAGTCGTTCTAAGTGCCTGCAGGTAAGCAATTTACAAAAAAAGGACGATTTAAAAGTAACCTTTGCCGTTATCTCCGGATACCCATAATCTTCGAATTATATACTCCATTTTTAACTACGTTTAAGGCAATTTTTTTTCTACACATCGAAATCACCGTAAATACGATTTTTTTTTTCGATAATAAGAATAATCCTTTCATTGGACTGCTAGGAATAGATGACGGACCATTCACGTGCGTGGTATTTTATTTTGATCTTCGAACGAAAAATAATACGAAGGTTCGTGATTAGGTTTTTCTCATTATATTGAGATTTCATCTCATCTACTTGTTCATGCCATTAAGCCGGTTATAAAGCAGAAATGATGAGGGACCGAGTCGGTTTATCGGATTCCGGTCCCCTTCTGTAGGTCAACGAAGTACGATCTTGTTAGATTATACTGGCACACGTTAGAATAGTGATAAATAATTTTGAGAAGAATGGATTGTCAAAGAGTAAATAAAAAAAAAAGCGCGAGAGAGATGCATCAATTGTTTAACTAACCGCGACATTCGTTGTCTCATTCGCAGTCCCTTTTTCGAGAGGATATTCGCGGAGCATCCGTGCAAACATCCGGTAATAGTGCTGAAGGATTTTCCAGGACGAGAGGTAACAGCTCTGATCGATTTTATGTATCGGGGTGAGGTTCGCGTGGGTCGTGAAGAATTGCCGGGTCTGATGAGAGCAGCGGAGAGTCTGCAAATTCGAGGTCTCGTTTCATCGGAGCCAAGACCGGCGAGTCCACCGGAAACGCCACCAACGGAATTGTTGGGTGAGCCATCGACGCCTGAGGGTGCAAGGCAGGGGAGTCCAATCGACGATAAACAAATGGAAACAACGGCGACGCGTATCGACACTCGGGGTGGTATCATACAACGTGACAATCGCTTGCCACATATGGGCCATTTGAATTTTTCGGTTCGGGATCTACGAGAATTGTGCAGTTCGCCGTTATTACCAAGGAGAAAGCAGGCAAGGCCGAGAAGAAGATCAGGTGAATTGGTGGCCCAAGACCTGAGCCGACCTCAACCACCACCCAGTCTAAGTCCACCGAGTGGTTTGAATCTCGCTGGTGCGAGGCAAGAGCTTCAAGCGTGTCCAACCTCGTTATCGACGCCGTTGGCGCCGCTATTGCCAAACTTGAACAACAATAGCATCCATCAGAATCAGCCTCACGACGAAGACATCGCCGAGAATCTCTCCTTGAAGAGACCGCCCTCACCGGAATCTCCGTCCGATCATCATAATTCAGCGGGTATGAAGATAAAACGCGAACAAACGGCGAGTCCGCGTTGTTCGCCCCTTGGGCTCGGACTCAACGCGGACGTAGGAAACCTGCAAGAGCTTCCGGTTAGCGGACATTCCTCGATCCCGTCAATGTCGTCGACGCCGCCTCATCATCCCAGTGAGTACCTGACGAGTCTCGGCCAATTGGCTGCACAGTGGCTCCCGGCGCCGAATCACATGAGCCAATCGTCTTCGTACCACACGAATGAGAGCAGGCCTCACAGTCGCACCCAGCACAATCATTATCACCAGCAGCAGCAGCAGCAGCAGCAGCAGCAGCAGCAACAACAACAAAGCAGAGAATCGCAACAGTGCCGGGACCAACAGGAACAACATCGACAGGATCAAGAATCCTCGTTACCCTCGATAAGAACAGTCGCGGTTTTTCCCATGGACGGTATGTCACCGGTTGGTAGCGCCATGTTTCCCCACGGTGGTGGACTCGATCGGGGCTCCCTATTGGCCGACCTGCACGACAGTTTCAAACCCGAAAGCCTTCACGGTCTCTTCAGCGGGGCAAGTTTAGGCCATCATCCGAGTAAAAAGTCCAAGAAGCATCGGAGCGATAGCGTCAATGCCCGAAGATGGGCCGAACATGGACGGGGTGGTACGGCATATGGAAGGCCCAAAGGACAACACAGCGCGCCTCGTGGTGGACCACCAAGATCTTGGACCAACGCTGAACTGACGATAGCCCTTCAACACGTGTGGAACAAACAGATGACGACTTCCCAAGCGAGCAGGATGTTCGGCATCCCCTACAACAGTTTGCTCATGTACGTCCGTGGTAAATATGGGAAAAGCCTCAAGCTCGAACAATTGAGAAGGGATTGCACAGGTGCTACGACCGGAGAGGTCATGAATTCTTTGAACAATAATGTCAAAGCGATTCAAGGACCGCCCCAATTGAGTCATCCACTTGCTGGCTTGCCTCATCCAGCCGACGATGGTAATTTTCCCCATCATCCGTTGCTCGGTGGTAATTTGCCCCAGGGATTCTTCCCGGATTACAGCGCCGCGTTCCCGGTCCCCGTCAGTATGGTACATCTTTTACCACCGAGTGAACAGAAGGCCCTCGAATCAGCGACGAACTCGGGGAGCCTTACCGCCAATTGTCCACCGATTATCGTAAATTGTCCATCGGGTAGTCCACCTGGAAGTGAAATGGCCCACAGAAGTCGTACCCCATCGCCTATCGACAACAATCACGAGACTTCATCCTCCTCGTCCATGACGCCACAAGCACCGCAATCCGCGCCCGCTCTTTTACAACAAAATGGTTCCGATTGAGACCGCTTTGATAACCAAACAAAAATAGTCCGGACTCCCCGTACCATCTCGCCAACGAGGTTGATACCTTGATATCTTTGGTTGATCAAGACTCTGCCACGTGGCATTCAGGCCCAGGCTCATGCTCAGATCGTAGTCGACCTTTTTTCTCTTCGTTCACTGCGATTCGGGGCTGTCCATCGGGGGAACGATTCTTCTCCGGGTGATTCAAGGGAACCGGAATGTAAAACATCAATCAATAGACGACAAAAATCACACACACTCCCACACAGAAACATGCGCGCGTGCGCCTCTGCGCGAAACATACGCGCACACACACACACACACACATACCCACATACTAATTCGAAAATTAAGGAGATAATCGTCCGACGAATGTCCGAAGCAGGACGCGGTCAAAGCTCCTGAAGGCCAACTCAAGACTGACTCTTCGACTTAAATTCAGCTTCGAGCCGACTCGAATAGCTCGGTTTATGGCAATTGGAGCAACCTTCAATCGCAAAGAAAAAACAATGTTTATCTTTCGAAATTTGTCAATCAGGTGCGTTTCCCTGGCTCATTTTTACCGGAAAACATCCTCGCGCTCCGGCAATAATACAACAAACCTCGGCATTGCCTCTAATTCACTGCAGGCTGCGTAAAAACAAATCTGGAAATAAAAACGCACAGAAACAATTTAAATAGATAATTTTTCAGTAATATATCGAATAGAAATTTTCTCTCGTTCAATCGATAATCCGCGAATGGAAAAGCCAGCGCAACGCGCGTTTGATTGTTAAAAAGTGAAGATCCACGGGGCCTAAAACCGCGTTATTCGGTGTCATCAGAGAGCTCTGAAAAACAAGCGATCCTATTTTTTAAATGTACGATTTTTTTGTCCGCTTTGTTTTTTCTTCAACCATCTGAAACGAAGACGCATTCGGCGTCGTTGTATTAATTGCGAATGATTAAACTAAATTAAATGCAAGAATGAAAAAGAGGAAAACGTAAATGAAGAAAAAACAAAAAGAAAAAACAAGAGAAACAAAGAAATAAAAAACGAAAAAAAAATAATAATTAAGTCGCGCTCGAATCGTCCGCGGAATTCGATAAGGAAGGAATCGTCCTTAAGGAAGGTGGTACGGACGAGCGTGACCAACAAATCCAAGGTCGTGAACCGTTTTCACGAGGCTGTGCACTCTTCCTCGTCTCTTTTAATTCGCCCAAGCTCGAGAAAGAAATGAAAAAAAAAAAATATATGTATATACGTGTATTTACATATGCGTATGTACATATATATATATATACATATATATTAATTCGTGAAAAATAACAAAATGTAAAAAAAAAGAGAGACGATGGTCACAGAGATTCCTCGTTAACTCGGGGACTCGATCAGCCGCAGCATCACACTATAAACAGTTCCTGCTACAATGAAGCGATCATATACCAAATAGTAAATTACTGTTAATTACTGTAAAACTTCGATACTGATGAAATACGAGAGGGAAAAATATTGAAGCGAGAGAGAGAGAGAGAGAGAGAGAGAGAGAGAGAGAGAGAGAGAGAGAGTGCGAGAGCGAGCGAAAGAAATTGAAACAGGAAGTGATAGAAAACAAATAATGATTGATTAATTGATTAAGAAAAAGAAAAAAAAAAGTATCGTCGCCCGGATCGAGTCACAGAATCGATTTGACCAATAATTATCGTAACTGTATTATTTGTATTTTTATTTTTACTGTAATTATTTTTATATTATTATTATTATAATTATTATCAGAAATAGAATTATTATTTGAGAATGTTGAGTGCTTCGTTCAATGTCGTTACGGTCTCTCGAGAATACGTGTTTGGGTCACGCGCGTTTTTTGAAAATATTTCTTTTCTTTTTCCTTCTTCTTTTCGGAAACATCAATTTCGAACGCTTAAATAACCAAAACTCGTGTTCCGTCACCACACGTGACAATGACCGGTTCGAGACACGAGCGGCGTCGAGAACACGAAAAGTAAGGTGTTTTCGATGAAAAAAAAAAAAAAAAAAGAAAAACCTTAAAAAACAAAGCTGAAATTTATAAAAAAATTATCGAGTTTTTTTTGCGCGCGTGCACGAATCGCAGGGATTAGTGCAATAATCGCAAGAATGCAAAATTTAATTAATTATTATTTTCTTTTTTTTCTTCTCGATTGTAAATATCTGAAAATTTTAAACGACTCTCGCTGTTCTGAATATTATTATTATTATTATTATTATTATTATTATTATTATTATTATTATTATTTTATTGTTTTTACTTTTATTAGTCGTACCGATTCTTATGTTCTCTCGTTTTAATCATTTTGTTTTTTAATCCAAGAAAAAACAACAAAGATATAAAGAAAAATTGTGACTCGTTTATTTTATTTATAATAATTACATTTTGTGTTTGTTTTTTTTTTTTCTTTTTTTTTTGTTGAACTCGCACGTCTACCATTTCAATTGGATTAATTTTCTTCCCTTGTGATATAAATAAATAAATTCCGACTGATTGGTCCAACGTTGCCTAGTTTAACGAAGAGTCCGGGGCAATTTAGAGAAAAACGAAAAAGAGAAAAAACAGATCGAAAACCATTTCCCTATTCCCTTTCCCCCCACATCCCTCGGAATTAACGTGACAGGACGAAAATTTTGAGGTCATAAAAATGCATGAATAATAATGTATTTCGAATACCATTCGTCGATCGAGGAGTATCTTTATGAAAAATTTAACCAAATTAAATAGAAAAAAAGTTACACACAACACGTTGGAGCATGCGAGGAAATTAGTGGGAGAAAAACACGTACATACACGAAACACGAAAATAAAACGAAACGAAAAAAAAAAAAAAAGAAAAAGAAAATTAAAACAAAAAAGAAAAACGAAATGAAAAAGATAACAAATTTACACGATCAAAAATCGATTAAATCGTAGACCACTACAGTTTGACAACCAATATTTCGACAACCAGACGGAAGCGCAGGGTAACTAACACATCAGGGATAGCCACAGACAAATCTACGATAGATAATGAGAAAAAAAAATTTCGAAGTTGAAAAAAAAGCTACATATTAAACTATAAAATGGTAAAGAAAGAGAGAGAGAGAGAGAGAGAGAGAGAGAGAGAGAGAGAGAGAGAGAGAAAGAGAGCGATAGAGAGAAAAAAGGTAATTCATAAATCTATAATGCATTACGATTATTTCGTTGGGATCGCGAACATCGCGAGAGATCGAGGGGCAAAAAAAAAAAAACGTTTCGCGATTATTTCGGGTTAAATCTCGACTCGAGCCTGTAATAAAAATTGAATGATTTAGGCATATAATGAAAAGTGTTTCGATTCGTATCGCGAATGAAATAAAGATTTCGGCAGATCCGAGACGAGTCGTTGAGGGGGAAGAAAAAAAAACGACATACAATTAAAAAAGATCGAAGAAAATGAAGAAACGCGAGGATGAAAATATATTATTAAATTAACGATTAAATATAATGTGTAAACGAGGCAAAAAAAAAAAAAATACGGGGGAGAGTGTTTCGAGTACGAGAATAAGAGAAAAAAAAAGTAAAATTTTAAAATAATAAAAAAATAAGAAATAGACACGAACATTCATACACCCGCACACACACACACTCACACACACACACACACACACACTTCTGTAAGGCGTAAGTGATTTTAGAGACGAAGAAAATGACACGACAGGCTTTCGGCCCAATCCCTCCCCAAGAAAAAAAAAAAAAACAGCTCTCCGAGACCCAACGTTCTAAACAAGAAAAAACAAAAAAAAACATCCCCTCAAGCCCTTGAGAGAAGAAAAAATGGAGCGAAAGAAGAAAAAAAAAACAGCCTGTACAATACAAACTGATATTATTGATTATTATTACGATATTATATATATTATTCTATAAAAAACAGGGTGTTTCGAGAGAAAAAAATGAAGAAAAGCACACAAGAGTTTATCGTTGGCCTCTACGAAGTCTTTTTTCGGAAGGCGAAATCGAAGCAGCGTCGGTGGCGAATTTCACCTCTCTCTCTCTCTTTTTTTTTTTTTTTCTTTACTATCAATCAATTTTTTTATTATCGCAAAACGAAAAATGCAAAAAATTGTGAAAAAACATGCACAAAGGTTAAAAAAAATCTTCGAAAACGACGCTTCTTCGTTTCTGTCGGAAAGGCGAAAAATAAAAAAATGAAAAAAAAAAAGAAAAAAAGAGAGAGAGAGAGAAAGAGAAAGAAAAGAAGCAAAGACATTAAAGAGTGCGGGCAACGACAATTTTTTATTAACTCTTTGCCCGACCAGAGCTGGATTAACAGTTTTTGTGACGTTACGAGAGTGTATTCGTGTATGTGTGTGCGTGTGTGCTATACCGATGAATTATTAGGTGCGAAAGAATTTTGTCTATTTGTGTATATGAGGCAAGAACAAGAGTTTTAATTTTAGGGAATAAAAGAACAACGCGAATAAGTGGAATAAATAAGATTAAGAGAGAGAAAGAGATTAATAAAAGAAATACATAGATGACATAATGTGATAGGCACCACATGTGCGGACTTCAGTATTATTTTGCAGTTTAATAAAAACAGAAGGATTAATTAATTAACCGAACGAACGAAAAAATGAATGACGGATGACGATTTAACAGTGTGTGACATATGAAGAAAAAAAAAAAGAAAAAAAAAAGAAAAAAACAATGACGAGTGTGATGTGAAGGAAATTGAGAATCTCACAATTGTTAGTTTTAGAAAGAAAAAAGCCTGTTTCGTTGTTGCAAAGAAAAAAATCACAGGTCACGATCGCGTTCGTTTCCCTCGGAAATTAATAAGTTAATTAACAATTGTAATTACTCGAATAGTTAGATAATCGATTGGTTAATTTATCATTATTATTATTATTATTATTATTATTATTATTATTATTATTATTATTATTATTATTATTAATATTATCAATCACATTTTTATTAATATTGATTATTGATTACACGAATGACTCGTGACTTTCGCGAGGGAGAAACGCGAGAGTGAGATCATGTGACAAAAACGTGCAAAGAATTGGACATTATTCGATTGTTTTTTTTCTTCTGAATGCTTAACGAACATCGCGATAAATAATTGTTAACGTAAATTTGGAAAAAAAAAAAAAAAATCGTCGAACCTACTTTCATCGAGTGTGCAAAACAACGTGGGGCGTGTGAGCGCGGAAATTAATATATATAAATATCGACAGTGATGAAGAGAGAGAAAGGAAAAGGTTGTATTCGATTTGACTCATCATTGACATATCATTGCTCAATTATCACAATTTTGATTCTGCGTCAGCGGAAAATTGTATAGCGAAATTTTTGTGCACGTGGTTTTGTTAACGCTACGAACTGTTTTTTGTTTGTTTGTTTGTTTGTTTGTTCTTCTTTGAATAATTTAATCATATTCGTTGCAATTTTTGGATGTTATATGTGAGGATTTTTTATACAATTGTACAATTTTGGAAAAGTAATCGAAACGTAGAAATGAGGAAATTTAGAGATTTTCGAATTTTTAATTGACACAAGGATTTCGTTTTGTTTGGAGGAAAAAAAAATTTGTTAACTTTGTTGATGAGCGAGGGTTTTTCTTTGTTTTTCGAATACAACCTTCGCATATTTGCAAAGAAAAATGAGCTATTTTTTTTTTAATTCTCAATGTAACTTTTAAATCAAATTTAATATTTGAAAATAGAGCTGCATCGATCTTCGTACGAATTTTCCTTCAATTGGTAAATCGTCTGAAGATCGAATCATCTTTTCTTGAGACTGCACAGATGGCGTTGAGAGGCTGAAAATGGCCTTGCTCGCTTTTTCAATTCTCTTCATTCTCGACGTGAACCAAGAGAAGAAGAGACCAAATTCCCACACTTGCCATTGTTGGCTAAGCAAGAAATTTGCTTGATCGATCGATGCACCAAGAATTTTATTTTATTTTTTTTAAATTCATATTCTTTAAAAAACGCACACGAAGCTTAAACAAAAAATACCAACAATTTGGGAAATTACAAAAATTTGTCTTTAAATATACAACAAAATTTTAAACAAATTACTTTCGCCACGTTTGCACTTTTATTTGACAAAATTTCATATGATTACAATTTTTTCATTGCACCAATATGAATCTGATTAAACTATAACAGACTTGGATAAAAATTAAATTCAACCAAAATATCATCCGTTATTTCTGTATTAAAAAAAAGAAAAAAAAGAAAAAAACATTTTTCAGTCAAAATCGATCGGATAACGGAATATTAATTCGGATGAAAATGAATAATATCTTTCAAAGCTCATTATTCGGCGACATAAAAAAGAATAATAGAGAAAAAGTAACGCAAACGCCTCACGTATGTACAATAAAAAAGAGAAAGAGAGGGAGAGAGCGCGGTGAGAAAGAGAGCAAGAGAGAAAACCCCAAAATTCAGGATAAATGTACCGAATGATAAAGAGACGTGAGAAAATAGTTACTTGCATCGGTTGTGCCGTCACGTAGTTCCTAAGTCGCCCTAGCCTCGTCGAAGCGCATCTGACGTATTATAAATAAATTAAAAAAAAAAAAAAAAAAAAAAAAAGAACCAGGGAAAAAGAGAGCGAGAAAGATACAGAAAAAAAAATACACACGCATACAGACGTAAAACAACCCCACGAAGGATTCTGTTGTTGAATGATGCATTTTTGTTTAAGCTGTAAAAACAAAGGAGAGTTACGAGAGAGGGAATAAGGACCACAGGATGATAAACAATTTGTACAGAGGGTAAAAAGACAAAAGTAACGTACGAGTTCGAGAGATAAAGAAGAGGGAAAAAAAAAAAAAAGAAAAAGAAACACAGAGGACCGATTGAATTCGCATATAAAACGCAATTGCAGAAATAATATAATAACGATATATTTATACTAATTACCGAATGTACCATAACAATTGTAATAACTAATTATTATATTATACAGAGCCGCCGCCACCCAGTATATTTTTTACAGGTTTACATTGTATTACAGTTTATAATGTTTGATATACAATAACAAACGGGATAACAATTATCCAACGCAGTTTAAATGAGCCGTACGGAAGGTGTTTGTAAAAGTTACCTCGGGGGAGGAGCTCGTTGCCAATTTTTACTATATTGTACGTCGTGTCACGAATTTTGGCCTCTCACCCTCGAATCTTATCAGATTCGTACGAGTTATGCGAGTGAGAGAAACGAAAAATTGAAGAAAAAAAAAAAAAAAAAAAAAAAAGAACAAAAAATTAATGAATTTGAAGGAATCGGAGTAAAAGGGTCGAGAGAGTGCGTTAGTACGTGAGTACAAGGATCGTGGGTTCATCCCCCGAGGGCTTTGGCCCCCGTCGGTTCTTCCGTAACTCTATAATAACAATAAACAAGAGAATAAAATGAATTTAAAAAAAAAAAAAAAAAGAAACGTCGAGTGCTGGTCGAGACGTAAGATCGTGATCCGTAGAGCGCGGACAATATAATAAATACATACAAGGATTATTTGTCGATACGAGAAACGTTTCATTTGTGTATGTTTTTTTTTTCTTTCTTATTATACATTTTTTATCACAACGAGCGACGAATTTATTTTTTTCGTTGGGGCTAAACGATGGGGATAAATAAACAAATATCTTTCTTTACGAGCTACGTGTTTTTTTCTCGACTATGAAGAGACACGTGGATAACGAACGAGGACTCAACGACGAGCTGAGATAATTAGATAAATAACGATAATAATAATAATAATAATAATAATAATAATAACAATAATATTAATAATAATAATATATATTTGTATATGCAAGAGAGATGAGAGAAAACAAAACAGTTACGTTTGAATACTCGCTCAATTTTATTTTCCATTGTTGAATCATCGAATAATTGCAAGAAAAACTTACAGTAAAATAAAATATTTAAAAAGGAAGAAAAAAGAATAAAGAAAAAAACGAACAGGATTGAAAAATAGAACAAACGACGGATTCACGATTAATTTCGATCTCGACGAACACTCGACCGACCGAATGTTTATTAAATAAAACGATGGATGCTACATACTTGTGATACGTTTACCGCTGGTTACTACAGAGACTTCCTAAAGCCGTGTGAAAATTCCTCTCTCATCGAGGCGAGTGAAAAAAAAAGAAAAAAAAAAAAAATAATAATAATCAAGTCAAACAAAAACGAGAAAAAAATAAGCAACGAGATGGAAATAAGATTTCACCATCGTAATAATTATTGTTTTAACAAACGAATATTCCATCTCTGGTACGTCGTATAAAAAAAAAATTGTGCAAGAAAGAAACGAAACGGGAAGAGAGAAAAGGAGAGAGGAATTGTTTGATACACGGCGCCACTAGTTCACTCACGCACACATAACTCACGTTTTACTGATACGATTTATTGTCGATTTATTGAATTAAACCGAATTGCGTAAATTAAAGCATTGACGAGTAATCTTGAACGAGAGAAAGAGAGTATCGAGATTTTACGAGCGATAGCGAGAAATTAATAAGATTAATTGAGATGAATGAGATTAAATAAAGAGAGAGAGAGAGAGAGAAAGAAAGAAAAATAAATCCATAATTTTTAAAATGAAAGAAATAATGATGCGCACGGGGCTAGGGACGAGGCTAGCTACCCCCCCCCAACTGGTATTCCCTCCTGCCCTTGTTATAAGAATTATTATCATTTATTATTATTATCATCATCATTATCATTGTAATAGCTAATATTATTGATATTATTACGATCATCATTGCTATTATTATATTATTATCAATTTTATTATTATTAATATTATTATTATTATTATTATTATTATTATTGCTATTATAATTTACAAGTTAATCGATCTAATGTAACGAATGAACGAAGGGAATGCAAAAGATAAAAAGAGTGTAAGGGAGAGAAAAAATGTGAGTCAAGATCCCGAAATCATACTCTAAAATACCGAACCTCCCCCCGATGCCCCCAAACCCCCAAACCCACCCACCCCGATTACGATGAGAATTATCTATATTAATCCTCCGAAAATAAACTGTACATACCAATTGTAATAATAAGTGTTTTTTTTCATTAATCTACATCCAAATAATTCCTTCGTGTCTCTTAGCGTTATTAAGGTATATACTGTACTGCATGCTAGTCAAATGAGTGCTAAATTTTCACAATTATTTTATGCCAAGCTTAATACACAATTGAACGTAATGTTAGTGGATTTATATCACAGCGTGTCTTATTAACGTAGAAAAATTTAAAAAACGATAGATTTGCGAAATCATCAACTGATAAATGCAAATTTCCATGATGGCACATTTTCGTCGGAATTCATCAAAGAATAATCCGTAATTTTTAACCAATTGCAATGTATCGCGTCTTATTTTGTTCCTCAAGAGATCCTTTACGAATTCACCACGTAGATTTCTTCTAAGCTTAATCGTTCTACCGTTGCAACCAATTGTTTATTTAGCGAAAAAAATCTTTCATAAACAAATGACTATAATTTTCAAACAAATAAACTTCGAAAAAGTCTACACGGTGAATTCGTAGAGAATCTCTTGAGGAACAAAATACGACGTGGTGCATTAAAATCGGTTAAAAAATACAGATTATTTTTTGAAAAATCCCGATGAAAATGTGACATAATGGAAATTTGCCACTATTAGCTAGTGGTTTCGCAAATGTATCGATATTAATATTTTTCTAGGTTAATTAGACATGTCATCTTACAAATTCACCTTCGCTATGTATAATTAGTGCATTAAACTTGGTATAAAAACATTGTGAAGTTTTAGCACTCATTTGACTAGTATGCAGTACAGTATTTACCTTAACTCTAGAATTCCACAATCTATTTTTTCCGGCGTAAGCCCCACACCGCTAAATAATTAGCCTAATCTTCTCTTTGGCATTAAATGTTCTTCGTATGGGATAATAAGGTTTAATTATATAGCGTTCTCTTTGTTTTTTGATAACGAAGAGAATGGTGCGCTATAAAGTCACATTTGATAAATATTTAATGGTGAAAACTCTCAAAAACCGAAGAAATGCTTTTAAAAAATTTGTTCGGGAAGGAAATTTGAAATTTTCATGGGGTAACCAATTATCCCGATGTGGGGTTTCGGGGTTAATGCGATTTTGTGTCAAAATATACTCCAAATTGCTGAACAAATAAAAGTAGATATTTCTTAATTTGAGAATTCAAGAGATTTACCATGATTTATTTGTTATTATCTATCGAATCACGTGCGTTGTAATTAGCTGAAAAGCGAGGCTGAATATTTGTTTATTTTGCGATAATAGAAAAAAAAAAATTACGTACCCGTTTCAAGGGCGAAGAAAGAATTGAGTCGAAAAAGAATAAACGGAAAAAATCTTCACTCCGGACGAAAACGACACGTGTAGAGCGTGCGTTGGTGTCATTAAAACTTTAATAGGTCGATGAATTGACATGTCGCCGATCGGTAACGAGATATACGTATTACCTGTTCGGTGTCAAATAATGTTTTTCCACCCATGTAGAATGCGGTGAAAGATAAACTTCGAGGCTCGTGCATTCTAAAGACTTCTAGGTCTTCGAACGATATTCGGTCTCCTCATATCCCAACCTTCTTCTCCTTTTCCCTCCTCCTCCTTTACCCTCAGTCTTATTTCTTCCCGATCGTCTGTAAAGAACAACAATAAATATCGGGTAAGTTTAACCAACCGAGGGAACCGTGAAGCTAACGAAAGGGTCAAGTGTCATATCAATAACGAGCGACCAAAATCCTCTCTGTTAAACTTGTACTATATACGATATTCCCATTTTCAAAATACAAACCATTCTTCGACAATAAACAAATCACAACGTCGTTAAAGTTTTTCTTCTTTTTTCTTGATTGCGTAGTTTTTTTTCTTTTTTTTTTTTCTTTTAGAGCGAGATTATTTTAAGGTAGTACTGCCGATGCTGCAAGAGCCAAAAGTATACATCGTCATGTTTGACTTACGTAGTATTTAGAATAGGCAACGTCGCGATAGAGCGAGAGAGACAGAAATGGTCTGTTTCACTCGAGAGGTGTGCAAAAGCTATGCGTAAAGACTGACAGGTGACGGGCGCATCATTATTCGGTTCTGTGTGTCAACTCGAAATAAAACATCTTTAAAATGTGAAAACCACGAGAAGAAAAAGAAAATCTACCACTGGAAGGGCCGCAGAATAACAGAATAAAAAATGTACCGAAAGAAATGGCAACAAATCGAGCATTTTTAAATTACGCGCCCATTATTGTAACCTCTTCGCGACGTTGCCACGTCTATACTGAACTATGATATAAACGTACATTTGGGATATTTATTTGCTAATTACTACTATCACACGCTCTCAACCTGTATTTTTAAGGATTTAAAATGTTCCTTATAATATTTTCTCTTATTCTACCCTTTTTTTTTATTGAAATCTGAACGGTACTTTTTGTAAAATACAATGAAAACTGTTATTTCTCATAAGACTCAATGTTAACTGTATGAAATTACCAATACCAATATCTTTTTTCTGGTTCTCTGTAGCCTCTTGAAAATTTAACTGGATCTTTTTCTTATCATAATCTATTGCTGTACTAAACTTGATTAAATTCTGAACGGTAATTCTAAAACCGACAGTACTACCTTAATAAATTCTTATCGATCGTAGAATTTCTACAAAATATCAACATAAATAAAATTTAAAAAAACGGGAAACAGAATAAATAGAGGTTGATTTATTTATCTTGTGGATTAATTAACAAAGATCTTAACGAGCTTCTGATAAAGGCGTAACTCCTCCGATATATAACTGCAACGATTGCCTCCTTACGAGATGAAATTGTCCGAACAAGATAATAAACCCGAAAATATACAGCATCGAGTTTAATATATTTTTTATCCCACTCACCACCCCTAGAATTCGATTTCACGTAATACAAACGCGAAGTATTCCTTTTCACCATTCTCATTCTGACCCGCCCTTCAATCTTATGTTGTGACTAAGGTTCATCTTCTGAAAAAAAAATAAAATAAAATAAAAAAGAACACTCGAAAAAAACGTTGATAAGCATTTATCAGCGCGTTACAAAGTATTCGTTTATCTCGAACACATCTCTCGATGGTAACCCATTATTAAGAGCGATAACGAGAGCGAGACAGAAGCTTCTCATATGCCAATGATTGAACACAAAGAAAAGAAAGGACCAAACGAATTGCTAAATTACCACGAAGGCTGGAGAGAGAGGGAGAGAAATAGCAAGAATGATTATGATTGGACAACTAAATGAAACTTTCGAACCTCGGTATTTGCTGTAAAAGGGTGGGGGTAATTTAATAGCAGAATTTTATCGATACGTTAAAAACGGTATACGAAAAAAGGCTGAACAATATACAACCGAATTCCGAAATGTCAACTATACATTTTTTTTCTTCAAGCTCATGTATGCACAAAATTATCTGTACTGTTATAATAATTATTAGTTTTTTTTATTAAATTTGATTCATAATTCTTTGTACAGGCTTTTGGAACTATCTCAAAATCGGAATTGATTTAACAACTCGCTTTTGCGATCATTTTAACAATCATATTATTTAACCCCAGCTACACACTGCGGGGTCAAATGGACCGACAGCAGCACTACATTTTCAACTTTTTTTCACCACACGCCTTAAACGTTGTAACTTTTTATCAAACGACTTTTTAGCTTTACCGATTACTTCCTCGGATTGGTCGGGGTCTGGCGTTTCGATTTCACTACAATTAAACCTCAATAGACGCATTTGTTACAATGTTATAGAGCAATAAAAGTCGTGGGTCCAATAGACCGATAATGTGTAAGTAAGGTACTAAAAGTTATAGTACGTAGCTGGGGTTAAGGTATTCCTTATACGGAGGGCCGTATTTTTTGGGCGCATAAGCAGGGCCCTTCACATTTGTTCATAAATTAGGCTGGATTTTGTTTAAAAATAGTTATAACCAATTATTAGTTCGAACTGTAAACAAAAATTCAAAATTTTAGCTTAATTGTGTAAATTATGAAAGTTTTTGATATTTTTTGGAGAGCTACAAATGTCAACAACCGCGCACTGTCAAAGGGAGAAGCCGGAGTTATTGTATTTGGTTAAAAAGAATAGCGAGATATTAGTGAAAATACGTATAAAGTACGCAGTGACATTGGTAAAAATGTGAGCCAATTTGTAACTGAAAAAAACAACGATAGCGTTAAAAATGCTGTAAAAACTGCTGAGGATAACAAAATAACCTCTTGAACGTTATTTTATGGCTACGAAAAATCGTCTGCTGATCACATTCTTCCAAGTTTTATCATAAATATTTTTTTTTAAACGTTCGATGACTCTCTGTTTTTATCGTTGCTACGGAATCTTTAGAATTTGATGTAACCACAGGACAGTTTATATCAATCATCTATCATTATTTGATATGTAAATTATTAATTAAAAATGCGAGCAGCAGGCAACCTCCATAGAGTGTCGTATAAATTAAACGATTTTCAAAGTTATAATTATTTTATAAAAGTTCGGTCACTTTGCTCGATATTTTTCCAATGGAATGGGATGTATTTTTACTTTTTTGTAAAAAAAAAAAAAAATTTGTTAATTGTAAAATATTCGAGTTCGTGGAAGGAATACCTTAATACTTTATTTTGTCAGTTTCCCAAACGCCCGAGTTGAATTTTTGGATTTTGGAAATCGAGTTCTTTCGGCATAGAGCAATATTTTTTCAACTTTAAGTCCTCGTACACTCGCCCAGAAGTGCCAAATAAATGGTTAATTTCAATGATTTTTTTATACTGAAAAAATGGGACTGTTGAAGCATTTTTTTGTTTGTTTAAAGACATTGTTGTCAATGAAATTGAAAAATCTCTTAAAAAAAACAAAAAAAACTGAGATTAATTGCGATTGTAGTTTCTGTAAAACTACAAAATAAACTACAAAAATAAAACTACAAATAAAACTACGAAATAAAACAAACGTTTTTTTTTCTTAAAGTTGACAAGAAAACTAATTATTGTCGAGACCGATTTGTTTCAAATCCATTTTTTTTGCAAAATGGCAGACGTTTGAATCGTAAAGTCAGGATTTTGCCTAACTTTTTTTTCTTCTTTTACTAATTAAAAAAAACCGAGGTGATTAAAAGAAAAATCTCTCGACAAAGACTAGATAATTGTGTAAAGATCTTTCGTACCAATTTTCAGCCAAATCGGCCGTTTAATTTAAGAGATAGAATGGTTTCCCGTTTTCAAAAACACCATTTTGAGAAAAAGGCTTTTTAAGGTTTAAGCACCTTTCAAATTGGCATGTGAGTGATTCTTGAAAATTTTTATAATTCATGTGTCAAGGGTAACACTATGGAATAAAAATATTTTTGAAAAATCGATTTTTTCTACCACTCCAGGTGTATGTAAGCCCTTAAATGTACTGTCATTTTCTCAAAAACTGAGATAACAGAATAAACAAAAAACCATCTTTGATTTCGAATCAATTTTTCAGAGAAATTAAATAAAAATTGAATTCCCAACCGACCATTAGGATACTCCCGAAAAAGTATCTTTAAAAAGTTGACAGATTTTAGGGTATACACACAAAAATTTGAGTTAAAAGAGAATGATTGATTTTTATGGGATTTTGGATCAAAATAAGCGGCTTAAAAACTATTACAAATTTTTATTTATATTTTTTTATGAATTTTCTTTGTCAAGTTGACGACCAATTTTCATCCATTTTTTTATACACATCATTTTATTGCCGTTACTCAATAAACAGTACATCAAAATGCTATTGAGCCTGAATCCTATCGTGGATTATTATAAGTTTTTTGTCTGTAAAATATTTATTGCAATGCGTTCACTAGTTCTCAAGTTATAAGTAATCAAATATAGTGATAGTCAGACACACAGACCAATTTTATTTTTCCTCACTGATTTATATATATATATATAATGAGTTACTTTTCGTCGACGAGTTATTGTCAAGTTATTCGATAATTATCGGGGATCGAACGAGAGGACAATTCTCATAAAGCTTGTGTGCCCTTATCCTCCTCCTTCTCCGTCCGTTCTAAAGTCCGAAGAAAAACGTGTGGCAGGATTGAGATTGGTTCGTCCAAGATATTGGTCCACCGTAAAATCAAGAGAAAAAAAATGAAGAAACGGAGAGAGAGAGAGAGAGAGAGAGAGAGAGAGAGAGAGAGAGAGAGAGAAAATAATAAAGGAAAAGGGAAAGAGAAAGAGAGATGAGAATAGGTGGCCGATCAAGTAGCTATCGTTGTATGGCCCCGGGCACAGCTGTCTCTCCTCGATTGATGAGTAGTCGTTTCGAGCAATTATTGTTATTCTGATTACATAATAAGCCCGATGAGAAAAGAAGAAGAAGAAAAAGAAGAGAAGGAGCACGAAGAAAAAGAGGAAGAAGAATCGGAAGAAGAAGACGAAGAAGAAGAAGTTAGGAGGATCGAGTAAGATGAGTGTAGTTTCACATGCTTGGTGGAGGAGTTGAGAGTAACCAGAAAAAGAGGAAGAGAGAGAGAGAGAAGAGAGAGAGAGAGAGAGAGAGAGAGAGAGAGAGAGAGAGAGAGAGAGAGAGAGAGATAAAACTGTATTCGAGATCCATCGAAGGCAAAGAGATGCTGAAGAGGTTGCAAGGAGCACAGCAGCATCGAATCTCTCAAAAAGGAAAGCACAATTCGAAAAGATTCTGAGAGCAGGAGGGCTAAAGAGAGGGAGAGAGGAGAGAGAGCGAGAGAGAGAGAGAGAGAGAGAGAGAGAGAGAGGGGAACCGGCCTCGGTTCCGCGAATCCGGCGTAATCGATTCCGTCATGTCGCGGGACCACCCGGACACGGTCCTAATAAATAAGTAATACACCGGTCGAAACCCTCTCAGCATCCACTCAAGATCATTCGAGAAAACACTATAGTCATTTTGATATATATATATACATGTAATATAATTGAAATTTTCAATACCTCATGATAATATCGTTCATCTAAGCATTTTTAACATTCGCATCAATTGTTTATTTGATTTCATTAACGAATTGAGAGCAAACCGTTTTTGTTTTATTTTTAAACTTTTGGGAAGGCAAACCTACTTAAATTTTGAGTGTATACTTGAAAAGAAAGTGTAAAGAAATACGGAGAATTAAATTTCATAGAAATTTAAAACGAAATTGAAACTATCCGTAAGAATATTTTAATTTTTTTTTCGTGCGTCACTTTGTAACGTTAAATGCACATTTTTGTGGATCGAATACCCATGAGAATTTCGATGTTGACCTTTCGTGTCGAGCCGCGTGCTCGGTGGCCTCTCCTAGTAGCATTTTTTTGTCTCTTTTTATGGTGGACAAAGTCTCTGTTTCAAATGCGACACCTTCCAAGTGTAGCGTATATATACGCCTCAGGGTGACGGGGATCGCGAGTCCACGTGTTTTCGTTATTCCCCCACATATTAAACGTCCCGGCGTGCGAAATCTTCGGTCGTATGTACTTTGCGTTCTCTTTCCTTCCTTTCTCCCTCTCTCTCTCTCTCTCTCTCTCTCTCTTTCTCTCTCTCTCTCTCTCTCTCTCTTTCGGTTTCTTTCTCGCTCTTTTCTTTCTTTCTCTTTCTCGTGCTTTCGAAACTTTTTCTACTCGGATGTCGTACAACCAACGGTGGGGACTCCTCCGTCTGTTTGGCCCAGTGGCAAAAGTGAACGAGACTGACGCCCTCGTGTCACACGCGTCGGGGCAACCCGAGATTTTTATTTCTCGCGTTCTTGCACGTGTTTTTTCACCCGCGAATTCCCCCAACCAACACCACGTCGTTAATACCATCAGGAGAATACTTTTTGGGTCAATGAAGAAGGGAACGAATATCGCGATTATGTTTCATTCATTTATTATTCAATGCTTTATTTATGTTTTTTTTTTTTTTTTTTTCTTAAAACTATACCTGGAAAACAAGTGAAGCTCGCTTTACATTTCATTTTGTACGTTTTTCCAATTTTTTTTTTCTACCTGTAAATGATTAATTATTATTTGAGGGAGAAATACATTTAGGATTTTCAACAATTCGAAAACTTTTGTTTTCAATAAAATATTTTAGTTAAAACTATTAAGAATATGCCACCAAATTTTAAAGCGAAATTCGAAATGCTTCTGACGTCATCAGGCCCTCGAATATGACCTACATATTCTCCCTGTGGTACACACACTATATTTCAATATTCACAGAACTGTATTTTCAATATTAACGCAATCGATATTTTCAAAAATATTTGATAGATCTCGTTCAAATTTTGCCCACATCTGAATAACGGTGTTTCATCCTAAACGAATCCATGAGTTTACGAAAATTATGGAAATTTTTTTTTTTTCATCGCAAAACAACATAAAAAAATTGGACAAAATTTAAACTCGTTTTTTCAAAGCGTGTTATTTATGGAATTATTCATTCTTTTTCACTTTTTGAGGTTCATTGACAATCTATGAATGTTAAAAATAATAAAAAAATTAATTGAATTCTGTCAGATCAATACGGCAGAGGCTGGAAGGTACGCCATATTTTAACTCGCGTTATGACGTTCCGGAAAAACAGCGTCATCATTCCGTCATTATATAAATAATTGGGAAAAAAAAGAAAAAAAAAGTACGTCTTAGCAGTCAGAACTCACAATCACTCGTACTCAAAATTTCGAAAATATTGTACGAACTGGTTTCTTGTTAAAAAATCATGAAAATTGATTTATTTCAAACAATCTAGAGCTATTTTACTCCTTAATGACTATTTCAAATCCTCATCAGTGGTTAGGCTCTTGTTCAACTGTTAATTCATGAAATGTTATTAAAAAAGATACAGCTGATTTAAAACACCAATGTATTATCGATATGACAAAAGATAAAATTAAAAAAAAACGACCATGACAAATATTAACGCATCGACCATAACAGATTTGTTCTAAATATTTCGCTATATTATAATATACGTATTATTATGGTACAAATATAGTTATAGGTATATTTATTTGAAAACCGGCCGGCTACGTGCCCAGACAGTATATGAGTCAGAATCGAGTCGGGGCGGTTCGTTAGAGAAACTATTTGTGTACACATTCGTAAAGCGCCCCGACGTCTACAACGATCACGACGTTTCTCACCCAGTAACTCGAACAACCAGAACGTAGAAATCGTCGAGATGGAAAGAAGAGTAAAAGAATATACATATACGTGTATAGATATCCGAAAAATCAATTAAATTAGATTTTTTTGTAAAGCGAATGGCACGTTAATATTATTTGAGCGTATAATAAGGTGAAAAATTACTTCTTCGAATAATTAGGAGCTGCAGAAAACATTTGGAGACGGCCCAAAGTCAAAAATGTACCCTTAAACAAATAAGGAGTTGGAATTTGTTTCCTAAATCTTTTTCGAAACTTGTGTGTTTTTTCTTGACACTTATGAGACAACGAAAAAGTTCTCCAGCTTCCACGATAATAAATATAAAACTTTTGAACGAAGTATGAAATTAAAAAAAGATTTTACCGCAGTTGGCTACTTCTGATGAACTTTTGAAAACATGAAACCCGTAAAAAATATCTCATTCTAAATTAATGCCATTCGATCGGGGATGTCATTGGGAAAAGATCATGCTGCCACTCTCTACCCCGGTCTGGAACCATGGTCGTAGCTCCCAATTGGGGGTTCTTTACAGCCTGAGTTTCTGTCATCGAAACCCCTAAAATGTGTTTTTTCAAAATGTTGCTTGAACATCCCTCTATTGAAAAAATTCATGCTGCCAATGCTGGGGTGATCCAAACTCTCTGTGTCTCCGTTAATGTCGGATGACTCCTGACGATAAATTTTCGTTTCCATCATCCTTCTCTCTACTGATATATCGCCGATTGTCGATATATTGATTAGCTTCAAATTTTTATGGGCGTTTGAACATTCCCAATAAATTGCAAGAAAACAAAAGTTTTTCTTAATACATTGTATTTCTTGAACGACGTGAGCTAAAAAGCTAAACATTGGTGTCGATGCTGCTTCGATCGGGTACTGTTTTATAAATAAATTTCGGGAATATCAAACATGCTTCGCATAGTTTTAAGTTTTTGTCTCACTTCGTAAATAAAGTGATTATTTTTACAATCGAAATAAATCTTATCAGAAGAATTTAAAGGCAAAGACAACTTGAACTATTGTTTCAATTTATCTTATCCCAATCCGCAACTCTTCCAATATATAGCCAGCCTTGGGTAAACCGAGCATTTTTACCACTAAAATTTTCCTTTCGATGGTTCATTACCCCTGGAAATGCGATCAAAACAATGTGTTTTCGTACGAATGAAGGATTGACATTCATAAAAAAGAGACCATTTTATTATCAGAGGGAAGAAACGAACATTTGGTTGCCTGGAATCGCGCGAAATTAATGGCGGCATACGGAATTTGGAGCACCCTAGCGATGACAGCATGAATTTTTCGGATAGAGGAGTGTTATTCAAGCAAAATTTTGAATAAAAATGTTGAGTTATCGATGACGGGGGGACTGAAGCAACATTTTGAATAAAAATGTTGAGTTATCGATGACGAGGACTCAGGTCGTAAAGAACCGATGCGGCCGTGGTTCCAGACCGGAATCACGGTCGCATGAGGGGGTAGCAGCATCAAGTTTTTTCAACGTGCTCGACATCCCCGATCGAATGGTATCGCTGTTATTTTAGTTATTTTTGACGGGTTTTCGGTTTTCAAAAGTGCAGCGGAAGTGGCCTTTTTTCCGTATTTCGGTCAACTTTTTGCATAAACGAAGCCCTGTGTCAGCTTGACCACTAAAAGGACGGTTGATTATAAAAAATTCGCGAGAGTTATTTATGACGGAGACTTTTTAACGGTGGGCTCTCGGACTAAGAGGGCGAGTAGTTCGATGAAAATTTATGCGAAGCCAAACGAGGGAGTGAAAGAATGAGTGAGGGCCCAAAATACGAGGAGCCTCCGGGTTCGTAGGCTTTTACAGCCGACGAATTGGTGCTGTGGCTTCGCATTTTCCTTCCTCGTATTCTTCTCCTTCTCTCCACTTCGTTTTTTTTTCTTTTTTCTCTCGTTCAGCCTTTTTTACCACCATAAGGTACGAAATCCTGAAAACAAACGACTTGGGTGAATCTTGTGTCTCGTAAAAATCCTTTTTCCTCTCTATTTTCGCCCTCTTACCATTCGAGATTTCTCCCTGAAGTTCTCAATTGATGATTCATTTTCTGATTTCGTATATGAATCGTACTCTCCTTTGCTCTTTCGCTTTTTTCTCTCTTCTCCTTCTCACGCCTGAAAGAGCAAAGGTAGTTCTCTCTCTCTCTCTCTCTCTCTCTCTCTCTCTCTCTCTCTCTCTTTCTCTCTCTTTCCCCCTTTTCAACTGCAGTTTCAGGACACAGGATCAATGTACGTTTAAAATGAACTTTTCACCGGCAACGAAAAGGAGTAGCTCGCCGAAGATTCCCACACTGTGGGGCATGATTTATCGGCCTGCCAACCGGATTCGAGCCGCTGTCATCATCTCGATCGTACCGTGAAACCTTCCTCGACTATTTCTTCCTTCTCTAACTTGTGGATGTTGTTGTTGTTTTTCGTCTTACTTGTTACACATATTTTTCTTCTTATTCTTTTTTTTCTTATTCTCGTTTTTCCATCTTCTTGTTAAACTCTTTTTAGCATAGTATTCAATAACGTCACTTTTCCGCTAACAGTTGCCATGGGAAAAATAAAAATTAATCCATACCAATGTTTTTCTTACTCTTCGAATCTGTTCGCCTAAAATCTCTGCTATTCGTCATTATCAATGCCATAATTCCTCACACAAATACATAGCGCAGTTCTTCAATTATCCGGACAGATATCAGTCCCGCGATCACTCGGATGGCTGACCATTGCTCGAACTTGACTACTCGCTCCAACCAATCGCTACCCCTCGCTTCTTCCAAATTCATTATCACAACTTTCTATCGATTTATTCTATTCTTTCTCTTGTTTTTCCATTCAATAATGAACTTTTTTGATGTAACAAACTTTTTTCTTTTGTCAGAACTCAGACTCCGTTAATGAGACTTGTTAATTCTGCAAAACACTCGTAATTATTTTCAATCATCCTGTAAATTACTAGATTCAACGGTTGAAAAATTCGGGGTCGAAAAATGCAATGACGATTAATAAAATTCATCATTTGAAGAAGTATACGGGAGTCAGAAAAAAGTAAGAAGATACAAAAAAGCTATTGAAAACCACAAATTATTGGGAGAAAATTGAAAAATAATGGTTGTCGTTTAATTTTCATAGTTAAAGGAGAATAATAGGTCTGCGGGATCGAATGAGAATATCGAAGTCTTCCGAAATGTGGCTCGAGCCAATATTTTAATCCCGATTTAAAAAAAAAACAAAAAAACAGCATTCTTAATCTTTTTTTCTTGGGTAATCACTCAGCGTCACGCGAATGTAAAAGAGATCACGTGACGAATCACCCTTTTTTTGGGGGGCGGGAGGGGGAAGGGAACGTGGTAGGAAAAGAAAGAGGGAGAAAAAAAAATTATGCATCCGCGCATCGGAGTCGTAAAACATCGGGACGAGAATGTCTCGTGGTCCAGCAAGGGAGAGATTTAGCGAGAGAAATGGTTCG
>OZ022416.1:39484185-39639185 GCA_963989365.1 Rhimphoctona megacephalus | reverse complement strand
CGGCTACATGTTTTCGTTCCCTCGGTGGTCTCGGTTGTCGTAGTTGGTAAAAAAATATAAATAAATAAATAATAATAAAAAAAACGAACAAACGTTTATAACATCCTACTGTTTTTTTTTCATATTCAATTTCAAATAGTACGATACGTACACACATACAGACAAACACGAAAAAAATGAGCATGAATCGAGGAAATAAATAAAAGTCCATATGAAAAGCCCAAATAAACTTTTATCAATTGCGAGTCACTTTTTTTTTTACCCATCACCTTTTTTATGACATACGACGAAATAAATTTATAATTTTTTTATCTTTACCAAGGGAAACAGGAGTTGAGAGAAGTGTTAGAATTTTTTATTTCCAACGAACAAATTTCGCTAATCCAAATTAATATTTATATGCAAGTAATTTTTCACTGAATTGAAATTATGAAATATAATTAATTGATTACTCTGCCCGATTGAATGAAATCGCTCTGTCAATAGAATCACGATCACAATGAAAAAATAAATAACGAAATAGTCTTGAATTGTATAAAATAATGATTTCCCACCAAAAGTTGTTGTCATTGAGCCTCGTCTCTGAGTGAATGGTAATATCATACTGGATGCAGCTGAAATCATTACAGGTTCTATTATTTGAGTCCTCGTGATGGACCACCGTTGACACTGCTCGTGACACCTTGTAAGGGGCCGATTTCATGGACGGTCAGTTCGGTTGGACCACCGGATGAGGATCATCATCAGAGCAACGGGGCGAGATGTAAGCATGAAAAAATAAGGATGTACAAAATTTTAGAAAAAAAAAACTACTTCAATAATGACGTACGACGCAACGATCCAAATAATTAAAAAAAAAAAAAACATATTTTTCAAGTGTTTCAATATTAGGCAAACAAAATGACGTAACGAAGTAATTTTTTTGTAAATATCGAAGCAACAGATCGATAAAAAAATTATCTTTAAAAATAAAAGTAATATATAGATATATGAGGATAGGACGTATTGAAAAAAAATTGTGATTGAGATAAGAGTAATTTAATAAAACTAAAGATAAAGAAGACTATTTAGGAAAAAAAAAGGACTTACAGATAACAGGAAAATGAGGAAAAAATAATATTCCAATTGCAATAAAAAAAAGTGTCCTGAAATAAAATAAAAATAAAAAATAATAAAAAAAAAAAAGTTATTGAGATAACAGCGAGTAAAGATAAGTGATAGAACGCACGACAGTCGATGGAATTGAGTGCTGGATAGGATGGGAACGTCAATCGATAATATCGATGTAGGAAAAATGAAAGGGGGAAATAATCGAAAGATGATTACAAAGTGGTCTCATGAGCGAAGGACGGAGCAGAGAGTAAAGGTTATGGGAAGAGAGAAAGAGAAAGCATAAAGGATGATACGATGAAAGAGGGAAGAAGGAAGGAGGAGGAAGAGGGAGGAAAAACGTCGGAGATATCGTTACATTAAAGTTCACTTAAATCACCGTGAACGAGGACGGTCTCACGAGCTCCGTTATCTCAAGAGAGAAAGAGGAAGAAGAGAGAAGAGAGAAAATCGTCAACGGGAACGTTGATGTGGTTGGACGTATAGGCAGCCGGCCGTGTAGGACGAATATATTCCATATAAATATTTATTAATTCCTCAAATCATTAAAAAGCATCATTGAACATGATTGTTTGTATGATGATTGTTTTTTTTTTCCATTACGCCTTTATTTTACTCTCGATATTTCGATACGTATTACCAAAGAAGACATAAAGGGAAGAGAAGAAAGGGAAAAAGGGAAGAGAATAAGGCTCTACTATCGACGATTAACCTTAAGATCGTTTGCCTCCAACTGCTCGCGACTCCTTCGACGAGGATAAACGCTCGACGATCCTCATCTCTTTTTTACCTATATCGATTTCGGACCTCTTTTTCTTCTTCTTCTTCTTCTTCTTCTTCGCCTTCTTTTCTTCCTTTTCCACCTCTTCTTCTCCTTTATCTTCCGCCACTATACACGATCGCAAAGGAGGTAAATTATATCGAAAACGGTGCGTCCGGCACGCACGAGCTTCCACGAAAAGAAAATTGTTTGCTTAAACACCCGTACCGCTCCTATAATTCCCAAACTGATCACTAGAATTATCGCATAAAAAGTTACTGCCCCGCATATCATCATTTGCTCCCTATCTTTTCTCCCCCACCCTCCTTCATCTCTCCTTTTTCTCTCTTCTTCTATCTCTCTTTTTATACACATAAACACCCACACACGAAGAGGCGCTTTAATATTATAATCCTACGAACGAGGAAAGTCGAAATGCTACGATCTTTCATCAGCATAGTGCACCAAACAAAATCATTCATAGAAATTGCCTCTGTATACACCGAAGAGAAAGAGATTATAGTTGACTCGAGTAAACGACTTCGTGAAATACGTCGAATGTAATATTCAATTATACCAATTATTTATTTTGTTAGATCAAAAATATATTACCTTGATTCAACAAAATCCAAGACGACAAAACATATTTAGTCGGTCGAATATTACACTGAGAAAAAAAAATTGTTGAATAGACAAAATATATTTTGTTAGACGAAGTTTTGTTCATTTAGCAATGATATTCTCGTAGTGAGCTTATATTTATTTGAGTCAGCAATTTAAGTGGTTGGAACAAACAAATCAGCGTTGTTGAACAGTGTCAACAAAATTTTTGTTCAAACAACAAAACTTTTTTCTCAGTGTACATATTTTTTTTTTAGTCCAATAAAATAAATGATTCGTACAACTAAAAGGTTTTTCGAATGCACGAAATATTACATTCGAGGTATTTTACGAAGCATTAGCAAATTCAATTAAACCCTTTTATCAGTGTACTTCGTTTAATCAACTCCTTGGTTTTTTATTGCTATAATTTAATTATGTTTCATGTTTCGTTAAATAATCGTCACTTATTTATCTTAACGTCTCGTTTTACTCCATTCCAATTATTTTTGTTTATTATCCATTCTTATCCGATATTAATAATGATCAAACGAATGGCATTGATTGAAATGATCTATTTTTTAAATTGATTTCAATTTGGCAATTTGGCTCAACTCCCAACCGGTCTCGTTGCTAAAAATCCTTTATAAAGTTGACTTAATTGCAGTACTTTGAGAAGGCCTCGTGATCGACCACGCGAATGTTCAAAAAAAGTCAGGATTCTTATTTGTAAATGTTAACTTGACCCTCGTATGACCTTCGCTTTTAAACTCAAGGTCAAATAATCATCTCTAGTTTTTGGAGGTCATTAGATCAAGTATCCTCGGGTGATGAGATTTTTTTCAAAAATTTGATGTTTTTTAGTTATGTGAGTTTTTTGTTTTTATGGGTTACCCCGTATATTTACGTGTTAATTATACAGCTCAGACAACGTGGCCCGTTAAAACTCTTATTTCTGGCTCGCCCCTGTTCACGTACGAGGGCGAGGATGCACAAAACTTCACGATCCCAAGAGTACGAGCTGGTTTGTACAGACTCGAGATCAAATCGCTCGTAGAAAACAGCGGTATAACGGATACGTCACCAAATACCGTACTTCTCTATGTTACGTCGAGCGATCTCGATCATCTTCCCACGAGATCTTCCAACGGAATTGGAGGCAAACAACGTCACAATACTCTGAGATTTCAACAGAGAAGAAGTCCGCGACGATTGACCGTTTCTTGGAGCAAAAGGTACGTATTTTACATTACCTCATTTTTATTTATAACCATTAAAATCATTTTAATTAAAATTGATATTATTTGATTGGCAAAACTATTTAGTTTTGCTAATAAAATAATATCAATTCTAATTGAAATGATTTTTCTAGTTAAAATTTTATTCTATCCTAATTAAATTCTATTTAATTATTAAGAATTATTATTAATTATTATTATTTATTTATTTATTATTAATTATTATTAATTATTAGAATTAGATTCTAGTTAAAATGATAACTAATTTTAGCTATGAGTTAAAACTCGAAGAAAATGCAATAAAAGTTAATTCGTTTAATTTAAAGTCACGATGATTCATTTTATTCAATTATTTAAGGGCTTGCATACATCTGCAAGTGCCAAAAATGGGGTCAATTTCAATCATTTTTTTCATACTGAAAAAATGTATCCATCGAATTAATTTTTTATATATTTAAAAAGACACACCGTTGTGAATGAAAGCGAGAAATTTCATTGAAAAAAATTAATTATACGTGCTGTGGTTGTAGTTTTTACAAAACAGTTTTTTGCAAAATGCTATTTGCGATAACCACGATTCCGACTGTACGCTTTAATCCAAAAATAAACAAAATTTTTTTCTTAAAGTTGACAAAAAAAACAGCCTTTGTCGAAGCCAAATTTTTTTTTATGCATGTTTCGTAAAATGGCAGAGGTTTGAATCGCAAAGTCGGGATTTTGCCAAAATGTTTTTTTCTTTTTTTTAATTGTGAAACAAAAATTATGATGTTTAAAAGAAAAATCGTTCAACAGAGACCAGACAATTGTGCAAACGTCCTCTGTACTAAATTTCATCCAAATCGGTCGTTTAGTTTTCGAGATAGAATGATAAATACAATTCCGAAAAAAAGCATTTTGATGTTTGAGCATCTGTCAAATGGAGCTAAAATTTTTTTTCTCATAGCTGCAATATGTTATCGATTTCCAGGAAATTTTTGGAAATGACATATAAAGGGTGACACCATCGAAAAATAATGTTTTTGAAAAATCGAATTTTTTTACTTCTCCAGGTGTATGTAAGCCCTTAATGTATATTTTTTTGTTTCAATATCTCGAGTCATTTAAATACTAAATTTGATTTATTCAAACTCTATTTTAACATAAAAAGATGGTCGAAAATTGATTAATTTTTTTATTGTTTCAAACAATTTAAAAAATATTCAACATTAGTCAAGTGGATCCTCACCTTTCGAGTTACTGTCTTGCCGTCACTTCGGGCACCTCGTCTCACCCGAAGACTCTCTGTGCAGCCGAAAACGTTCTTAAAAGTTATCCACGAACAAGCACAAAAGGAGTTTCGAAAGAACATCGCAGTGTCCCGGAGGGTCTTCATTGCGTTCATCAAACCAGGCTCACATTGCACGGTCTCAGATATAATGCAACATACAATTTCACCCTCTATGTGGTACGAAATAGCCTTAAACCAAAAAAATCCCCATCAATTACGAATAATTGTAATGAATTGCAGTTTTTTTTATATTCTTTAAATAAATTCCTTGAAAATATAAATCACGGTTCGGTGATTCAAATTACCATGTATTAATATCGAAAAAAATATTTTCTATTCCCTTTTTTTTTTTTTCGATGAAAAAATGTTTCAAAATATTTTAAACAACTCAATTTGAAACGGTGAATTTTGTAAACCCCATTTTTGCTAGGTCAGCACAAGAAATAACGTTTCCACGAGGGTTGCAACGGAAGTGATGAAATTTCGAAGAACACCCGCTCAAACATTGCGAACAGGACGATACGCTACTGCAAATCTTCGTGAAAATGACGGTTTTATAAACTTCCGTTATCGACCCCAAGAAAATGCAACCACGGAGTTTCACGTCTTGCCTTGTGGGGACGGAATCGTCAGAGCGAAACTCAAAGGACCAGGAATCGTAAGGGTTCGTGGACTCTTTTTCGAGTATTTGAAAAATGAACTGTTACGAATGAAAAAAACGATCAAATATTTTTATTTCAAAAGAGCAACAAAGTGAATGAATTAAAAAAAAAAAAAAAAAAAAAAAACTGGAATTAACATTTTTCCAAAAATTACACGCTTGCACATTTCAGAAAAAGGAAGTTATTGGCCACGCATCCCTCACAGCTCCGTCACTTCCGCCTGGAAAACGTTACACTTTAAGGGTTTCAGCGACGCCTCAAGAATTAGTAAGAATGTCGAAAGTCAAAGTTTTGGCCACGCAGGAAGGCTCCATCGTTTATCCGGAGGTAATTTGACAATTATCATTTTTCCAAGCTTCGTTCCAACTGTATCAATATATAAATATGTATAAACGAAAATTGTATTTTGAAAACAAAAAAAAACCTTTTAAATGGTTAAAAATAAAAATTTCCAATTCTCCACGAAATTATTTGTAATCTGGCTTGAATATAAAGTAAATTCAAGCTAATACAAAAGATAACAAACGAATATTTTTCAAAATCGGAAAAAAATTGAAGAAATAATGATCAAAAGAAAAAGTTCGTGACGCAAAGAAAAACAAAACAAAATAGTTCTCAGCAAGTTTGGTAAAGCATCAAAAAAGTGAGTAATTTTATGTTTAAGGTACCGTCGAGAAGTGCACCGAGGGAATATCGTTCATTGAAAAAATGCAACGAAGTAACAGTCGGAGTGGAGCCAGCCGGTGCAGCAAAATATTGCATACTCGCGCGTGAATTACGAGGTCCCGCGACGTTGGCAGGAATCGCGAGTATTCCCGATCAATGTGGTTTACATCGTCGTCGAAGATCCGAATACACGTTCGAGAAATGCAAGGAAATAACGAGTCCACCGGAAAATCGTGCACTCCCCTTCACAGTTTCGAAACTTCAACCCGGGAAAACTTATCTCGTTCAAGTAACCGCCCAACTCAAAGGACAATCGTTATCGTATCCTTTGCTCGGTGTGCGCACACGAAGATCCTGTCAACCTTGATGACCTTGTCACGAATCTCCGTTTTTTTTCTCGAATTTTCCGATCGATTATTTCTTCCCTTCGAGTTTACAACTTTTTTTTTTTTTTGGTGGAGAGTTCAACTCTGAGAAACGTCAAATTTATTCTAAGCATTAAATTAATGTGATTAAAAATTCAATTAAAATCCGAACCGTTTCAAAATAATAAATTATCATCAAGAGGACTCCAATCAGTTCAAGTTTCGTTTTCAATAAATGCACAAAAAATATGCCATTTTGTCGGTTTTAATCCACAGGCATATCAATTTAAAAAATGTTTCATTGAAAAAAAGTCTCTTTTTGTTGTTGTAAAAAATGAAAAACTAAATAATTTCAGCCGTTAAATGGACTCGAAGGGCTAAAAAATCGTTGTCAAAGAACCAAGATTCCTCCAACGAATCTCTGTAAATATGCGTGTATGGATGCGGTATGTGTGAATTTATAAAATAAAAAACAAAAAAGTGAGTATCGAAATATTTAAAATCAGGTAAAGAATTCTTTTTTTTTTTTGAGGGTTTTCCATAAGAGGAATGCAATTGAAAAATTTGCACACTTGCAAAAAGAAATGAATAAAAAAGAAATAAAAGACGTTCGAGGGTTTGAGCGATGTTGAAAAAACCTAAAATTGGCAGAATCATTTATTACTATTTGTGTCAATGCTTCCTTCTCTGTTCAATGTCACATTTTTTTATCTTTCACTTCGAAAACCTTCTAATTGCTTCGAACCTTGAAGAAAATCCTCAAATTTTTTCACCGCACTTTCTGAAAAAGAAAAGAAAAGAAATCAATCGATATTTTGCATGTCCTTCGTCCGAACGGTGTATAAAATAAATAAAGTCTTTTTTTTAAATTAATTTAGGTATAAAAATAAATATGAATTTTATACAAAAAACGATGTTAAAAAAGAAGCATTTTGAAAGATTTTTTATTGACGCCCAACCTTGATTTCATCCCTTATCTCAAATGTTATCTCGATAATTGATAATAAACGAGAAATCCCCTTGGTTAGTACGTCGGAGAAAATGCGTTTACAGAAGGTTGTCAAGATCGTTGGAGCATGAATATGCAAACATGGAGACTTTTTGACTCTCGCCTCCCACCCTGTTGAAGAACCATCTGGCCGTGTTTTTACGAGGGCGATTCAGAGTCTCATTCATATCCTCTTTACGCCACGACGAGTAAACTACATGCTGTGTTACTCACGTCCTGTTATAAAATTCGTAACTTCTTGATTTTGGCATTAATATACATATATGTACATACGCGCGTACATGTATATTACGAGAGTTCGCGAGAGTATATAAACAAGAAAATTTACCCAGCTACGAAAATCGTTTATACGAAATCTATTTTGGTTCGTTGGGCGTCGGAAGAATCGACGAGGAAGAGATCTCGGGAAATCGAGTCTTTTGAGCGCGATGTTTCTTCGAGCGAGGATCCAAAGATTGTAAAATAATTTTTATACCACCCATCCCGAAGTGTTAGAAAAAAGGAAAAATGCAAGCATCACCGGAAGAACATTTAGTGGTGTTTACCCCAGTGGCGAGAATAATATTTCAAACGATTATTTGGCCGACAGTGATCGTCGGTTTGATCGCTAATTTAGGGGTTGTTTTTCGTATTGTTTTTAACGATACCACCAAAAGTAGCCCACTCAAACCGTTTTATCGAAGCGCCCTACTTTCACTCGCACTTTCCGATATTCTTTTGCTCCTCACTTCCGGCTCCAACGTCCTCGGCGTTATCGCTCAAAATACCATTCTTTGGACACTCCCCGTTTGGTCATGCACTTTCATCCCTTATTTACAAACCATCGCCGTACTCGTCGCTTCACTCACACTCGCCAGTGTCGCCATCGATAGATACGCCGCAATTAAATCCAAATTCCCCTTAACCAAGGGCCTCAAATGGCAATGGGCCATTTCCTTCGTCGTTGGATTATGGATCGTCGCCTTTGCTGCTGCTTATCCAGTTATTGGTACTTATGTCACTGAACGACTCGTCGTCATTAATAGCTCAACTTTTTACATGTAAGTTATTTATTTCATTTCCTCGTTACTATTTTCTTTTTCTTTATTTTGCAATCTCATTTTTAATACTAGAAATTTGTTAGTTTTAAAAATGATTCGTCATTTAATAGCTAATGTATAATAATCGTTTTTGTTTGTTTTTTTTTTTTAATTTTTTTTATTATTCTTCACGACACAGGGGCACACTCTGCATTATTAAGAATCGATCCGAAGTTTCTGTCATTTATACAGCCCTGTTCGTTGTCATTTTCGTTCCTCTTGCCATCGTTTTTGTGCTCGTTCATGTACTACTTGCTCGAAATATTTGGCAACGTAATTCTCCTGGTGAAAATCTCCATCAATCATCAACAAACGATTCACAATTGAGTAACGAAAATTCTACCGGTAAGAAATAATTCAATTAAAAAACAGCCAATTAATCCTCTTTGAAATAGAATTTTCTTATCGCATTTTCATTTATGATCAATTTTTTTATCTTAAAATATTCGAATGCATAATTAAAAAATGTGTTTTAATTTCACTTTCTCAATGAAAATCGACTCGTTTAATTATGAAAACAGATTTTTGAACCTCTTATATGGACGAAAGTAAAAGTTTGACGATCGATCTTCAATTTCAGTCATACTTTTAATGTTTTCCTTTTTATTAAGTGTTGAAAAATGTTGGTGAAAGTATCAGTTTACCATGTTAATATTTGGTATTTACAAATTGTAGAATTAACTTTTTCAAATTGAAAATTAAATGGTCGGAGCGGCGGAGTAAGTGGAAAGGTGAAGTAGTAACGGCAAAATCGATCAGACGATACAAAACTACGTTTTTTTTTGTTTCTATATTGACATTTATTTATTGTGGATTTATTGCAGTTTCAACGAGCCTGGGAAAACCAAGGAATGCAGCAACAAAAAAAATTGGCGGAACTCCATCTCACGTGGCACGCAAGAGGCGAACAGTTCGCGTTATACTCGTTCTTATAATTGTTTTTGTCCTGTGTCGTCTTCCTCACTGGTCATTTCTTCTCTTCAAACTACACGCAATAACGGGCGAAAATTATTGGTGGTACATACAAATTATTTTTACAACGCTCTCTCTCTTCAACGCCGCTATCCATCCGTTTCTCTACGCTTTTCTAAACGAGGCACTCTCATTAATCACGTGGCTTCGAGGACGATGTACGATAACTCGATATTCTCCTAACACGAACGTACGTCCAATTTCTAAGGAAGAAATCGGAAGTGCGATTAGAACGAAAGTAGAGCCACGAGGTCCGTATTACAGTCCATAAATAATGAGATGAATAGATTTAAAAAATTCTAAATACTAGACAAAGTTCCAGAAAACATGCGTGAATTACAAAAAAAAAATATATTTTTGTTCATTTTCTTAAAAATTTCTGTACGGCCTGAGAATTATACGTTAAAATATATTATTATATTATGAATGTCCCTCCTGCAGTTCAGAATACAACTTGTAATTAAAGAATTTAAGGGGCTACATACACCTAGGGGGCAGCGAATGCAGAGCAAAGTTTGACAATTTTTATTTCACTGAACAAATGTTATTTTTTTTTTTTTTTTAACGAATGAATGTTTTTTAAAGTTGGTAGTTTCAAGTTTATTGAATCAAATTTTAACAAATAAATATTGAACAATGCGCCGTGTTCACGCGTGATCCCGTATACAAGCCGACTGGTAAAAGTGCTTCTGCGGTAATCATCGTAGCGCCGACATTTTTCACCTGAAAAAAAAAAACAAAAAAAATCTTCTGAAAGTACATGAAAAAATGGAAGACTCTTTCGTGGCTAATTAAAAAAAAATGATTTTTCGAAAATTGGCGACTGTTTGAATGTAAAAATGTGTTTTGTAAATAAAATCAATCGAGTTCTTTCATTCATAAAACGAAAACTATAATGTTAAAAAAAAAAAATCGCACGACATACTCTTCCTTTTTTTATGTACTTTCAGAAGATTTTTCTTGTTTCTTTTTCAGGTGAAAAATGTCGAAGCTACGATGGTTACCGCAAAAGCACTTTTGCCAACTGGCTTCTACGGGATTCTGCATCTACACGGGGCAATCTTCAATATTTATTTGTTAAAATTTGATTCAATACAAAAACATTCATTAGTTTTTTAATGAAAAATGTGTTCGATTAAAGAAAAATGGTCAAACTTTCCTCTGCTTTCACTGCATCCATTCACTAGCATCTTAACGCTTTAGGCTTTAAACACTACTTGCTACAACGCATCCCCCTGGCACACAAAATAATAATAGCACAATGCAGACTAGCTAGTAAACACTCGTTCTATTTTAAATTAAAAAATTACCGATACATATTTATTGGCGAAGACGATGGGACGGCAGTATTACGATATGTGTGGCCTCAAGTTTTGACCATGCAACCTTTATATTTGGCCCAAAATAAGACTTTTTTCAAGAGTGATAAAAATCGAAATTCGTCCTTTAAGGGGGTGAAACGGGGGTTTGAAAGTTGAAACATTATTATAATATTTGGGGTCCTTAAGGAGTTTGGATCGCGACGATACAATGTTGCCATGTTGAACCATGTTAAAAACATTAAAAATTTCAAAATGATAAGAATTTAATTAAATTTGGTAAATGTATTCTTTAAAAATGTATATGACAATACAAATTTTTTTTAGATTTTTCTACCACATAGTTCTCGAGTAATTGAACACTAAAGTTCACGTGTATAAGCATAGAGTTTACATATATACAGTTATACATCTCGTGCATAAGAACTTCGATTCAAAGCTCAATTATTCGATAACCATGTGGTAAAAAATTTTGAAAAAAATTGTGTTTGTATACTTGGAGCCAAATATTGTTATCATCAAATTTTATCAAATTCTGATTATTTTGATTTCGTGATCCAACCTCCTTAATTCTGACCATGCAGCCATCATATTTGACCCAAAATAAGACTTTTTTCAAGCATGATGAAAATCGAAATTCGACCTTCAAGGGGGTGAAACGGGAGTTTCAAAGTTTAAGCATAAAATTATGAAACGGTTGTTCTGAGGACCCCAATTGACCCGTATATCATACTATAAAAACAGTATAATGACCACGTGGAAATAGTAGGGTGGGTTCGGGTCATATTTGGGTTGTTGTTTGAATAGTTGGACATGTGGAAATAGTAGGGTGGGTTCGGGTCATCTTTGGGTTGTTGTTTGAATAGTTGGACATGTAGAAATAGTAGGGTGGGTTTGGGTCATCTTTGGATTGTTGTTTGAATAGTTGGATATGTGCAAATAGTATAAAGAGTGCGCGGGGGGGGGGGGGGGATTTCCAACCTCCGTTCCACCCCCTTAATGGTCGAATTTCGATTTTTGTCACTCTCGAAAAAAGTCTTATTTTGGGTCAAATATGAAGAATGCATGGTCAAAATTAGAGGCCACGAATACTGTAATATCCCCCCTTAAAGGTCAAATTTCAAAAAATTGCCTAATACTTTTTGAAATATTTGTATTGTAGAATATTTACGCCAAATTGCAAGCAAATCTGACAAAAAATACTTCGTCTCATAAAAAATTTCAAACCCCCGTTTCACCCCCCTTAAAGGCCGAATTTCGATTTTTATCACTCTTGAAAAAAAGTCTTATTTTGGGCCAAATATAAAAGCTGCATGGTCAATACTTGGAGCCACAGATATCGTAATATCCCCGATGGGACAAAAGAATCGGTGAAACATCTACTGATCGAGTGCAAGTTGCACCAACCCCAACGAGATCAATATTTTATGAATATCTATTTTGATCATCCCTCGGGTTTGGAATTTCGCCGCACAGAATTTGTTAAAAATTTAATTCGTCTTCATAACTTTAAGTTATAAAAACCGGGCCTTTGTACTAAGTAATCAAACATAATTATCAGCTGTAAAAGTCAAAGACCCCAACGAGACATCTCATTTTTTTCATATATAACAATGTACCGTATTGAATTGTGATCTAATTTTAAGCAAAGTGAAAAGCACGTTAAAAAATATATTCACGGAAAAAAATGAATCGTAGTTTTTACTGAGATTTTTATGAAACTCCAGTTTTGTACATTAGTAGTGCCTTCCAGACTCGTAAACATCAATTTTTCATGAAACTTTAAACAAAATCTGCAAGTCTCTGTGGTGGAAAATACTAATATCGTAAATGACATATCGCATGCACTTCGAACGAATTTTTACAGTGTCGAACACTAAAAAGTACACGAAATAATAAACTGAACTTATCCGCATCAGAATTACCCAAACATAACCATAAAATTGTTTGAAACAAATAAAACTTAAAAATAATCTTCAATTAAAAATGCATTTTTAATCATTGTTGATCATACTTTCTTTGCATCCATCACTCCGGACATAAATTTCTACGGAAAAATACGGACCTACCTACTTATTTACGACCTAACGCGTACGGACGCTACCTCCCTAACGGATCAGCGAGTCCCAAAAGAAGTCAAAAAAAGTCCCATGTGGGACTAGGGGCTTAAATCGACAAAAGTGACCCCAAATCAAGTCCCAAATAGGACTTTTTTCCCCTCGCTCGGTGTGAACCGGACGTGACGTCACGAGTCCCAAACTGGGACTCGGAGTCCCAAATAGGGACTTTTTTTTAAGAGTGAAATCTCAAAAAAAAGTCCCTATTTGGGTCTCCGAGCCTCAGTTTGGAGTTTTTTCTTTGCTTCTCGCTCCGACCGCAGCGTGGCGCAGAGTCAAGCGTTTTCGCGAGCACGCATCATCCGCCGGGTGGGCATATATTGCCGGAGCCATAACGTTCTTCGACCGCCTGAAAAAACGGTTTCGTACAGAATACAAATAGGTATACACACAGCGAATCGTTTATTCCGGCTGCCTCGCTCGTAAAAGTCCCAATTTGGGGCTCGGAGTCTCAAATAGGGACTTTTTTTTGAGTTTTCACCCCTAAAAAAAGTCCCTATTTGGGACTCATGACGTCACGTCCGGCTCACACCGAGCGAGGGGAAAAAGTCCCTTTTGGGACTCCATTTGGGGTCACTTTTGTTTGTCGACTTATGCCCGAGTCCCAAAGGCGACTTTTTTGGGACTTATTTTAGGGACTCACTGATCCGTTAGGGCTATTACATCACTATCTACTTGATAATTATTTATAAAAAAAAAGGATAGGTACATATCCAATCCGGAATATAATCGGTAACGTCAATGAATAATCTATGAGACAAATCTTTTGAAAGCAAGAAAAATTTGAAATATAAAAAATATCGAATTTTCATATATTACAATGTATCATGCCCGTAACGCTTTCGTGTAATTCGAAATTAGCCCCTTCCCCCATTGTTTCAGCTATAATACGCAAATACATCAACAGACTAAGTGTTTCATCTTGAAATTTCCTGACTCACGTGCTTGGAGAAATTACAGTGTACACTGTAATAAAAATTGAAAGTATAACATAGCAAATTTTGAAAAAATTCGAAAATGTAATAACATTTTCCAATTTTTACTGGGCACTGCAATTTCTAATTTATATCGACGGTAATTTTGTCTATTGGAAGTACAAAATTTTGATATTTTCTAATTACAATTTTTCATGTATGCAGTTTAACATTTTTTTTACAATTTTTAATATCAGTAAATAGTATTGGTTCACAGTTTATTTTCATTTGCGTATTGAATATTTTACTGGGGATGCTGTAAATTTCACCTTTCATACACACTGAGATTCCTCCATTTTATTTGTAATTTATAGTTAATATTTAGTTTATATAAGCATTAATAATTAATCAGAAAATAAAAAAAACACATTAAATCCATTATTGTGTGATGGAACAGACTGTAAAGTGACTAATTTACAATTTTCAATCGTATATTTTATTTTAGTTTCAGTAATTTTTAAATATCGATCATTAATTTTTACAGATCGTTTTTTCCATGTTTGATTTATTCATAGACTAAGCGAAGCCAGACGATCCGGCGATTCGTAATAGGTGTACTGCCTTAATGCAAATAAAACGTATTATTAATATTATAAATGTCTCTGGGGATAAAAATAATTAACATGATTATTATTAATAAAATAATAAAAATTCTATTAAAATTAAATCAAAAAAGGGTAGTTTAATTTTATTCATCCTTTCTAAAATGGTATCTCCCTAAATATATTATTAACGTAGCGAAGAAAATGTACAGATTGTTTATAAAACGAGAGCAAATAGTTGATAAAGGAAAGATCGTCGATTTACTTGTTAATTGCTCAATTCGTTTTGTACGAGTCTCAGAACTTCCTGGCCAGGGCTATTCGGGGGTTCGTGGCTCAGTAAATTTCGAGCTCTTTCGAGCAATCCTCTCCTATCCTGTCCTGGACAAGAAGCGAGCTCGCGAAGAGCCACTGCGGTATAAAGAGCTAAACGAATTCCATAAGGATCGAGGATCGATGTTGTCTCGATTATTCGATTGCAGATTTGTGCTTTTTTCGGATCTTCGGGAGACAAAAGTTGCATAAGCGAGTGACCTACCGCTATACAATGTTGATGGCCAGGATGAAGAAGAACGGTCAATCTAGAAAAATAAGAAAATTCAAATTCTCAAATAAATACTAAATTGAAAATAAAAAGTAAATATTGTAGGAAGTACCGTGACAAAAGATCGCTGAGAGAATCTTTTCGCGCTATTCCCATTGCAGCATCAACATCGTCGGCTAGTCTTTCGATCAATTGTGCAACTTCCAAAGCCGTCAGAGATCCAGGGCAGACAGTGCACGTCCATTCGGTCTCGTTGTCGAGAGGATCGTTCGGCAATACGAGACCCTTTCCGCAGAGACATTTTAGAGTACCAAGATGGCTACCAAGCTCAGTTGGATCGGCACAGCGGTGACAATGACAAGAAAAATATTTCGTTCCCATTAAATGCTCTCTTCGAGATCTCGTTGACCATAGAGCGTGAGTGTACATCGTACTGAGATGCTCCCCTCTTGATAAACAAACGGATAACGTAAAAAACTTTTTTTTATTCATCTCAACTAGTTTCTTATTCTGCCAAAATCATTTCTAAAATTATCTTTCCGGTGGATTTTTAGCTTTTTATCATAGAAATAATTTTTATCCGGCATTCAAAGAGTTCTACATTTTTTAGAATATCACAATATCGAGACGAACTAAGCATTATTATTTTATGAGCTTTTACAGAATTTCATAAAAATATGAATTATTCAAGAAGAACCCGAAATTAAGGTGAAAAAATGTTTAAATTAATTTCTTTTTGTAGTTACTTTGGAATTAAATTTTTCACCTACTTTTTAATAGAAGCAGCTGCCGTCACCGTTATCTTCGGTCGTCCTTGCGCATCGATAGAAAAACTGTGACGCGTATTGGCAATGCAATTATGTTCGAGTAAACAAGCCGTTTCGTAAAACGCTACACAACCCTCTGGAGGATTTGTCTCCAAAGCGTTAACGTCTATTAGCCCACAAATTTTAGGTAAAAGTTGCCGAGAGGCTGGATCCATGGCGAGAACAGCATCGATATGTCTAGCTACGAGTTCTGTCTCTTCGTGAGCTTCGGTTCCTGCTCCACGAGATTCCTCGTGACTTTCCAACGCCGCCAGAATTGCCCAACGTTTTGGATTTCTTCGTCTCAGAATTAGAATTCTTAGGACTAGCAAAATGTCGCATCTGGATCGTAACGAAAATTTATTAATCGACGATAAACAATAAAGTCAATTCGTTTCCATTCGTTTCCAAGTCAATTTTTTAAAACCATTTCTTCCGTTTTATCGAGTTTTCACCATTAAATATTTATCAGATGCGACTTTATCACACACCATTCTCTTCGTTATAAAAAAACAAAGAGAATAGTATATAATTAAACCTTATTATCGCATGCCAGGAACATTTTATACTAAAGGTAAGATTGGGGTAATTATTTGCCCTAGTGTGTGGGGCTTACGTTGGAAAAAATAGATCGTGGGGTTCTAGGGATATAAATAATTTGTTAATTTTTTTCCTTCATTATTCCGATAAATTAATAGCAGAATAAATTCATTCATCGTAATGGAAGAATTCGCTAAAATATTCTAATTTTTCCAATGTTATTTTTTTCCACAAAATTAATGATAACATGGTACAATAATTAAAAGCATATCTTGAAGGAAAAATATTTTTTCCTTCAAGTATTTGTATTTTTGGTTATTTTTCACCTTGGAATCATTCCGGATTTAGTGAGGAAGCCACACTCGATTCCATGACGATTTTCATCAACGAGACCGTCGCACGAAACTCTACAAGCGTACCAATTGCATCCTGGACATCTGACACGAACTTTTGAATCTCCACAACCCACACAAACAATCGAATCTCCATGAGGTGCCGGTCCCCAAACAATTGGAGTTTCGGCAACTACCAAATCACCCATTTCGAGATCTCTGCTCGCAATCAAATGTCTACCAAGCTCTTTATTCTCCTTTATCTCCCATGAATGGCAGTCCAACTTATGGCTCGTCCAATCATCGCGCTGATGTTCCTTACTGCAGTAAAAACGTTTTCTACATCCGGCACAACGTAACGATGCACTTTTTTCGCAAATTTCACATGCACCCAGTATTGAAATTTTATCATCGTTACCGCTCATTTCTGGTTGCCTAAATCTTCAAGAAAATTGTAAAAAAAAATATATATTTTTAAAAATCAAAATTATTGCGATCGTTGCGAAAATAAATATTTCTTTATAATTTCATTCTCGAACGTTTTTCTTCGAAAAATATTCTTTTATATAACTATCTTCTTTTTTTTCTATTCGATTGATCAATTTAATTTATCGAGTCGAATAAAAATGTGCATAACTCTTTAATATTGACAAAAAATCGAAAAAATAATTATAACTATAAATGCGAGTTGAAAAAAAAATATATCCGTGATACTTTTTCAACATATACTCACAGTTTTATTGATGATTATTTCTACAAACGACGAAAACGTTTACTTCATTGAAATTGACGAATCAAAATCGTCTGTGAAAAGATTGTCAATATTATAAAAAAATAAGTTTTAACTATTGAACACATATGTACACTTGGTGCTCAACTGAGACGAACTGAATAGTTAAGTGTAAAGAGAGAAGAGGATGAACTCTTTTGACTGCACGACAGAGTACGATCGTGTAGCTATAATTACAACGAACCCAGAATAGAATCTCGAGGAGATGTGAGAACACGAGAGATCGAGGCTTGAGATTTCATTGTTGAAGTTGAATATGGTGAAAAATGTTTGAAAACTGAAAAAAAAAATTAAAAGTGACAAAATGTCCCGAGTGTGTAACTAAAAATGTAGTAGTAAAAGATACACAATTTATAGTGAACAGATTTCCGAGAATTAACGAGTAGTTTTTCGCAATAAAAAAGAATGAAAAAAAAAAAAAAACAAAATAAACTTCAAAACACGAGAATCGCACGAATTGAATGGTTGGAAAAATTACAAAGTGGTTTTCACGTAGTGCCGGAGTAATCCCGGTGGACAAGGACACGATACACGAACATGATCGGATCGTCGTCGCGATGAAGAAAAAGAAGAAAATCCATCTATCGATGTAAGTGATGGACGTTGACCCCGTGTGACCTTAAATGGCAAACGATATTCCGAAAGTAAGTTACGAACAACAACCCGAGGATCTTGGGAAGAAACTCGATGCCTGTTTTCTCGTTCTAAATTCTCGTGGAGACTCTTTCATTAACATTGAAAACTTCTCGTAGTACAACCAACATTTACGTGTATACATGCCTATGTGTATATTTACAGAGTGTCTTGAAAATCACGTTTGAAATTGCCAGGGCATGTAGATCACGAAATTCTGTAGAGAAAAGTCTTTGACCATTTTTCTCTACGATCCACCGTTGATGAGATATTAATTAATAAGCGACGACCAATCCGATGCGACGATAAGAACGCTGGCCGTGGCCCACCGCCCACCTTTCTCTTCAACGCGTCGGATTGGTTATCATTGATTAATTAATATCTCATAAACGATGCATCATAGGGAAAAATACCCGAAGACTTATCTCTTCAAAATTTCATAATCTAACTATCTTCTGAACCTCAGTCACGATTTTCTGTACACTTTGTATATAAATATATATGTATGGGTAGATGTGTAATCCATTTGGTCGAAAGTTTTTTTTGTACACTGTTGGAGCATCGATACGTATCGGAAAAAGCAGAATAGGTACCGTCGTCCTCGTTTATTTCTTTTCCCTGTTCTTACTACTTCTTCATTGGGTTATCGACTTGTCGTTCATCGATCGTTCCGTATTGCCAAACGTGGTAGAAAAGGTCTTACAACATCCTTTCGTGCATCTTTTCACATATGTGAAATATCTAAGACGAAAGAAATTTTATCTAAGGGGCTCGGAAAAACTATATAGCAATTAAGGAGACGTATACACCTGGGAGTGATAAAAACCATTGAAATTTTTTTTTTTTTTTTCAATTGTTGGAGCAATCGAATGGAGGTTTTTTCGTGGCTAAAGACATACATTTGAGAAACTAATATTTATGCATAGCCAAATACCGTTTAGAAACTGATACCACACGTATGTGGAAACTCACTGAACCGATTTACTTCAAATTTGTTATGGCCATTTTATATACAATTATCGTGTATCCGTAATGGATCAGCGAGAGTCCCTAAAATAAGTCTCAAAAAAAAGTTCCATTTGGGACTCGGGTTTAAGAGTATGGCTCAGTCGGTATCTCGCCACCGTGAGTGCGAGAGAGATAGCTGCAAATTTCGAAAGTGAAATTCTTCGACACGGTTTGACCGATTACAAAAAGGCCCTGTCAGCGGATTTTTGCCATCATCCCGCGTCCGCTGACAGAGCTTTTTTGTATTCGGTCAAACCGTGTCGAAGAATTTCAATTTCGAAAATGCGAGGTGAGGTTAGATGACTGATCCATACTCTTAAGTGGACAAAAGTGACGCCAAACGAAGTCCCAAATGGGACTTCTTTCCCCTCTCTCAGTGTGAACCGGAGGTGACGTCATGAGTCCCAAACTGGAACTCCGAGCCCCAATTTGGGACTTTTGCGAGCGAGGAAACCGGAGTAAGCGATTCGCTATGTGTTTACCTATTGATATTCTGTACGAGACCGTCTTTTTAGACGGTCACAGAGTGTCACGGCTCCGGCAATATATGCCCACCCGGTGGATAATGCGTGCTCGCGAAAATGCTTGACTCTGCGCCACGCTGTGGCCGGAGCGAGAAGCAAAGAAAAAGTCCCAAATTGGGGCTCGGAGTCCCAAATAGGGACTTTTTTTGAGATTTCATACTTAAAAAAAGTTTGGGACTCATGACGTCACGTCCGGTTCACACCGAGCGAGGGGAAAAAGTCCCATTTGGGACTCCCTTCGGGGTCACTTTTGTCCACTTTAGCCCCGAGTCCCAAATGAAACTTTTTTTGACTTTTTTTTGGGACTCGCTGATCCGTTAGGGATCTTAGGATTTTTTTTATAACTTTATTATTTGTTTCTAGCAGAAAAATCAACAAATTTTTTTTCGGTAAACGCTTCTTTTGTTTAAAAGTTTGCTACCTTGTGAAAAATCGATCTTTTTATAATCGTCAATACTACACGAAATATAATAATAGCAGATACGTAATTTAATATCGCACTCCATATTTTTTGTCAGTCGATGTTCGACGGGGGTACACTTGGGCATTTTCTTAAAAAAAGGATTCACTTCGCGAACTGACAGCGATGGATGAGTAATCGGTGTGTGACTCCGGCGATTTTCCAAGTTAAGCAGTCTCGGGCGAGGCCAATATTTCGTTGGGTGACCGCTTAGCTATGGCACCGGCTCGCGCATCAATACCCGAGCGGGAAACAGTTTTTCTGAGCTTCTGATGGTGATGAATCAACTGAACCTCGGTAAAAATATAATCGCCTGTATCGCGACCAAGTTTTTCATAGTTTCCCTCGGCCCTCGTGCATATGCGATACAGTAGTGCATTAGGAAATAGTGGCTGTGGGCAACACTCTTAGGGGGTCTTACAGGAACATAGAAATTAGTGAAGTGGGGGGAAAAAGTGGGGATAGAGCGATGGGATGGGTTCGTAAAACCCGGCAAAGGTATACGCAGGAACAATAAAAAATTAAAATCTCTTCGCGACACTATATCATAGACGTGTAGCATTTTTTTTTTTTTAATATTTTTTTTTGAAATATACATTTTTTTTTAAATATACATTTTCAACCACGACAAACCTTCACCCAATTATTCCGATAACTATTGGAGAAAAAAAAAATATCGATTTACTCATATTCAATCATCCCATATTCCCTTAATCAATTATTAAATAATAAAGAACACAGGGAGAGCGATTGGGCCAGTAGATAAGGGTTTGGGTTTGTACGCCGCGGGTCCCGGGTTCAATCCCGACCAAACATCAATGAAAATTTTTTAACGTTTCCAGGTGTTTTTACGGCAATCCCCGGTGATTCGGACTTCACCCTCATAAATTCAGGGCCAAAAAGATTCTCACTGTGATACACGTGCGATCGGTGTGTGGCTTTGAGTGTCTTCCGTAAACGGTTCTCGTCGTGCGGATTCGATACTTTAGACGTACACTGACTCCTGCTTAAGTGCCTCTGGTGGTCAAGTTTGAGCGTACTCGCATTGCCACCCGATAAGATTCGCGCTAGCCTACAGAGACGATTACATTTTCGATCAAAAAATTAAATAGATACCGGCTGTATCGACAAGGTTTTCTGCAGTTTCCCTTCGCCCTAGGCAAATGCGATACAGTTGAAAATAAATTCGCGGCAACCACACAGGAGGGAGAGGGAGGGGGAATAGTTGGATGAGGGGACGAGGCTAAAAGGGGAATAACCTTGGGCACTGGCAGGAACAATATCAAGTCTACGAAATTAGTTACGAACTTCGATAAAAATAATAATAATAATAATAATAATGACAAGGGACAGAAATATCGGGATTTCCTGTTCGAGCTGAGGAAGCTGCACCGGGGATTTTCTGTTGAATTGGTGGTTTTAATTATCGGCGTCTTTGGGGGAATGAGGGAGTCTTTTGTATCTGAGCTGCGGAAAATTCCATCTTGCCGGCCAGGTGCCGGACATTTCATGGTTCAAATGCAGAAGGCCGTGATCCTCGATGCCCTCCGTCTACTTCGGCAAATGAGTTTGGACTGCGGTTCTCACTGACCCTCTTGTTGAGGGAATGAGAATTGCAGATTGATTTGAATCGCTGAGTCAGCACCCACGAGTGTCGGAGCCATGAAGGCCCTTGGCTCAGTACACTGACACGGGTCATTGACATATAATAATAACAATAACAATAATAACAGTAACAATAACAATAACAACAATAATAATAATAATAATAATAATAAACATGAATATTATACAATGACGTTTCTTTGTGTCAAATTAGATAAATAACAGGAAAGTTATGTATATTTTGAAAAAGTCAAAACATCGATGTTTCAACAAAATTTTGTAAAAAAAAAAAAACATTTTTCCTTCAATTTTATATTTTGTTTTTATAATACCAAATGTATAACAGATAGCCGTGAACGCAGATTTGAGCGTTCGTAGTTGGCTCGACGAAGTAACAAAGTTATACATTTATTGGCGAAACGCATAGATAATAATAATTACAATAATTTGTTAATTTTTATCTTTATTAACATATAAATGAAAAAAATTCTTGTAGCTCGTCTATCTCTCTCTCCCCATTTCGTAATAGATTTGTAGTTGTGATCTGTGCATGAGAATCATTTAAAAACTAGGTGACATTTTGTTTCGTCGATGCAGCTCGTATTTGTAGCACTTTAGAGACGAAAATGTCAGCGACAATGGGGCAATTAAATTGTCTTTCAATTGCCTGCCGAGAGTGCACAGCGTGTGACTTTCTATTGGCGAAAAAAATTCGTGTATATATATATATATATATAAACTAATTTCTCGAGTTACGCAAGAAATAACGTTTACAATGATATTACAGTCAATAATCGATATCCCTGGGCGGTAACGACGGAAAAAATAAAAAAAATCATTCGACCGGGATATCGAAAAAAAAAATAATGAAAATCGACAATCACCAAATCGTTCTACGAGCATCTATACTCTATGAGTAGAGGTGTTCGAAAATATGTCATCAGAAATTCAAAGATTGCCATAAAATAGTATTTTTCATGTAAATCCAAAAATCGAAAGAAACATTTGTCAAATCATTGCGAATTTTTGAAAATTTATTTCGCACACCCTTAGCTTCTAGTTTTTTCAGCATTCCACGTCATACGAAAGAACGCCAAAAACATATTTTTCTTTCTCTCCTAATTTTTATACAAATTGGCTAAAAATACTGAAAAACGCGTTCGAAAGCAATAACACACGATTATTTGTCACGTTTCGTGTGTCTAGCAACTTTTCTTTGGTGCGTCTTTACCCCACTTAAATTAACATTTTAATCACTACCTCCCCCATTTGTTTTTTTTTATTTATTTATTTATTTTTTTTATCTATCTCCTTATTTTTTCGTCTTTCATCGCCACAAAAGCATCGATACAAAATCTAAATAGAAACTATACCACAATATCTTATCGAATCATCCGCTCAATACACTGTTTTTTCTCTTTCGCTCACTTTTTTTTTGTTCGTTTTACAATTAATATATCGATACAAAAATATCAATCAGTTAAAAGTTACGGCATACGCTCTTCCATATTTTTCTCCGCTCTCTCTCTCTCTCTCTCTCTCTCTCTCTCTCTCTCTCTCTCTCTCTCTTTTCTCTCTTCCTCTTCGAATCATTTTTTTCGAACCAAATCTTATCGGCTGTACGAGGATTTTAGAGATTAATCATTTTACTAATTATCATTTGATCGAGAGTCCTGACAAGCATTTTTTTTTCTTTTCCTTTTTTGCCTCAAGTGAGATCGCAGGAAAATCAGACTCGATGAAATCGAGTTTACTCATGTGTTCATTGAGAAAACGATTATTTCTATACACAGGCTGGTCCTTCGCCAAAATATAACAAACATTCAGCTCAAAAAGTACGTATCGTACTAAAAAATATTCTTAATTAAAGGCCTTTCACTCTCGGAGTGAAAAAACGACATAAACTTCACTTCGAAATCACTTTTTTCATGAAAACCATCATTTTTCATTGTTTATTCCACCAGGTTATTTCGGTAGCTTTCCAGAAACCTATAGTTGAAATTTCAACAATTGATGCAAAACATTTTTTACTCTGATTCATATTTGTTGAGATAAAAGCTTGTAATACTTGAGACGGACCACCCTGTTATATACATACACATGCATAACTCGGTTATAATTCTAAAAGTCATTTCGAACAGAAATAACAACTTTATATTTATACAAACAACTGATTTTTTGTACGTTTACATATATTCGATATTATAAATCTTTAAACAGATAAAAATTTGCAAAGTCAAATAAATCAATGACAAGGTTGAATTTTCTCATTAACGAATCGTGGTCAAAGTTTGTCAAAGGAAAAAAAGTTGTTAATTCATCGGAGGGCTAATGTTTAGGGGCGAACGAAAATCTTTTGTAAATTGAATAAAAATTACTCTTCGTCGATTTAACTCGGCGAAAATAACGCACGAAAACAGAAAAAATATTTACAATGAATTAGGCAGCAATAAACCACGCTATAGTCCTTTTTTCGTTGATTTCGCGTCGCCGTTCGCGATGCTAACTTTTTTCTCAAATTTACAACGCGTTCGCACAAATTTGCCAACGTCGTTGCAACGACAGGCTAAATTGTAAATAATCAAGGACGGTGTTTCGTACTCGTTCGGCACAATACCGTCCACCGATGACTCGAAAAAACTGAACAACGGAAACCATATTCTCGTTCTGTTCGAGTCACGTTGCATCAGAGCCTGATTATTCGCCAATGTGTGATAATACAAAAAGAGCCTCGACGTTATGTAGAAAGCGACGAATACGTCGATCGAGTAGTGCTCGTGAGCAGCGAGAATGAAAAATATACCGAACATATTGAGCATCCACGTAAATGTGTGAAGAAAGTACAAGTTTCTTGGTGTATCTGTAAAAGAAAAACGAACATTTTATCCGTAAATCTTTAAAAAAAAAGGATAATAATGATAATCAAAAAAAAATTGATATTTTACGAGTTTTCAAGTGCTCAAGTCACTATTTTTTGACCAAAACAAAATGATTCCATTTCTATTACAAACTATATTAAATTTTCGCTTTTTTCGACGATTTATCGAGTTTGAGCGACAATGAGCAATTTTTTATTATTATTTTCAATATTGTGACCATTTTTCTACCAAACATTCAGCTCGAAGTATCAAAAAAAATTGAACCGTACTTTTTGTTACCGTCAAACGGTAAGTTTCCTGAAATCTTAAAACGTAAATTCTCCGTTGCAAAAATTCAGGCTGATTTTTTTGGGATATAATTTGGATTGTAAAAATACTCACATTCGGTAATGAAAAAATTCAGCATAGTCAGGGCCACAGTGTGACCGCTGAACATATAATCGCCGCAAGTCCTTACGCCCTGTATCGACATTCCAGCTCCTCGCCAAATTACATATGCCATTGCGATTTTGTTGTACAATTCGCCGTACGCAGTCCTACGAGGTTTCAAAACATTTTTTAAAACATTTAAAAACAAAAAAATTTCTTTTGTTGAAAAAGAAAAATGATTTTTTTTACCTCGCCCACGGTTCGTCAGAAATTGTCCTCGGTTGGCACTGCAGATGCGCTCCCGGTACGGAGAGCGACGTGATGAGCATTGTTACACATCGCAGCAGGAAGACCGTACCGGAAAGAGCGAAAAATCTTCTCAGCAATATGAACCTAAATTTTTTAAAATGTTATTTAAACCTGATCTAACGGCTAAATAAAGGGGCTGAAATTTTAATTAACCCTAGACCCTCACAATCTATTTTTCCGAACGTAAACCCTACAATGGGATCGAAAACGACCCCAATCTTCTCTTTAGCATAAAATGTTCCTCGCATGCAATAATAAGGTGTAATTATACACCATTCTCTTCTTTTTTTAATAATGAAGAGAATAATGTATGATAAAGTCATATTTGGTGAACATTTGATGATAAAAACTCTAGAAACAATGTTTTGGAGAAATGCAAAAAAAAAGCTTTTTATTTCAAAAAAATGGGGTCGTTTTCGACCCTGTTTTAGGGGTCCAGGATTAAAATTGTACGATTTATTACCGTTTCAAATGTTGATACAATTTGAGAAAAAGTCATTCAAATTTCATTCAACTTATAATTATTGAATAAAAGGATAGAACTACAATTCGAGGAATAAAAAATTCTAAAAATCAATAATTTGCGGAATTAGAGAATAAAAAAGAGAAAATTTTTGAAATATTTTTCTTTTGAACAATATTGAAGTTTGCGTAGTGTTCAACATTTATTTTCAGTTTTGAGTTACGAAATTTGGGCTGTTTTCAATATGAAGAGAGTCAAATGATATACTTTTCGTTGCGTTTCAATGATGCAAACTTCAAAATCGTTCATTCTTTTCTTTCGCTCCAAGCACTCACCTGTATCTGTGAAATATTAAAACAACGAGCCATATGGCAAATAAAAGAGTTCCAGTGACCTCACACATGTCGAATGCCCATGGTATGTGTGGTACATTGTCCAGAAATATGTCCGGCAATGGAGGATACTTTTTCATGTCGGGTACACGATCGTGTACTATTACCATCACGAATGCCGTTATCCAAGTTACGATAAACAAGTATCCGAGACTTATGAACGCTTTCCAAATTTCCGGTGGTAAATGAGACGCATGGCCATCTTCGGATACCGACGCGGAACAAAATTCGGGCTCGACCGAACCCTCGTTGTTCGACAACGCGCCCGGTATCTGAAAAGTCATTATTTTTTGTTTCTTTTTAATACAAATTTTCCATCCACTTACCGTAAACATAAAAACATATTTCTTGAACTTTTCACAAATCCAATTTAATTCGGATTTGTTCGAGTTCGGATCTCGTTCATTGCGATAGCGAAAAATATTTTTGGAATCCAAAAGAAAGTTTAAATTGGCCCAAATAATATGCACGCTTTACTTGAAAAAATTTATAAAAGTTAGCTAAAAAAAAATTTGAATAACCATTTTAAATGTAAATAATTCAACGAAATAATAACGAGAGTTTGCCACAAAAAACTAAAAACAATCAATAAAATAAGAAACAGTGACGAAAGAAAATAAAAAAAATTTACAAAAATACTAAATCGGTGCTTCTAGTTTCCTGCAACAAAAAAAAGTACCTCGTGTTTCTGTTGCGTGTAAAAGCTGCTAGAGGGAAAGAGATCGATCTGTCCGAGTTCAAAGAGGAGTCCAACATTGTCGCGCTGGAGTCTCTTAATACTAATGAAGAGTTTTTTGTAGGGTCCGAGTTTGTGAACGGTGTGTTTGTCGCCGACAATATTGTCTTCTTCTTTGAGAGTGAGAAGCGCTTTGCCATCAATTTCGTGAAAATCAAAATGACTTATGTAATCTTTGTGTCCGCTTTCTTTGAGCCAGAGGAGGACATCCTCGCAGCTCCATTCGACAACGCTCCTGGTCAGCATTTTGAGGACAAGTATTGTGCCAAGTTTTTTCTTCTGTGCACTTTTGTTCCGCTAGGACGATTGGGACCAAAATCTTTTCTGAAAAAAGAAGCAAAAGGATCAAGCGTCGGCGGCTAGACAATTTTTTAGTTAACAAAATTTCCAAAAAATTTTCCATGAAAGGACAAGCTCTCATTTTGAAGACCTCCGAATATAAATCCACAAAAAAAATCCTTTGTACGACTCACTAACCAAAAATCGTTGTACGATAAAAAACAATACTTCTAAATTGCATTAGCAAGGCGCTCTATTTTTTTTTTATCTCTTTGCGATCAAAACAGACTTTGACCTAGGTTTCATTTCCCTGTTCTTCTATAGAATCATTTGTCTTATCTCTTACTTACGGAACGTTACAAAAAATGTTAAGAACCCGGGTAACAACCACAACGCTTGTAATAGGATCGATTACGAGTCATATAAACAAGCAGGAAAAAAATACGAGCTGGAATGCAAAACTTCAATGGTTCTGTTCGAGACAATGGAATGTTTTGATAAACACGTGTGTATAACCGAGAAATTTTAAAAGAAAAGAGAAAGGGAAAAAAAAGGAAAAACTGACGATAATAAATGTTTGAATCTTATAAGCGACCGAAGTAACAACAACAATGAAGGATAATTAAAACTCACCTACAAATCATTGTCATCTGTCCATCCCGTGATAATGACGAAATTTCAAAAAATGCGATTATCGTGTCGAAGATTCGTCATGAGACACGCGTCGTCCGCTACGAAATGGTTAATCTTCTATTTAATTATTATTTGTGTATTGTGTATTACTAGCATCACCAGAACTTTTGGACACGCATGAACGTGTACATATATATTGATATATATCTATATATATACACGGAAGGGAAATGTCACTGTCAGTCAAGGCAAAAATCTTATGAAAAGTCGACCAACGAACCGTTACAAACCATTAGCTTTTGTATATTACGCAGAATTTTATATTTTTTTTTCTCTCATTCGACCTCGCGCGAGTTTTTTGCTTTCGAGACGCTTTGTGTGTCACACAAAAGTACCTCGAGTGACATTAACACATGTACAAAGATACAGTTAGTTGCGTAGAATAATAGATTTGTAATTACACAAAAATAAAATGAGATGAAACACCCTACCAAACTTTTACAGAGCAGAGATTTTTCTCACTGATCAACGATAAGTACGTAAACAATTTTGCAAGAAATTACAGTCGATGGGTTACCGTTCGAGGATAACAAAAACGGCCGATAAAACAGATCGTTGAGACGCGTACCTCGTTTTGAATTTCAGAAAGAAGAAAAATAGAGAAAAAGGCGGGCAAACGGTCGAAGTAAGTCGTAGCGTGTTGTTTCGTGTGTGATTCCAACGTTTTATTCTCGCGTCATTTTCCACTTGTTGCACCAAAATTGCATCCGTTCAACTCAAAGTACCAAAGAAAACAATATTAGTATAAAATTATCGCGGAAAAAACATTTATCTCGAAAAATGGCAGAATTTAAGACACCGACGTCCAAGAAATTTCGCTCCAGGAATGAAAGTAATTCGGAATATGAAACACCCATTGTTATTCCCGCATCGCCCTATCTTCAACAAATTGGCTACGGTTGTGGTCAGTCAGTTTTTAACTTAAATCCGTCGTCTATATGTACAGATTTTATCAAAATTTCTTTTTGGTTTTTTTTCCTAGGAGTCAATGTTTTTACTCTAGAGAGATCGCCAAAAATTGGACACGTACGTTCACCATGGGCTGTCAAGAAAAGAAACAACAGAATTACCCATCACGACACAAAGTACAACGAACGTATTCGCCTTGAAGCTGATATATTGAGAAAACTCAATCATCCCAATATCATTGGATTTAGAGCATTCACCATCTCTCCCACCGGCGATCCTTGTCTCGTTATGGAACAGTTGGACATTTCGTTAGGTAAATCTACATTTTGTTTATTGCATTGTTGTTATTGTCGTTTTTATTATTATTATTAACTTATTGATATCTGTATTAAGCCTAGACCCCTACAACAGGGTCGAAAGCGACCCCATTTTTTCAAAAAGCATTTTTTTTGCATTTCTCCAAAACTTTGTATCATTTTATAGAGTTTTTATCATTAAATGTTCACCAAATATGACTTTATCATACACTATTCGCTTCATTATTAAAAAAAGCGGGCAAGTGCAAGTTGAACTCGCGTAGAGAGGGTTCCGTACTATGAATATGTTATCTGCCATGTTTTTTAAAATCTGACCCAAATTTGTTTGTGGTAACTAAAAATTTTAAGACCATAAACTTCTGATGGGTTTTCTTGTAATCTATAAGTAAAGAACTATTTTCTGTATTTTTTTCCAAATTTTAGGCTCAGTAGTTTCGGAGATGGGGGGAGGGGGTAATGGTCAATTTTTATTTATTTTCTTAAATAACTTTAAAACTATTTATTTTAAAATTACAAAAAAAATATATTTGAGACCCTCGCAACAAGCCTTTTCATTTGATATGTCACACGGTACAGTTTGCAATACTTTTTTTTTTAATTTTCTAATTTGCCCCCCAAAAGTGATCCCCTTGTTCAAGATTCATTTATTTACGTTACACGTCCGTATGTGGGTTATAGAAATTCATATGTGTACCAAATTTCAACTTAATCGGTTCAGTAGATTCGGAGCAAATTGGCTGTGACAGACGGACAGACAGACAGACAGACACACAAGTGATCCTATAAGGGTTTCGTTTTTTTTTCATTTGGACGTACAAAACCCTAAAAACGAAGAGAATGGTGTATAATTATACCTTATTATTGCACGCGAGGAACATTTTATGCTAAAGAGAAGATTGAAGTTGTTTTCAATCCCGTTGTAGGGTTTCTGTTCGGAAAAATAGATCGTGGGGGTCTAGGGTTAATTTCCTTACTCTCTGGTTCTGGTCAGTTGCTCATTATTATTTTATTATGAATATTCATATTAATTATTTTTAACTGTTTATTCGTAACTTTTATAATTATTATTATTATTATTACTATTCGTTTGGACGACAGGAATTGATTGAATTTTGTATCTTTTTGCAATGATTTTGAATGTTAAAAAAATGTTAAGAATTTGCCATGTTTGAATTTTTGGTTGAGAATTATAGAAATTTTAGTAAATTTTTGGACACCCGTATCATTTTGTATGTAAACTTTTATAACTTTTATTGAATATTGACTGTAAATCTCCGATGAAAGATTTGTCATTGAAATTCATCATTTTAGATATTTTTGTGGATTTTTATCATCGGGCTATTGAAAATTTTGAATAAATTGTTATTTTGAAATTTAGATAAATCATTTGGAAAGCAAATTGTAGATTTTGTAAGATGTGTGCGATAAAAAACAAATTTGATTAGTGGTATTGATGAAATTTAATTTTGGAACTTGTTTAATGAAGTTTTAAATGTTGCACAGGGGATAAGATAGAAGTGAGGGAGGAAGAAGGAGCAGGGCCGTTCCCACCTGGAAAGATACTGACCGTGGCTCGTGAAGTCGCCAATGCTTTGGAGTATATTCATCACGAAATTCACATTCTTCATGGGGATATAAAAAGTTATAACATTTTGTTGTCCCATGATTGGAAATTGGTTAAAGTTTGTGACTTTGGGGTTTCTGTACCACTCACTAAAGACTTACAGATGGACGACTCAAAAAAGGATGTCGTGTATACGGGCACAAAATGTTGGAATGCTCCTGAAGTAATATTCGGTAAGAATTTTCGTTTTCCACCAAAAATTCGAAAGGAATTTTCTTTTTTGACCAAAAATTGAAAAGAAATTTTTATTTTGTACAAAATCTTTTTTCATATTTCTTCGTTTCGTATCATACTAAACTAGCAGTATCTTAAATTTACATAAAAATTATTAGCAATTTTTCAAAATCATCCTTTTTTTGCCATTATTTTGCAGAAAACGGTCCCATCACTAACAAAACTGACATTTGGTCTTACGGGCTCGTTATCTGGGAAATGATAGCGACGGTGCCTCCTCATTCGGAAAATTTCGATGGAGACGAAACTCCCACGTCGTCTATGGATGTTTCGCTTTTGGATAGTAGCAATCCCCAAATCATTGACGCCAAGGAAAATTACGATCCCAATGATCCCATGGACGAGAGTATTTTGTTTCTCGAAGAAAAATCTTTTGGAACTTATGGTAATTTGATTTTGTTTCAGAGAAATTCCCATATTCAAAATAATTTCTTTTAAAATATTTTTCATAATTTTTTTTTTTTTAACATACCATTACGTACATAGTGAAAAAAAATTTTCAAAGATAAAATATTGTTTCGCTTGTAAAAAATAGTAACGAAATATTTTTTAAACGCGCTTGAGTACGAAATTTAAGAATTGAATTGAAAAAAGTGTTAATGCTTTTTTTTCTGCAGGCACTCGACCAGCTTTGCCAGCAATATACATTGGGCCAGAATACGATCAAGTACTCGAGATATTTGTAGCCTGTACAGACAGCGATTACAAGACAAGACCAAGCGCCAAGGGCCTTGTTCAGTTTTTCAAAAATTATGCAAAGGTGCCTGTACCAAACTCGTCGAAATCCACGAGTAAAGAGATGTAGGCAATTTACGGATGAATATTCTATAATTGTGTGGAACAGCAGGAAGGATTTGAATATTCGACAATACATCAACATGTCAATTTTTATAAATATATAGCTATAATTAATAGTATGGCAACAATCAGAACGCTGATTATAATTATTTTACATTTTCTCTGGAAAAAAAAAAAAAATGTTAGTCGCTAGAATGTGATCAAAAAATTTGGTAATTATGCAGTTTGACCACTTTTCCGAAAATCGATGCAAGAATTTTTTTTTTAGCATGAACTGCTTCGATTAGTCACCATTAATGAAATTTCGTCGGGGGAGGCTAGCATTTCCCATAAAAACCATAAGTTATGGGATTTTGAAGTTATTGGAAAAATGTGATGAAATAGGGTATATTCGAATATTTAGAAGCTCACATCAGGACAAGTGGACACACACACACACACACACACACACACACACACACACACACACACACACACACACACACACACACACACACACACACACACACACACACACACACACACACAATTCTACGAATTCATTATCAGTAGAGGCGAAATTCTTCAGTCTTCAAAATTATTTGCGAGGGTGGTGAGATAAGATGGAATAGTAGGGTGTGTGAAACAGTAGGGTGTGTGCTGAACATCTTGGGATGTGTGCGTGAAATAGTAGGGTGTATGCTGAACATCTTGGGAAGTGTGCGTGAAATAATAGGATGCGTGAAATAGTAGGGTGTGTGCTGAACATCTTGAGATGTGTGCGTGAAATAGTAGGGGTGAAATAGTAGGGTGTGTGCTGAACATCTTGGGATGGTGCGTGAAATAGTAGGGTGCGTGCTGAACATCTTGGGATGTGTGCGTGAAATAATAGGGTGCGTGAAATAGTAGGGTGTGTGCTAAACATCTTGGGATGTATGCGTGAAATCATAGGGTGCGTGAAATAGTAGGGTGTGTGCTGAACATCTTGGGATGTGTGCGTGAAATAATAGGGTGCGTGAAATAGTAGGGTGTGTGCTAAACATCTTGGGATGTGTGCGTGAAATCATAAGGTGCGTGAAATAGTAGCGTGTGTGCTGAACATCTTGGGATGTGTGCGTGAAATAGTAGGGTGTGTGCTGAACATCTTGGGATGTGTGCGTGAAATAATAGGGTGCGTGAAATAGTAGGGTGTGTGCTGAACATCTTGGGATGTGTGCGTGAAATAGTAGGGTGCGTGAAATAGTAGGGTGTGTTGAAAATCTTGGGATGTGTGCGTGAAATAGTAGGGTGCGTGAAATAGTACGGTGTATGCTGTGTCTCACCACCCTCGCAAATAATTTTGAAGACTAAAGAATTTCGCCTCTACTGATAATGAATTCGTAGAATTGTGTGTGTGTGTGTGTGTGTGTGTGTGTGTGTGTGTGTGTGTGTGTCCACTTGTCCTGATGTGAGCTTCTAAATATTCGAATATACCCTATTTCATCACATTTTTCCAATAACTTCAAAACCCCATAACTTTTGCTTTTTGCGAAAACAAACAAATCTCTCTCTCTCTCTCTAACTCTCTCTGTGTGTGTGTGTGTGTGTGTGTTCCATGACGTAAGCATTGAAATATTCGGAAATGCCGTATTTTATCACGTATTTCTGGTAACTTCAAAACCCCATAACTTATGGTTTTTATGGGAAATGTCAGCCTCCCCCGTCAGAATATTATTAGTAGTTACCAATAGAAGCAATGCATGCGGAAAAAAAAAATATTCCATCGATTTTCGGAAAAGTGGTCAAACTGCATAATTACCAAAAATTTTAACAAAAATCGTTTTAATACCTTTTTGTATCTGCGACCCTTTTTCTCAGCTCTTACAAGATCGCAACGACCACTGTCGACATTTTCTGTTGCTTGGCATGCAAAATATTCAACGCAGTTTATTTGATCACCCTTGAAAAAAACCAAAATAATGACCATTAATATATATATATTTATTTTACAAAGAATTATTGGTTATTTATTTTGTTAAATTCAAATTATTATTGACATACTTGTTTCTCAACCATGAAAGCCATTTCATGAAAAATGTCTCTTATTTCTACAATGGATTTTTCCAGTTTCAAAACCTCTTCGTGTCTTGATTGAATGTCCGACAATTGTTGCCTTGCTATTCGACTGTCCTCCAAAATCTGCAGCGTCGTAATAATTACGTAAGAATATTGTAAAATAAGACATCGAATAATAATTTTTCAAACAAAACGAACAAACGTTTGATACTTTCATTGTCGACGAATAGACTCTTCTTTTCTTCGTCTACATTTTCTTCCACGTTTTCGACGATCGAAGGCGACTTTTTTACTACAGTTTCGGAAAATAAGATTTTTTAATGTATTTTTTGCTATTCTGGAGGAATAAAAAAAATTGTATTTCGAAAAGTGCGAAAAGAACCGGAAAATGAAGTTCTCTTCTGGTAAATAAATTTTTAAAACCCCAATTTAAATGTTGCTTTATAACGTACTCAAATTTCTTTGTTGATTCAACAACGACGAACATTTTTCGTGATAACGCAGTAAAGACTCGTTGTACTCGAGCATTATATCTGCGAACATTTGTCTCATCGTCGAATACTGCAAAATTTTTATTCTAACGTAAGTAGGATTGTCTCTGGTCGTATCAATCGTCGAGAAATCCTCAAAATTTGTGGTATTTCCGATAAATTCTAAAAAATAGTGAATCATACAGATTTGCTTATCAATTACAATCAATTACTAATTTTTCACAGTCACAATTTGAAACAAAAATAAACAAATACGATAAATAATCATCATTTTATAATTATGAAATTCGAAGACAATAGCGCCGTTTTCTAAGCCGTCGTCATTGTTGTTTCGCAGCATTGTTGGGTGGCTCGCATGGGGGGGGGGGAGCAGTATGTTTTGGCGCGAGGATGTTATGACGCTGCCGTTTCGGCGCGAGGACGTTTTAACTGGGATTAAAAATGCAACCTATAGTAATAATATTTAATGGTAGCGTTAGCGTTTGTAGCGCAAATATATAGCGACTCCCTGAATGCGCCTGAAACGTTCTCGCGCCAAAACGTAACGTACCCCTCGCATGGTGGCTCGTTGCGCAATGCGCAACACCAGCAACGAAGACTTCGTTGACACCAGTTTCCCGTGTCAACATAACAGACCAACAGGCCCTCATAAATCGAGTTCCTAACACGTGAAATTATATTGTTAAATAATTCATTGCAACAGGCGATAGTGAACAAGTGTATTTAAAAGAACATTGATACCGTGTGATAAGTGTCGTTGATGGAGCAAAAAGTGCGCGTTAAATGTGAGGTTATGCGTTAACAAAAGATATTAGCAATCGTTGTCAATGGAGCCGTTGCACGCGGTATTCGATAGTTTCAGATTGGAGGAATTGGATCGAGGATGGATAAATCAAGTATACGAGAGTGGTTTTTCAAACATGGAAAGTGTACCGATCGATTATCTCGTTTTTCTCGAAAGTCCAGACATGATAGAATTGTTGAAAGAAGCGTGCAGTGTTGTGAAAAGTTGGATATCAAAAAATCGCGAAGTTCGTGTAAACGAAAGGGACGAAGTTTCGTGGGAGACTTTGGTCGCGATGAATTTAGAAATCCAAGGTCTCTTGTCGGTACTCGCTTATTTAATGAAAAAAGGACAACCGTTTGATGCGAGTCAAGACTCTCGTCAATCGTGTCTCCGAGCTACAAGCCTGTATTTTATTCTCTTAGCAATACCGGGCAGCAATGCATTCCAAGCTTTCCAGCCGAGTCTCTACGAAGTCGCCCTCAAAAGTTTGGAGTTGTCACGGCGTTTAGTTCCAAAAGAAAAAAACGCAAAACGTTGCAATTCCAACGAATCGGAAGATTTTGCCAACGAGGAAGGCAATTCGGACTTTCATGCGAGCCTCTCAAAATCTCAAAGCATAACTTTGACTCGAGGACTGAATGCTGTCATGTACGACCTTGTTACAATGCTCAAGTCCGCTTGTACATCCATGGAAATTCGCTCGCTGGAAATAACGGTTTACTATCTAGTAGAAATAACTAAATTAGCCGAAGAGGCAATAAATTCCCAAAAAAGTAACGAAGCGACGCTCAATTCATTGGCTTACAACGCTTATGTAGCTTTGGAACAAATCTGCAATCCTAAATATGCGGCAGTTCCGGCAATCTCAAGAATCATTGCAAAATATACATTGCCTCAATTCCTTGTTTCCGCCACTGATTTAACACCCAAACGAGTAGCCATGGTTCGAGAATCAACCTTGTATTTCTTCAGTAATTTGCTTGCCATCCATGGCAAAGAGGTTCAATCCGCTTTGAACATTTTGTTGCAGCATACTATGATCAAATGTCCCGATAGACTGGACGGAAGACAGAAGCAAGCTGCGATTATAATAAAATTGCTCTATATATGCTGCAGCGACGAAAGTTCCTTGAAAGAATGCCTCAAAGATCTCGTTCGTCTTTGCCATCACGGCAAAATCACTTATAGGATATTTGCCCAAGAGATCGCGGGCAAATTTCTCATGGAGTTGTCAGCCTCGAGAAACCATAGAGACGAGGAGAACTTGGAGATTTTGCGCAAGGTCAAAGTCGAAGAGATTTTATTGGCTTGCGCGATGGGACGTTGCGTCGACATTTCCAGCATGGTGAGAGGACGAGCGATCGCCACACTCGCGGAATACACAGACTCGATCGAGGGACCACGAGTAAAAAAAATCTTTCAAAATCAGCGAGATGGAGAAACGAGGGAATTCCCAAGTTTGGAAATAATTGAACATTGTATGAACGGCGAAACGGTTGATTCTTTGTTGCCGGACACGAAGGAAACAATCGCTATGTTGAAAGATCGTCTGGAAGATGAAAGAGCCTTGGTGCGAAGAAGCGCGCTTCAAGTACTTTGCAACGGTGTTCTAATCTCGCCGGAACTTCTGGACGATTCGCTGCCGATAATTCATCGACATTGTCGAGATTCCATACTGACAGTTAGACGCTATGCGATACGGGTATTAACAACTTTATTAGAAACGTTTACGGACAAAGCGGGACTCTACGAGGATTGGGTAGAATCCGTAGTTCCACGAGTTTTTGATTCCGAGGCAAAAGTTCAAGAAGAAGTGTTGGCCTCGTTGAAAAAATTGACAATCAACAAAATAACGAGTTACAGCCCGGAAAATCGGAGCAACGATTTGCCTTGGAAGATTCTTAATGAAATAGCGATGAAGAAAATGGGCGATCATCTGACAAAAGCCTGTGGCATTTGGCTCGAAAACCATCTAGTCAATGAGAACAAAATATCTATTATAAAATCTCACATTGGAACATGCAACAATATGGGAGCATGGCTGTTGCTCGCTTCCATAAGTGAGAACAAAAAATTATCACGAATGCAAACTTATTACACTTTCTACGCCAGATCACTCATCGAGTCTGAAGATTCGGACGCTTATCTCACGAGCCTTGTCCTTCGAGTGCTCAATAATTCCTGGTCGACTTTCGACGATCTTACGTTGCAACAAATATCGAAAGACTTTACGAATTATTTGAAGAATTATCGTGTTAAAGTTCCTCTTGTACGTCACTGTTTGGATATACTTTTGAAAATTACGAAGTATCTCGAAAGAATCAACAACGAGGCTCGAACGATTGAAGAATCCGAGATCACGAGGGAGCTAGTGAGACTTTCCGAAACGACGATCACTCGCATCGTTGAGTCCGAGCTCGTAGAAAGCTCAGAGAATTTGCTCTTTCGAGCGGTTTGTACCCTTGGTCACGCCTCTTTCTTCTCATGGTCCGAAATCTCGAAGGATGTGAGACGAATTCTCCAACGATTTTTGCTCGAATGGAACAGCTTGCCTCATTGGGTCAGAGACAAAAAAGACAAATTGCAAGGAGCTGCTGTCATCGTTTTGGGACAACAGTCTCTTATAAATCGTGATATCGCGGTCGAAATGACTCCGATTTTCGGTTGTCTGCTATGCAACAAAAGCAAGAATTCCCGACGACTCACCAGTGGCGATTCGCAGCAACGAGATACCACAAATTTTGATAACCAACGAGATCATTTGTCAAACGTAAATGAAGAGAATGATGAAACGAACGATTATGAGAACATGGCAAATGGCTCGGTGGTGAGAATAAACGCAGCTAAGACTCTTGCCGATATTTGCTCACGTTTTACCGCATTGGTCGAGCCGTACTTGACCGATATGTGCATAAGCATGAAAGATCCCAATCCAGAAGTTCGTCAAGTTATTCTCGTGATATTTATTCAACTTTTGGTAGAGGATACGATTATGATAAAAGAAGCATTTTTCTTTCATATTTTGACGATGTTAGTTGACGATGATTCAACGATACGTCAAATGACCGTATTTCTCATAAAAGAACGACTTCTAGCTAAAAACAAAAATCTCATAACACAACAATTGTTGAATGGAATTTATCACTTCAACGATTACGAGAGACGAACGAGTGTAATAAAACGTCGTCGCAAAGTCGATCGAAGCGCTTTGAGCTTGGCTGGTAATGAGAATACAAAGAAGCGTCGGACGATTTACGATTTTATGCTGGAAAATGTTGATTCACCGGGAAAATTATCCGTTATCGTTAAATTAACGAAACACATTTTGAATCCTCGCAGCAACGACCGACTCGACGTTCGGTGTGAAAAAGGCATTTCTCTTATTCGAGACGCCCTTTATATCGTTACCAGTGATCATCTCCAAGTAAATTCTCTTTCCAAACAAAGCATCGACGATGATAATAATCCTGAGGAAACTGGAAATTCATCTGCCAATTCGGGAATAATCGAGGCCATGAAAAAACATCGACATCACATTTTCTTACCTTGCCTAGTTGAACTCAAGAGACACTGCGAACGATTGAATTCTCCGATTATCGAGGAAGTCAACAAAATCCTCGTGCAAACCGTTGCCGACTCCAGTAAGGAAGCTCTCACCAGTTTGTACAACGAGTATCCCAAATTAGAGCGGGAAATTCAACGTGACTCTCGGTAAAATTTCCTCATTCCCTACCACCAAGTATTATCCTCGTTTTCTTTTTTTGTTTCCTATTTTTAGTTCTCTTTTTTGTTTTTTTTTTCTTTTGTTTTTTTCTTGGGGCGTTTTTCTACAAACAGAAAATATTCTAAACGAGCTCATGAGGAATCCGTGGACAACGAAGAAGAGATGACCTACCACGAGACACCCAAAAAATCTAATCCTGATAGACACTCGATGTTTATTCATCCTAATCTCGTGCCGAGGATCGTTCTCAGAAGATTGTCCACTCTCACGTACCCTGGCACTTCCGTTCGCGACCTCGGGCCAAACCGAGACTGAGAATACCCTCTGGATCCATGGAAAACACTCTTTGGGCCGAAGTTAATCTACCGGAAATGAAGAATTGCCGAAAATACCACACGTGACTCTTCACAAATTTTTCTTTTTTACTCCAGAATCATCGACTATCGATGGAGACAGTCCAAATTTAAAGGTATGATATTTTTTGATTAGGCTAAAATTCGAAATCTATATATAGAATTACTAGGTAAAAGAAATTTCGAATTTTTTGAATATTTTGGAAAGAATATAATCAATATATGTAATAGATGTAAGCGTGGTTTGTCCGTGCGTGCCGCTATAACTCCGCAACCCATCCCCGCAGCCCCAGGGGGGTAATATGGTATGGTAGCCCTCTATCCCCCATCCATGAAGAAGGTTTCATTTTGGAACTGCAGGGGTTGGATTTGGAGATATAGGTGTCAAAATAGGGTATCGCACCAATGGATTTCTCATAGGAAGTCGGTGAAGCAGCTGGGAATCGAGTACCGAAGTGGCCGAGACGCCAGAATGCTCCTGAATGTTCTAGAAGGTTCCAGAATGTTCAAGAATATTGTAGAATGTTCCAGAATGTTATAGAATTTTCCAGAAAGTTCGGGAATGTTATAGAATCTTCCAGAAGGTTCTAGAATGTTTCTGAATGTTATAGAATGTTCCATAATGTTCTAGAATGTTATAGAATCTTCCAGAAGGTTCGAGAATGTTCTATAATGTTCCAGAATGTTGGAGAATGTTGCAGAATGTTATAGAATCTTCCAGAAGGTTCGAGAATGTTCCAGGATGTTCGAGAATGTTCTAGAATGTCCCAGAAGATTCTGGACCTTCGAAGGCACTTCCAGTTCCGGACTGTTCGAGAATATTTTAGAATATTCTAGATGGTTCTGGACCGTCGAAAGGACTTCCTGTTCCGGAACGTTCAAGAACGTTCTAGAATGTTTTAGAAACCGGAAACGGAAGTTCAGAATCTTCTGGAACATTCTCGAATGTTCCATTATCCTGTTGTGGTGGGGATACGTTCCAGCTCAAAAGATTATATATAGCCGATAGCGAGACGCATGTATCAGTATACTTTTGTAAATAAAAAACAGAGTTTTCTTTCATTAAATTAAATACAACTGTATTGAGAATATGACGATTTAGTTTAGCTTTATAATTTCTGTATTTAAAGGTTTATTTTTCAAATTCACATTTGATAGGAGCTGGCTGGCTTTGTCCGAGCGAAGCGAGGGTAACTCCGGCTAGTTCACAATAAAATTGCCTGAATTTATATTTATTTATTCTACTTACCTTTCAATTGCTTGTGAATCCGCGCAGCCGTCAAGTCTATTATCATCGTCCGTCCTTCCAATTCTGTTCTGATATCTAAAATCGTCCATTGCAATTTGTACTAATATATTTGACAAAAACAAATCGAGCTTGTGAAAGTTTCGAATTTTTACCTGGATTCGTGTGGAACAGTACATTGTTGTGTAATTCTTTTATTAGCTCCACATTTCCAACAATTAGTTTGATCAATTCACGTATTTCAGCTGCCTAAACCAAGTTTCAATACGATAAGAATAATCACTTTCTTTTTAGATATTTCTTCATAGATTTATGTTTATTCTTAATACAAAAATGGTAATTAAAATTTTTTCATTATTTTTATCTCCCTTCCGCAATATTTCCAAACGATCCCTTGCCAATTAGAGAGAAGAAAAACAATAAGAACATGTTTTTTTTATGTAACTTCAATTTCCACATAATCTTCAAGCGATATCGTTTTGGCAATTTTCTTTATTTTAAAAATTTTTTTATTAAAGTCTATTAAATTCATTGATCGAGTTCAATCTTTCTTTCTTTGAGCTTTTTTCTTTTTTTCTTTGTGCTTTTGAGATTTGAGTTAAATCGATTTCAAACGTACTTTTTCAAGAACTCCGTTAATTTTTTTACTCGACGATCTTAACGAATTAACGTCTTGGAGTAACGATCCACCAAAATTTGAACCACTCCTACGACTCTAAAATAGGACGAGAATATTAATTTTGTAAAAAAATGAGACTATATTTCGTAAAAGAAAACAAAATTTTATGTTGCAGGTAACTAACTGCCTGTAATTCAGAAATGCGATCACGGACCATAGTCGAAACAAGGCGTGTTCGGCGCTGCGGAGATGACTGATCAGAACTAGACCGGGCTCACGTTTGATATCAGATCTTTATCATCAGTACGCATCTTATCGCAAATTCAACGTCGATAAAAAAAAAATATATATATATATATATATATATTCCCCACCGACTATCATCATAAATGCCGAGTTGAAAGAAACTCACCATTGAGACGCGAACGATCGTCGCTGACGCAATACTTTTTACATCTCGCAAAGGGAACAAAAGAACGCGACGACACTCGGCCTAGTTAAGAAGGCTAAAATGTTTTTTTTTTCAAAGTTTTTTTCGTTGAAAAATAATTTTCTTAATGAGGAAATATTTTTTTAATAGCGAAATAATTTTTATCTTCGCATCTATTTACGTTTCCTCATTTCCTTGGATTTTTAATTAGTCGACAAGTTTTTTATAACTATAAACAAAGATTTGAAAATCTTGACCGCAGTCAAACTCGAAGCAATTTTAAATCTCTTCAAATTTGCCTATTCACTTTTTAAACGTAAGTTTTATCGGATTTGGAATGTTATTTTTAATTTATTCATAGAATTTTCAGATTTACTCACTTTGGGTAAGCAAAATTCCATCGAACAAAACGCGATTTTTTCTTGCGTTCGATTCCTCATTTTTAGTTTTTTATTTGATAGGTTTTTCCCGCAATGATACTGAATACCGCCAACTCGATACTTCACAGATTCGAATTTGACTAAATTTTTATTTCGTTACGAGTAGTCTATAGAAACAGAAATTTCACATATCGTTAAGCATTTAAAAAAAGATTGCGTAATCATAAATGAAAACACAAAGCGTTTCATACTGAACATGAAAACGAAGTTTGTCAAATTGACTCCTTCGAAAAATGCGTTGAAAATTGTATTTTTATAGATATTTCATTATTACTTTTGTGCAAAATTGACTTATTTTCGTACTGCTGTAAAAATTGTCCTAAAATGAGCTCTTAAAACAAAACGATCTCAAACGTTTAGAAAAAATTTATTTCAGAATTACAAGAAATGGTCGATAATTAAATTGGACAATAGAAAACATTTCGAGAAAAAAGCCACTTGTAAAAAAAAGATGTTTCGCAATTGAAAAAAAAAAAATAAGAAAACAATTTCCCTTCATTGTACCATTTATTAAATATTCCAACATAATTGTTTGACAATAACAATAACAATTAACACAATTTATTACATGAGTCGGGATCGAATGTTGCACAAAATTGGGAAGACGTATCGTGTGCCATGAATGCGCGTGTATATATTTATATATATTTACGTATTAAAAAACAAATAAACATATATAAATAGTCGCATATTCTTAAAAAAATGCTTATATTTACACTACATGATTGATCGAAATGCAAGGCATACGAGTCAGTCTCATTAAAATTTCCCCCATTTTTATTACCCCTCTATTTTTAGTCAATTTTAATACTAATTGGCATAACTCGTTTGTTTCTCATCTACAAAACACAACAACAACAAAATTTTAAATCGTCTACTCCGAGTATTGACTATTGGACAATATTTAGAAAAATATCTCGTCTTTATAACATGATTAGGATAAAAGTGCAAAGGAAAAAAAAATAAAACAGTCGGCAACATTCGAGGGACGGTGACTACTTTTGAAAAGTATTGCAACTCGTACTTAAACAAATAATTTAACAAAAATAATATATTGCTGGGAATGCTAAACGAACAAAATATTAAAGAGATAAGGAAAAAACAACATATGTGATTTACCGCGAAAAGCGATTGGTAAATTTAATAATACGAACTATTCGGACGGTGCTGTACTCCCATTAGATATTCCCAGCCTCTTTTTTATATTTGTATTATATATATATATTTGTAAGTGTATATAATTAATATAACGAGATTAAATCCGAAGAAAATTGACCTTTTTTTAAAACTTTGTCTAACGAGAAGCCGAAGTTCTTCCTCTGACTTTGTCCTGAAGATAACTCGCCACTTGTGTCTGCGAATGTCTCATTGCCAATTGCAAGGGTGTTAAACCTTCGAGATTCACCAATAAAGGATCCGCACCTGCTCCTACGAGCTGACGTGCCACGGTCATGTGACCTGTTAGTGCTGCTGCGTGCAGAGCACTTTCTCCATTCTGCAAATTTATTACGATCACAATAACTCATTTTTATGAAAATAAATAAATTACAACAACATTGGAGTATCAAATAAAATACTATATAATATTAGTCTTTTTTCATCATTATCTTCATAATAAGAAGACTTTCACGCTTTTGGCAAATTTTTCTGATTTTTAATACTTACGGTTATAATACTAAATTGAGATAGTAAAATATAACAATTTATACAAACAATGATAATGTTAACACTAATTTGTAGTTACTTTAACAAAAATTGAACATTGTGATCAAACTTTTTAGATAACAATATCATCTTTGTTCGTATCTGTTTTTATTGTTATTCCTAGAACGCCACAATCTATTTTTTCCAACGTAAACTCCACAGTGGGGTAAATAATTTCACCAATCTTCTCTTTAGTATTGAATGTTCCTTGTATGCGATAATAAGGTTTAATTATATACCATTCTATTCGTTTTTTGATAATGAAAAGAATGGTGCATGATTAAGTCGCATTCGGTAAATATTTAATGGTGAAAACTATAAAACTGAAGGAATGGTTTTAAAAAATTGGTTCGGGAAGGAAATTTGACATTTTCGTGGGGTAACTAATATTACCCCGTTGTGGGGTTCTAAGGTTATTATAACTGCTTTCACAACAATAACGATAGTGTCGAAAAAGTTGCGATCAGAGAATGAAATACCATGAGCAACTGTTATCATTAAAAAAAATTCATTTTTATAAATATTGATAAAAATTTGCTCTAAAAATGAAGTTCTAGTTCGAAACTGAACTTTATGGAAACATACCGGAAGTATACCGAGCGATGGACGATACTTAAGAAGCTCGCCGATGACCGCAGTGTGACCTTTATGAGCAGCCTTGAAAAGAGCCGTTGCTCCATCCTATAAAAATAAGTGCGTTTTTTGATTTATCTCAGAGTCTTGAATTGTTGGAAATCGTAAATGTAGATTAAAGGGTCGAAACTTACGTGTCTAGTTGCGTCGACTTTGACACCTGCTTTTAGTAGTCTTCGGACAATATGATCATGTCCCATTTGAGCTGCGATCCATAATGCAGTTGCTCCATCCGTCCTAGCAGCATCACATTTTGCTCCTTGCTCGATAAGCATTTCGAGAATTTTTACATGGCCGTTTTGGGCTGCGATAAACAATGCCGTTGCACCGTCCTTTATTATATGCAAAAAACAAAACGATTATTTCACTTAAAAATAGTAATAAGCGACATTTTGTTTTCAGATGAATATACGCAGATTTAGTTTTGTTTATGATTTCTTTTTATACTCAATCAACATTAAGCCTAAATCTTGTTCCATTGACTATCTTCTTTAAGCTTTTCACAGACCCTCCGATCCCCTTGGCCCGTCATTGGTCGCACGATGAGACGTTTTCTCACATGTAACGTTTTAACTATTTCATTTCAAAAGTAGGACATTATGAATTATTTCAGAACTGTAGTCACTTCCAAACATTTTTATTTCTTGAAAACAATAAGAAGAACGATAATTGATACTAAAAAAAAAATTAAAAAAAGTATTTCTTAAACATTTTCTTACTTTTTCATCATACAGAAAAATGAATTTAAAGTAGTAGTTAGAAAGAATTTCAAATACTTATGCCATTTGAAATTTTCGAGTAATCATCGTTTTAATAGAAGTATGAAAAAGTCTCATAGCGCGACTGCTGATGGGTTAAAATATTAAAATATTGTTTTTTAAGTTGATGAAAAACAAAATTATCTCACCTTCATCTGGGCATTTACATTTGCCCCTCTTTCGATCAGAGCCTCGACGACGTCAACGTGTCCACATTGGCAAGCAACGAACAACGGTGTACCTCCGTCCTATGATTTAAATGGTTATTTTTTCTTTTTAATTTTTTAACTCTTTAAGCATATTTGGGGTTTAGAATACTCCAGGCAACGTTAGAACTTGAATTTCAACACTGGGGTTTTTTTAAATGTATTTTAAAAAATTTATTAATTTTGTTCAATGAATAATTTATTCGCATTTTAAGCCTTCTTCAGAAATACTTGGAAATAATACACAAATTTCTTTGAGTTTCAATATTTATTAGTTTGAAAATGCTGGGATAATTCGGACCCTGTGTAGCCTTCATTGTACCACAGAGAAGTGTATACTTAACCGCTTCAAAGTATTTTTCCCTACATAAACCCTACAACAGAATCGAAAACGACCCCAATCTTCTTCTTAGCATGAAACGTTCCCCACATGCGATAATAATGTTTCCGTTTCAACCACATTCTATGGGTCTAAGGTTAAAGGTTTAACGTTGAATTTACTTACGATGCTGCAAGAATCAATGGCTGCTCCTTCCTCCACAAGAACTGCAACAATTTCTGCATATCCACCTTGCGCAGCAAAAAATAAAGCTGTTGTTCCCGTCTGCAAATGAATAAATAGTTGAATTTTTTTTAAAACTCAATCAAGATTACGCTTAACAAATATTCAACAATGATTTGTTTTCTTTTTCTTTTTTTTTTCTTTCAAGAAAAATTCTTTATATGAATTTTACCAATCTCTTTGCATTGGGATTTGCTCCTTGCTGTAGTAGCTCAGTCACAGCATCGACGTGACCTCCTGCCGCTGCCAATATCAATGGAGTAGTTCCATCCTGGCAATTACAAATATTTGTGTTAAAATTAAAAATTCAATTCATCAACATTCGAACAAACAGTTTTCTCATCATCAAAATTATCAATTTTAACTTGAGTTTAAAAAAAATGAAATAAAAGAATTTTAAGACAAATTAATTTTATTTCATAGATTTTTCTGAAATTTCAATGATTTCATTAAATTCAATTGAAATCAATGAAATTTCAATAATATCATTCGATGTTTATGATTCTTTGAGAATGAAAAGCAAGACCTTGTCTTTGCAGTCGACGTGTACACGCCCAGAGTCCAAAAGAATACTGAGTCGTTTGCTGTCTCCTCGAGCAGCTGCGAGATGTAACTCTACATCCCACGGAGATTCTTTCTGAAAAAAACAAAAAAAAATACAAAAATCTAAAAAGCCTAATCAAGTTGAAATAAAAAATGTCTCTTGACCAAAATACGAGCTAATCAATATTGTTTTTTCAGCAAAACAATGAATGAAAAAATTATTGCAATATTCAATTGAAAAATCGTAAATACTCGTGATAAATATTAAAAAATCGAAAAACACGAATTTATATTTGAAAGCATGAAAAGTTGAGCAGTTCATACAACAGTGCATAAATTTTAACCCTAGAACCCCACAATCTATTTTTTTCAACGTAAACCCCACACTGGGGTAAATAATTACCCCAATCTTCTCTTTAGCGTAAAATGTTCCTCGTATGCGATAGTAAGGTTTCATTTTATACCATATTCTCTTCGTTTTTTGATAACAAAGAGAACGGTGCATGATAAAATTGCATTCGGTAAATATTTAATGGTGAAAACTCTATAAAACGGAAAGAATGGTTTAAAAAAATTGGTTCAGGAAGGAAATTTGACATTTTCGTGGGGTAACTCATTATCCTGTTGTGGGGTTTTAGGGTTAAGTTGACACAATTAGGATGAAAAAAGTGTATTGATAAGAAAAAATTCCGGAAATAGGTACAATTTGTGTGAAAGAAATATAAACAACAACTGGTAATCTTGTACTCACCTTCATAGACATGTTAAAACTTGCATTTACGTTTCGAGCATTAAAAAAAATATTCTACAAAAAAATGAGGAAAAAGCCTTTTTTCTTGCGACTAGCACGTTTTTCCTCATCGTAACATTATTTCCGAGTAACGTAAGTGCTATTGCGTCAATAAACAGCTGGTTGTAAAAGAAAAATGACACGAAGTCAAGAAAACGTTCTTTCTACTTTTTCTTCTTCTTTTTAACGGAGAATCGAAAGAGACGGGCGTCACGCGTCATGGAATCGAACCCGGAGATTCCTCGCGTAAGCAACACAAAACCATATTTTTTATTATATTACGCGAATTTACATTTCGAAAGTATACATAAATTCGGCACTTTTTTGGCTTTTCATCTCTTCGTCTTTAATATTGTTTTTTATTCGCGACAGTACCGTACTGTCCGCGACAATTGTTTTGTAAATAACGAAAATGCATGACGGTATGCGATTAAGTTGCGCCCGTCTAAATAATGAAGTAATTATAATTAGTCGATCCCCCCCCGCGCCCCTGCCTGACGGCAAATTTATTTTTAGATATACATTTTTTATTCAATTCGCTTTATCAACTGTCGGTATTGTAAAAATCTTCGATTACCATCGATTAGTAAATCAGATATAACTGAGGTAACAAATTTTTTTAATCTTTCCGTACGAATTCAAACGAACTTAAATCAATTTTTGGCCAATATAATTATTCTTGAAATTAATGTTCTACGAAATACACATTTTACTCGTTTTTTTATCACGTTTTTTTTAATCGAAAGTTTTCAAACGCTATTTTTTTTTGCTTGTGGCTTCAGTTGTTAGAAGTCGTATCCACAAGTCGAATTACAGTCGACTCTCCGACTTGTCAACCCGTCGGGACCAAATAAGTTCCCTTGTGTTAAGTTCTCCTCCATCCCCACTTTTAAGACCGTCGACACCACAGCGCATGCGCAACGCGCAAGGCGACTGGAATGTTTCGAAAAATGTGTAAGAGTGGAGGGTGGGGAAGTTGGCAGATGGGAACAGACGGAGTGGACATATGAGAACAGTGGTCACATGGGAACGTGACAAGTGAGGAAGTCGACTGTAATACAAGCCATGGAAACACAATCGTCGTTTCTCGAAAGCTGGTTTCCGAGTACTCCGTGGTCGTCGTAGTAATAATAATAATAGCAAAGTTTATCGGCGCACTTCATTCCGAAGAGTGTATCGGAGGATCGTGGGTTAGAAACTAGTATGTGTGTGTGTGTGTGCATGGTGTTGACGAACTACACTGAGCTCTAAAAAGTCATTTTTTTTGTTATTTTTTTTCAAAGGTTCATCGAGAGTTCCCTCGTGTGTGCTGTCTCATTGACAGTTTGCGACGATGTTAGCGACTTGCGGTATTTATCGTGATATAACAATGTGCAGATAAACGAGGTAATGGTCGGATTTTTTTTATTTTTATTTCCTTCGTTTTTGAGATTCGTGATTTGAATAAAAAAGTTTACTGTTTTTTCAACGTGGAGTATTTTCGTTGAATAAAAATTTTGCGAGTGATATTACTTTTTTGGTATATTTCGTTCTGAATTAACGAGATTTAACGCAATCGGAATTCGTAATTCCACCCACACACGTCGGCGAAATAGACAATTTCATATTAAGGTCGAATAAAATGTTTTCTTGTATTTTGTCACAGTGGAACGAGAGAACAATTTTTCTTGTGATGTTTTGACGTTTCTCGCACGAGAAACAGTCAAATTAACGACAAACATGACCGAGAGCCTCATTAACGAGTGGCTGGCTGACTGCGCTGATTTCACTTCTACGGAACTGCACACTTTTGCTAAAACTCTTGCCCAGGATAATGAAATTGTCAGGGCCTTGTACAATCTTCTTGAAGAGCGCAGCAAGTACAGCGAGGTATACCTCTATTTTATTCATGTTTTTTGTCATGAAAACTTACATTAATTAACAAATAATTATGTATTTTAACAAGCTCATTTTATATAGTATCACATTATTTTTTAACATAAAATATGTGAAAATAAAATAGAATCCCTTTAGAGGGATATATAGACTGAGAAGGTTTAAAAATAAGCAGGTATGAACATTTTTTATTTTTCAAAAACTATTGTAGCAATTGGTTGATAGTTTTTGGTAGTTGATAATATAGATTTTGAGGAACGTTGTGATATTTTTTTTTTGTCAAGTGGAATGTGGCTGTGATATAACGCCGTGAAGAGGTGACTTTTTTTAAATGCTGAAACAGTACAATTTCCGAATGAAAATTTTGTGGTCTTCTGTAAAAAAAAAAACAATAAACAATAAAATTAAATGCCCTGAAAAAAATATCCTAATGATACATGATAGATAATTGTGTATAGAATGACGATGAAAATTTTCAAACAAATCGGACACGAGTGGTTTTTAAAATTCATCCGATACCAGTCTTCTAAATAGTAGTATAAGTTCATGAAGTCATAACATAACGGCATAACATTTTTTTTGAAGAAAAAAGATTGAAGAAAAATTGGAAACACTTCTCAAAATGTATATTTTCAAATATGAAAAACAAACAATTATGAAGAAAAATTGGAAACACTTCTCAAAATGTATGTTCTCATTTATGAAAAACCTTCGTCCAATTGCTCCAATAAATTCTTAAAATTAATTTTTTTTCATAACTTTTTAAGCCTTGCTAAGTATATATGTCCCCTTAACGATGATAAATTGCAACAAATAGAAAATACTCTTAAAATAAGAACCATCAAATTTTTTTCAATAAATCCAGTGCCGTATCGAACTTTTGTAATAAATTCTATAACGAATAAAAATAACATTAATAAAATAATGAAATTTTAAATAGATTTAAAAAATAGTATTGAAAGAGTAAATATTTTGAATTATGTCTTTTCCAACAAATTGTCCCATATTTTTTTTGCGAATTTGCCGATGTTCTCGAATTAAAGCGGACATTTTATTCCGCTAATCTTGTCTAAGCTGAAAATTAATAATAATTGTTACAATTAAAAAAATAATAAAAAAAGATTTTACGAATTTCTTTTCAACTTTTATTATTTGCGACTGTTTTTGTTTCGTTTGTTTATTAATAAAGAAATCGAAATATTTATAGCTTGTGGACACCGTGTGCAATCAACTGTTCAACTTCTACAGATCGAGGGAGATAGAATTACAACGATTCACGCTGCAATTCGTTCCAACACTGATATTCATATATCTGAATTCCGTAGCTCATGGAGATATTAAAGTGAGATTAATTTGAATTATAAATAATTAATCTTCGTAGATTTCTCGTCGTAGAGGGTTGCAAATAATTACACAGAGAAAATAATTCATCACAGTTGACCCTTGAACCCCACAATGGGGTAATTAGTTACCCCACGAAAATTTCAAATTTCCTTCTCGAACCAATTTTTTAAAACTACTCTTTTCGTTTTATAGAGTTTTCACCATTAAATATTTATCAAATGCGACTTTATCATACACCATTCTCTTCGTTATCAAAAAACGGAGAGAATGCTATATAATTAAACCTTATTATCGCATAGGAGGAACATTTTATGCTGAAGAGAAGATTGGGGTAATTATTTACCCCAGTGTGGAGTTTACGCTGGAAAAAATAGATTGTAGAGTTAATAAGTAGTTTATAATTCATGATTTTTTTATTGTTTACATAATTCAAGTATGGCGATTGAAAAGGAAATTGAAAAACTGTACTTTATTGCCTCGTGACATATTCCACATTGTATAACTGCTGCGCAATGCTTTTTTTTCTCCTCTCATATGACATCAGCCGAGTGTAGTAATCGTCATAACGTCTCGAGCTGTAATTAGCATAATTGTAACATACCTTTTAGAGGATTGAGATGCCACGACGTGTATCAAGCTGGAGCAAGGTCAACGTCTGTCTTACAATCGGAAACGAAAAATATATCCTTTATTATTTAATCCTATCGTTTGTTTTCGTCAGAATTTAATTAATTATGACTTCGTTTGAATTAAAATGCTATTTTCATGTACGGTAAAGCCTTAGGTATTCTGACCTCTATAAGTTCAAGGGAAAAGCCAATGACTAATGTGGAGGATCAAATGGAAAAGTAGAAAATTAAACTGACACGATAAACGATCCTATTTCACGACAATTATTTTCGTTATCGTTGAATTTATTATTATTTAGTTTTATTCATGTTACCAATTTTTACGTCCAGAATTGTCGATCTGTGGAGACGCTGCTAATTGGACTGTACAATTTGGAGATCGTGGACAAATCTGGCGAGGCAAAGGCCGTTTCCTTCAGGCTACCGTCCCTTGCAATGCTCTCGATTTATCATGAAGTAATAATAATAACAACATTTATTAAATTACAATGGGATTAAAATGGAAAGTTGAGCTCTTTAATCCCAAATGAGACTAAAGTTGAGATGAATTTTTTTCCAAAATAAGCCAGAAGATAAAAAGTGTTTGATTAACGATTTATTATGAAATATTTGATTTAGCCCTCGAGCCTGGCACCAGCTTCGCTCACCGAAAGCGCTGTACGTCGTTTTGAAGAATGCAACACGAAACTCGTCAGTTGGGGACCGCTCCAACAAGTTGAGACGTTAAACGCTCAGAATCGGCTCAAAGTCATGACCGCTATTCTTTTCATTTACAACCAACAACTCAGTTACATCAACAAATCGGCGCTCGAACAATTTGCCAAAGTCGCGACAAAGTTAGTACTTTTGTCCTTTTTTATGAAATTTAATCATTCCCGCAAAAAATATCACAAATTATTTCGAACAAAGATTAAATTATTTCTTTTGAAAGTTTCGAGAAAGATTCGCAAAGTTGATGATTACATTTTTCAAAAAATATTACAGTTTAAGCGTTCAGAAATTTGGATTATTAATATATTCCAAATTTCTGAATACACAGTTCACTTTTTGAATTTTATATTAAGTTCGTATTATCATCAGTTTTTAAGACAAATTTTCTAAAAGTTTTAATTAAAAAACAATTTTTTTGTCAGACTCGTGACTCAAGGATTTACGAAACCCGGACATCATCAGCGGTCGTCGTACGGAAGCGAATCGAGTTTCGTGCCAAGATTACTACCTCGTATTCCAGTATCAAATCAATTTCTCCTCGAATTTCTACACGGAATTTACTTCGCTATGTAAGTAAAATTCACTTCTTTCATTATATTTCTTTTCTTATTTTGCGAAAAGTTTAGTAAAATTTTGACTGTAAAAAATGGTGGAACGCAAGTTTTTTTTTGCAAAACGATCGATCAAAAGTTAACTGGAATTAATTGAATTGAAAATCTTATGATTACAAATGAATGATTTACAGGTACAACGATTGTTGGTACGTGGGCAGTCAGGCCGTCGAGGATATTCATAATCGTGCTTGCTATGACGGTTATGCCGACGTAATGTTGGTGACGAACGCGATACGAAATTCAAGCAGTTCAGGACCATCTGGTACGAAAAGAATTTCATTACTCATCGTTTATTCTCGACGGGCGTCACACATTCTGTAAATTCATCGTTTTTATGCAATTGCATCATTTTTTTTTCATGCATCAAATACGATTCAATCACAGGACACATTTTTTTGCTTATTTATTTTTCTTTATCGTTATAAACTTGATTTACGATGAAAAAATGTTTTTGTGTATGTGAATCAAATTAATTCATTTCGATCAGACTTTGCAACAATTTAAAAATTGAATTTAACCATTGATTTACTTTTTTAATGCTTTTTCTTTGCATTCGAATAAATATTATTATTTCAGGACAACCTGGCGAAGGTCCAATGGGAATAAGCGTTGCTTTATCGCCTGCTACGGCTACAGCGACTGTTTCCAAATCTATGATCACAAATGCTTCCTTCAGGACGAAAAAATTACCGGGTAAGTACACATCGAGATTCCTTTTTTTTCTTTTACTGTTTATACGGATTTATTCTGTTCTCTATATCGAAAAAGATGGTTAAATATATTTAATGAATAACTAAACATTAAAAAAAAATTAATTTTCGATGTTTACCAAAGTTTTCGGACTAAAAAAATGAAAAAATGTGTATTGAATATGATTGATCGATTTTTCATAAAATTTCGTAATTTTTCATCAACCACATACGCGAGAAATCTTTATATGCTTATATTAGTTCATCCTTATATGCCTTAATTTTATACAAAAAAGATATGAAAAAAATGGCACGAAGTGTTATTTTCTATTATTTGTTCAAAATTTGTACATTTCCTATCAAACATATAAACTCAAAATTTGTAAACCCGTAATGGTGGTAAAAGATCTTGTAAAATTTGAATATTAAAAACCGTAAAAATAAATGAAAAGAAAGAGAGAGAGAGAGAGAGAGAGGGATAAGAGATATGTGGATTATTCGCGATATGCAATATCGTTAGACGATCTCGACGAGACGTTGTTCGATTCGAGCGATCAGAGAAGCATTCAGGAGGATCGTGAGGTAACGAGCAAGAATAACCAGCAAGGAACGGTTGGCGGGAGTGGGAGTGGAAGTAAGCGTCGTGCGTGGTTATGGAAACACGCGCCGCAATATTCGATGGACGATGATTTGGATAGCGCAGGAACAACGAGTTTTCAGCAAAAATCGAGTTCTTCGTCGTTGGAAAATTCGAGACGCGAAAGTTTGAACAGTTCGCACGGTTCACCGAGTAGAAATTCGTCGCCGAAAAGGAATCGGGATTCTCAACAGGCTAAACAACGCGGAAATGTCGAGACCGCTTCGTCTATGATAGAAGAGGTACATCGGAGAAATCGTAAAGAAAATAAGGATCGCGGTGGCTCGCCGAGTAACGAAAGTCGTCTCAGCGCGGGTGCTCGTCTTTATCGCGTACTCGAGGAACAAGCTTTGGGCGAGGCCATCGTCGCTTCCGTTGACACTTTGTATGTAACTAGGAGAAGACCGAACAGCCTGTGTACCTCAGCTGCACTCTCGAACTATACACGGTATCCTTCAAATAGGAAAAAAAAAAACAAAAACAAAATTTGAGGCGATTGACGACAGCACAGGCACAGAGTTCTTTTTCTTCGGCAATGAAAATCACCGGTGGTGCGCAAAATAGAATTTGATTTTGCTGCCGTACTTGCTAATGGATTCACTCATTTTATTTTATCTACGAACGTCTCACCGTTTAATTTTGCACATTTTAGAAAAATTTGAAAAGAAATTTAATAATTTGACTAATCACGATAGCACGCGAAAATTAATTTTTTTTTTTTAAAGCATAAAGACGAAGCTATTTTTTTCACCAGGAAATTTGACAGCGATGATACACGTCGATCACAGCAAATTACACCGCTTCTTTTTATAATGCTATATTTACGTCACGACTTTGTATTCATAGATCGATATTAACACTAGATTTACGGGACTCTCTTTAGAGATCCATTAATTTCTCCATTAAAATTCGTTAAATTGACACCCCTCCGTAAACCTAGTGTTAAGCAAAATCAAATTTTTCGGTTACATTAAAAAGGAACGGCAAATCCACGTTTTCATCAAAATTAAATTATTCGTTTATTGTTTTTTAAAGAAAATTTAGTCACGTGAAATTACTGGAAAATCTTAACAATAATAATCAAACGATGATTATTAAAATTGCTATTCTCTTGATGTAATAGAACGACCAATTTTGCCAATTTCTTTGAGGCACAAAATGAGAACTGTCATCGATATTTCGACACGCACCTTCACTCACCATTATTGTCTCGATAAAAGAAAAAAAAGAATAACTTTATTGTTTTTAGAATATTACAACTGTGTGTTATTAAAAAATTACACCCACGAGTTTTGGCATTCAATTATTATACATAGAAAGAATAATACTAAAGTAAATTTTGAATTGAGATGTTTGAAATTTAAAAGTATTAATTTGTGAAAAATTCTGCTACCGGATTTAACTCTGACCGTAACAATTAATTAAATATAATTCTTTCAATGTATTTATAATCGTGTACAATTTGGGGGAAAAAATAATTAATAGAAATATATGTAAATGTATATTTGTGTTTTGCAGATGATATACCAATTCAAGTGGCAAAGGACGAGGCCGCTGGCGAGGGTAAGCCAAATTTGGTATCGATAACGGAAGAGCAAGAGGGTGGTCAAGATCCTAGTCGAGGTGGTTCGATACGTCAGTCCCGAGAGATAAAAGATCGTGCGAAAATGACAAATTTCGTTTTGGGCAAAAAGCCACGTGACAAAGATGGAAAATCATCGAAGAACGGTTACGTTAGTGGGGAGAAGGAAGGAAAGAAGAGCAATTCGCAAACGGGTACGAAGGACAATGTAAAAGGAAGTAGATCAATGTTGAATAACGATCAAACTGATGGGACGAACGAGATGACGTTAAACGGGACGGGAATGAAGAAAAAAATGAATGACAGCATGATAAACAGTTCGACGAGCGAAACGAGCGTTATAAATCATGGTGACGTAGAACAACAAACGAGGCATGGAATTTTGTCCTCAACGGATGGTATGATCGACAATGTAGAGCTTGAAACATCGGTCAGTCTGAGATCGCACAACGAGTCTGATTCTCTTGGATCCTCCGTTCAGGTTAGCTCGGTCTAATATTTTATTTGAGAAAAGTAAAAAAAAAAATTAAATCGAAAAATACGACTGGTTAGAAAAGTATAGTGAGCTCCAGAAAAGTTTGGGAAATTCAAGTTAGGTGTATGCATTTGGCTTAATGAGCTTTTCGAGAAAAATCAATTCACCCGCGTAGCATAAATGGAGTTATTAAATTTACAACGTTTCGACAATTTCTAGTAATTTTTTCTTGACAAATTTTCCTCGGGGAATTAATCACTCTAATCTGTAACTTCTTGAAGCAAAATTGTAAAACGCGAAAATCTTGTGTCCAATGTTTTTTCTGGACTGTCGACTTTTCGGGAGAATAACGAGTCGTTTCACCTTAAAAATTAATATACGTAACTTTGAAAAAAAATTACACATTTGAGGGAGATTCGATGGAAGAAAATTTATCGAGAAGGAAAGAAGTGAAATTTGTCCTCGTTATTTAGTCTGATTAATTTTTTGATAAACACCATCATTGAACTCTGCTGTCACTCGCAGCTACATTCGTTATCGAATGAATTAATTGACCGATTTTATTAATTATATTAATTAATTTTACATGTTTACCATGTTGGCTGAATGCTTGAGAATTTTTTTTTTTTTTTTTTTTAAATAAATATGCGATCTCGGTTTACGACAATTAACGACGCTTTTTTGCAACGAATTGATTCACGCGAATTTATCGTGTCTGGAGAAATGAGCTTTTGGGAAAACCAGTTTTTTTTCTGTTCTAACGTTTTGCGGATGGATAAAAAATTTTGGAAAAGTAATTTCTTTAAATAATGTACAGAATAACCGTGGATATTTAACGTGGTTTTTGCTTTTTTCCAAGGAAAAAACGAATTCTCAAGGGAACTCATATTTCTCAGATAAATACTTTAAAAAAAAATGTAGGTCAGACCGGGAACAATGGACGAATTAAATAAAAGCACGATTAGAAAGATTGCTCGGTAGAGAGTTTCTAAGGGAGAGCAATAATGCTGACCTAATGACAAAATTTCGGACGGGGTACTAAAAAAAAGTTTCAAAATAATCCATAAACCGATTGAGTTATTTAATTGAAAGAAAAAGAAAAAAATAATGTAGCGAGTAAATATTGTTCTGTAGTAGCAATAATTCAATCATGGAGTTCAATCAATCCTCTGAAAATAATGCAATTTTTAAATCGGAAGATTCGATCATGAAAATCCGAAATAAAAAAAAAGAATCGTGTTTAGTAGCGTAGAGAAAAAAAAATCAATGCAACCCACCATTGGATGCCTATTTTTACCAGTCGTGTATCTTCGCCATCGTCTATTTCATTTTCTTTCCTGTATTTTTCCGAAAATCATTTTTTCCTTAATAATTGGAATTTCACTGTACGTCTTTAAGATCAACAAGTACCAACACCAAGGGTTAAAAACACCGTGAGAAAGTTCAACAGGCAATAAGATTAAAAAAAAGTGCACGATTTCTCTTCAGTTCTTTTTGCACGTTTTTTTTGTTAACTTCCTTCTACAAAATGAATTAGAGGATTTTTAAAGGGTGGCCAAAAGTTCGATTCGATCAAAATTCTAGTAATTCCGAATACGCAATCAAATAAATGGGGGAAAAAGATCCACCGTCAAGTTACTTTTTTCTATGATTTATTAACAAAATATTGTTGAAAAGAAGAAAAGAAAAATAGTTATACTTTTATGAACATGGTCCTATTCGTGGTACATTTTGACTTGGAAAATATATATTCGTTGGGACTGTGAAAAATGTTAATACTCTCGGAGATATTTACAAAATAATGAAAAGAAATGTAAATTGTTGATTTTATCCAATATCGAAAACACTGCCACGAGACCGTAGTTTAGACAACTCGATCACGTGACTAATTAACAAAAAAAAACTAATAGGGAGAAGCAAAACTAAACGAGAGAATCGTTTGACAAAAAACATATAGATATTGTAATTAAATATTTGAAGCAATGAAGCACCCGTCTTGTTTGTATATAGTGTACGTAAACTGTTCAATTATGTAACATTAATGAAAAAAAGTGAAATTTATGCGGAGACTGCTGCACGAAACGAGAGAATATAAAGAGTAATCCAAGCGACAAAATCACCTAAATAATTGAATTTTCATAAATATTCTAAACCGTTACTTTCTTGAAAATCCTATAATTTTATTAATCATTTTCGTTATTTATTTTATTTTTTCAAAATATTAGAAAAACGGAAATCAGTAAACAATGTTGCTTATGTATAAATTATTTTAAATCACAATTATAATTAGATTTTCAAGAAATGGATAAAAATCAACGGCGATAAATTCTCGTTTCAAAGTTGAATAAAAATGTACAATCATTTTTTGGGCAATCTTGCGAACTTGTCGTTTGAATTAAAATGCTTAGAATAAACGTAAGATTTTTATTATTTTAGCGTTGTACAATTTTTTCCTCTGACACGTTGAGGCTGCGACGAATGTTGTTTGTTTCATGAATTCTATGCGATTGAAGAATTTGTTTAGTGCGCATAAAAAACGAAGAACGAGAAAAAGAAAATTGTTGATACTGATCCCCTCGTGTATGTATGTACATATGAACACGTTTTTCGAGAATTTGCACTATGTTGGAATGAAATAATGATAAAGGGGGCAAGCAAACACAATAATTTCAGGCGACACTGTCATATTATTCGTGCTAGTGCCTGGCAATAATTAGACGAAAACAAAAAGTAAATGAAAATGTGAAGTTATATGAATTATTCTTCTATCGACGAAAAACTCTCTTTTTTCCATTTGCATTTAGCTACTTCATAGTACAACGTAGGTAGAACGTATTTACGATAAAATTCCGAGTGAATTAATCAAATCTGGTTGATAGAAATTTTCAAAAAAAAAAATATCTGTATATTGTATTAGGGTTGTTTTTTTTTTTAGTTTCTTTTTTTTATATTATTATGTCATTTTATTGATTGTGTTATCCGCAAAATGGTGCTATAAGAAAGAAACCATTGTAAAGATTCTTACGATCAGAGAATATTCAGTTGCTTTTTTAGTTTAGTATTCTCTGATAAAAGAAGAACAAAGGGTAACTTTTATTTTTCTTGAAAACTTAACTGTGTCCGAGAAAAATCCCGCTGCGTATTTTTCTCGAAATATCAAGCATCTGCTTTTTCAGCCTTAACAAATTTTAGTAAATATTTTTCAATCCATCGGTCATAATTTTGAAAATAAACAAAATCCTAAATTTCAATAATTGCATAACCATTTTTAAATAATTGTGAAATAAATTAAAAAAACTAAAAAATAAACAATCCTAATTTTTGTTTTATTGTATATATGATAAAGCATACGAATAATAAACAAATGTATATACCGCTGTATCTACGAATGTTTCCTGGCAATTGCTGACGGATAGTTCCACTGATCGTCACATATTTGCTCTTTAAAATCAATTTTTTTCTTTTTTTTCATATTTCTTTAAAGGATTGTACTTAATCTAGTTTACGATTTATTTCATCTTGTTTTTAAGAATTTTTATTGAATTTTATACGTTCTAAAAATCAGATGAGAATAAGTTTAAAAAATAAGCCAAAACATTATCTTTTGAACTGTGTTATATGAAAGTTTATTTGGACCTTCATCAGTGGGATTATTTGGTTGAGCGAATTGCATTCAGGAACATATTATAGCCCAACTTAATATATCGAACCTAGTCCATCGTTAAGAAAAACTCAATTTCGAAAAATTTCCACGTTCGCAATCATTCGATTTTTAAATGTTGCGGTATCGAATTCACACCTCCTCACGAATAAACAAATAAAAGAATACGAAAAGCACATGATATTTTGAAAAACTTTTCATGATATTCTATGAATGTATCTGTCTCATGTGTTAAGGAAAAACAAAACACGAAAATTCCGAAATGTATAAACATTGAACGACGTAATAAAACCATAGAAGAAAATAAACAATACATAAATATAATATACGAGTGTGTAAGTCTTTTTTTTGTGTTATAGACTTAGGCCGAAGCTTTCCATTTTCCATTTATTTACCAACTCAACGGTTGTTCATTTCCAAAGACGCTTTCCGTTTCCGTTCCTAAAACAGTAAAAAATTGAGATTTAGAAAAGTTTATCAAATTAGACTGAGAAATCTGCTTCATTGTAAATATTGTTTTTTATTTACCAGATCGATTTCATTGTCGTACATCTCCTGACAATAAGCCAAAAATTCCTCGCCCTGTTCAATCACTTTTTTAATAGAGACGGAAATTTCATCTCTCTCCAAATAAGCTTCCTGGTGACGCGTCTTCGCGTCAGTGAATTTGCATTCCAGGCGTTTTTTCTCACTGTAAAAAAAAAACGTCAAAACACTTATGAATTAATTCTTCGAACTTTTTCTTATTATTTCCGTAATACAAGATCGTAAATAGTCATGAAATGAAAAAAACTTGCTTCAATAATTCAACGAGTTCGTTACGAATCGAAGCTAAATGTTGATCACACTCGTCTTTAGTTTTTTGCAAAATTGCATCGCCAGTTTGACTGTTTTCCTTCGTCAGAGGCGCTGTCTCATCCTCGATTAGAGCATTCATTTGTGCCACTTTTTTTTTTGTTTCTTCTAGGACTTTTATTGAATGTCTGGAGTATTTAAATGACAAAAAATTCATTCGGGATTCCGAAAAGAAAAAAAAATAATATTCGCTCTATATAAATAAATAGGTAGAAATGAAGACAAAAATTTAGCCTCAGTCGTCCTCCTATTTGGACTTAAGAAAAAAAAATATGAAATATAAAGATAGAAAACTGACTGAAGACGTTTATATGCTTCGGTTATTTCGGGAAATCTGCGATGTACGTTGGAAACTATGGACAAATGACTCTGCAATTTTTCTATTGCGGGATGTTTGGACTGCATCGCGGACTCTATCACGTTTCGCTCTTCTATTTGACGTTGTTTTTGTTCGAGAAGTTCCTTCAATCGAGCCTCGTACTGTTCTGGTGATCTTACGAGTTTGGACTCGAGTTCTTCCGTCATTTTGTTCATCTATTCGAAAATTAAAAGGTACCATGAATAAAAGAACTTTAAAAAAACAAATTAAAAAACAAAAGTTTTTTGTTCCTAAGTTCTTTTAAAATAGTGGATTATTAAAATTAGACTAGTTTATAAATTTTTACTTTTTCCTAGTGCAAAACGCGAGAACAACATTTTTTGCCATACTTTGAGTTGCTAAATTGGAATGCACCTGCAAAAAAATTCTATCGCGTCAAGTTCTTTTTATACAGTCGGCAGCATTGCTGTTTGGGATGAAGCGTTAGTGAGCCTAACTAACAACATCCATTGTTACACAAACAACGATAGAAAAAAATGAATAGATGAAAAAATGAATAAAAAATTGAAGAAGGCATGTTCGTGGATCCCCAAATTAGAAGCTAGTCAATGACGATAAGTTCAAGGAGTGTTTATCACTGGAAGAAGATGCAGCATAGTCTTCGACTAAGGAGGTAGTTCAGAAATTCTTGAGAAACAAAAAAAGAGCCAATTTCGAGGAAATCATTGAAGGAAAGTTGTATTGAAATAGGTGTGATAATTGAAGTGTAATTTAGGAGTGACGAGTGATGCGCAAGAGGAGCATTTTTCATCCGTTAACTTTCCATATGTGAAACTGATCTAAAATTGTATGAAAAAAAAAATTCAATGATCCAGGGTTTTAACTTGTCCTGTGGATATTAATAAAATTTCACGTTACATTTCAAAAACTGTTTATCAAAAAATTCGACCCAATAGAGCTCTTCATTAGATTAGGTTTAAGTGTAGATAATTGCATAAGAAAACATGTTCAAATTCTTTGACACAAAACCTTGTAAACTAGTGTTTTATTATAAATAATTTAAACTCTTACAGTGACTGCTTCGCTGCTCAACTTTCCGTGTTGTTGTAAAATATCAAGTTTTTCTTTTTCAACAACTTTGAGTCGCTCTTGTACTTTGGAGATTTGAGCTGTTCTTGCACCTTGTAGCAACTGTAATCTCGTGATTTCAGCAGTTAACTGAAAATTCATCATTCTCATGAAGTTAAGCGATCAAAATAAGAAAACCAATTGGTAGAAGCACAAAGTTTGGCATACCTGTTCTTTGAGTGCTAATTTTTCAGCGTTCTCCAGAGCCTTCCGATTCTTCAGCTCAAGACATTCGTTTATTTCTCTGTTGATGTTGTCAAGACGTTCGGGTTTGAGTCTATACTCTACACTTGCCTCTTCTATCATAGCTTTTTGGGTATAGGCATAGAGCAAAAAGTTGGAAAGCACTTTTGCGAGTCTACGAGTTTTTTTTGGTGCTGGATTAGTTAAGTCGGTAAGAAAAAGGTCCTTCAGAAATATTTTGGAGCAAATACCAGCCATTGCTTCCAAAAGATTTATGAACGAGATGATTTCTGGGTTGAATTCAGCCAAAGACAGCAAACTCGATTGATCCAAAGTTGGCTGGATTGTTAAAAAAAAAAACATGAATTTAATCAGTATTCAACAATTATTTGCTTTAAATTTTTGTTCAATTCTTTATTTTTTTTCTTGTAATAACATAGCATGACGTTGTTAACATATTTTGCTTACTTTGACTATTGTCGCGGTATCTATTTGACATTTGTTGAGAAATTGCGTCGAAAGATTAAGGATGTATTCTTCGGTAGGATTTTGTAGGTCCATAAGAGTCGATGGTAATCCAACCTCGCTGAGGTTACTTTGAATTATTTCTGGTCGCAAGTCCATTGCTGAAATTACGACGCGACAGTACAGTTTTTACAAATGAAAAACCTTCATTTCAATGAGAATTGTTATCAGGAATTGAAGGTTATTAGAAATATTAGTTTAAAAAAAAAACCATCACAAAACCATTTTAAGTCAGCTCTGATTTGTGAAAAAGCTCGCGTGCAATACAATTAAAAATATTATCGAGAATTGAAAGTTATTTGTTTAAAATATTAATTAAAAACAAAATATCAAAACAAGTTTTAATGCTGCTCGAATAGGTACAAAAAAACGTGTTCAATAATCAAGTAAAATAGAGTTCAAATGTATAACCTCAAAAAAATGATGCTTTGCAAAAAAAAGACCAAAAAATTTGTATAAAACTTAGAAAATTTTAATAAATTCACTTACCTGAGTTTCTTTATTTCAATGTTGATGTAAAATCACACGAATAAACGTTAGTAAAAAAAGAAAGTTGCCGTAAAAAGTACTTGACAGTGTGAATATACTGCCAACGATTGACAACCGTTGAAAGTTGAAATTTCAAACAAGTGTCTCGTGACTTTGTTTTGAAATGTAATTGGCTCTTGGAAATCACGTGACTTGTCGCTCATTGGCTTGTGGGGTTTGGGGGCAGCCGAGTTCTTTGCTTACGCTGCCGGCTGCCGCTTCTTTTTAGGAGCGCTTTCGGCAGCTCATTCGACCCGATGCTCCTCCACGTCGGATTCTCTCGAGTAAAGTTCTGGCGAGATCACCACAAGGCTCTCCCCATTGTGAGAAAAAGGAAATGTAATTGGTTACACCAAAAGACGAGAAATTTGAATTCCGAAAATATGTAAAATTGGCAAAGGTATTTTTTCACTTACCGAAATGTTCTCTTTTCATATTAAATGATCCAGACCATGAAAAGAAAAAGGTAATTTGCAGCAACGAAAAAACTAAAAATACAAAAAAAATTTTTTTTTTAAACAACCGAAAATTCAGAAACAGATATTCGGGAAAAAACGAACGAAAAAAAAGATTCAAAATATTCGACAATTTTTGTGCTCTCCGTTCTGTAACTTCTAAGATACGTTCCAATGGTCCTTAAAACTTTGGAAATGTATTCTCCAATACTGGAAAGATAGAAAAAAAGTCGGTTTTTGTTGACCCTCTAAATCGAGACACTTAATCTTACTTAACCCTAGAACCCCACAATTATTTTTTCCAACGTAAACCCCACACTGGGGTAAATAATTACCCCAATCTTCTCTTTAGCATAAAATGTTCCTCGCATACGATAGTAAGGTTTAATTATATACCATTCTCTTCGTTTTTTGATAACGAAGAGAACGGTGCATAATAAAATCTCATTCGGTAAATATTTAATGGTGAAAACTCTATAAACAGAAGGAAGGTTTAAAAAAAATGGTTCAGGAAGGACATTTGACATTTTCGTGGGGTAACTAATTACCCCGTTGTGGAGTTCTAGGGTTAACTATCTTAATTAATTTTAATGTTGTTCTTATAGTAAAAGAGAAGCACAGTATTTTTTTTTTATTAGTTTCGTTTATAGACGTTCGGATACACTCGTCGATTCTGTGACTCATGATTAATCACGCTTTTATTTAATTTGTATTTAGACGACTCGCGTGGTGAATGCTCGATTAAAAGACTATGGTGTAAAACATGGTATGTATTTTTCGCTATTAAACTGATAGACGGTGGTCGTAAAATCTATACATTGATAATAAACATTTATTTTCTTTTGTGTAACGAGCGATTAATCGGAGGAATGCCCTGATAAAGTGTGAAAAACATAAATAATAGTCCCCTCTTCATTTCTTCCAAGTGTCTCTCTTTTTTTTCTCTCTCTCTCTTTTTTGGTAAATTATCGCGATAAATAGGAGAGCATGAAATTTCACGAAACTTCCGTACCTTTGTAGAGCTCGAAGCTGAGCCGGGGGATTCATCAATCTTTTCAATGGTCGTTATTGTCGCCGCGCGTACACCGCAGCCCTCCAAAATTTTATTAACTTATACACTATTTTACATTCCTCTCGGTGATTTGTTGAAAACGTTTTGTCGGTTTTGCTTCGTTCTTACTTCTATTTTTCTGCTCGTTGATACTCTTTTTGTTCCTCTTTCATACTCCATTTTTTTTTCTTATAAAACGTAATCAAGCTCGTACCTAATGTACTGATTTTTTGGATCATTCATTATTCGCGGATAACCCGCTACTAATGCATCTTGTCCGCCTATGTAAAGCGAATTGTAAATTTTCCAGTAAACGTCACGTACTTTTCTTGCAGGATGAAAGAGACCCTGAAATTTTTTTTCAATCTGATTAGTGAAATGGTATAAACCATGTAAAAATGTATCAGTCAAATAAATTAAATCATTTAAAATATGAAAAATCGAGAAAAGCAAAAACGAAAAAAAAAAAAAAATAAATAAATAGTTTACAAACCTGTAGAGTGTACTGCAAAATTTTGATCGGTCCAAGAGCAACTCTGAGACCATCAACAGCATCCATAAAAGCTTGAACGAGATGTGGTGACGTCTCAAAAACGTTTGGCCAAACGTGATTCAACAAATGAATAAGAGCATCTTCACAACCAAAACCATAAACTCCCAGCGCCATGTGTTTTATAGCTGCACAAGCTGTCTGACGATGTACGAGATCACGATCCATAAGAGCGTCCTCTAACAACGGACAAACAGCGTAAATGTAATCTTTGCCCATTTCGCCAATGTACTCGAAGAGAAACGAGAGCGACTTCAAAACTCCGTTCTGTACGTTCAATTCCGGCACTCTGTACTCATTCATCAATGCTGGCAAAACGGTAAATGGACTACAAGTTTCCGCTACAATCGCAATCGCCACTGTCGTACATACTCGATTCTGTCGTTCCTGGACTTTTAGATTATTCAGAAGTGTCGCCAAAACATCGTGTGGACTACGGACAAAAACGTGTTTTTTCTTTTTATTATTTTTTGTTGACAATAATGAGATGAAAATCAAAAGTATTCGAGATAAAAGTTATCGCGATTTTGTAGTTTTAATCGTTAGAATGCAACAGAATTCCTTTTCATCAATATTGGCAACAATTCCAGTACCTCTTGATTTTACAACAATCATATTAGGCATTCTTAAAATTAATATGTTGAAAAACAAATAGATGAAATTGTGCTCACGTTTCAACGACACAAACTTTAAGTTAATAATTAAGACATTATTGGAAATATTATTTTCTTCATGATTTATATTTTTAACTCACCCAATCGCTTTCGCTATATAACCAAAAGTATTTACGGTCGCCCTTCTAATTGCTTTTTTGTGTGCCTTCAAAAGCTCCAATAACTCGAAACAAATTCTCATCCATTCTCTGGCTGAAACGTACTCGGGTCCTCGATCAGCAATCCGACCGACGAGATCTATACAGTTTTCTTGTACCTGAGAATTAAAAAAACCAATTCAAAATACATTTAGGGCTTGCTGTCTCTAAGTTGTAGTGTTTGATAGTTTATTTCGTCAATTTATAAAAAAAAAAGACAAGCATTTTGGCAACAATGCAAAATAAAACTAACTCGTATTTAAGGTAGTTGTCTCGCAGAAGCGTTTTTCTATAAATATTTATAAAATTAATCGGACATATTTCAGGCAGTACAATGTGATTGCTTGCCAAATTTGTAAAGATTTTATCGTTCCGGATTTGAGATATTTCCTATCAAAAATGACGTTATTCTAGTTGCGTTTCTTACGAGGATCGACTGAAAATTCCACATGGATCGCCATAAATTAGGAATTTTTGTACAGATTGTTTTTTGAAAAAGTTCAATTACAAAGGAACATATGACAAAGTTTTTCAAAAAAATCTAGCATTTCGACCGTTAAGTATTGAAGATACAGCAATAGAAAGTAAAAATGAGTATTGGGAGATTTTTTCATTACTTTACAAGCTTTTACATTCCTATAAGATATAAAAACTTATATATTAGATTATTCCTCGAGTTATGTTTAATCTTTTATACATTGACCGGAAAGTTAACTTTAGAACGTGACTGTAGGGAGACACTTACTTTAATTACCTTTATTAAGTAACGAATGAACGTTTTGAGTAGAAATTTGATTAAGTTAAAATAGAATTAAGAAAGAATCAAACCTTTTCGTGTCTGTTTTTCAAAATTGGAGTAAGCCTGGGCAACAAATCCTTGATTGGCGGTGTCATTTTCGTCATTCCAATTACATTGACAATAGCTTTCAAAGCTCCCAAAATACTACCCAGAACTTCGGGATATTCTTCGCCCAAATATTCGTAAAGAACGACGCCCAAGTGACCCATGAGTTTTTCCTAAAAAAAAAAAGCATAGTAATCATTTTGAATAAACACATTCTTGTTAAGTGATCGAAATGATATCGAGAAATGTTATTTTGAGGAAAAACTTACTTCCTGACAAGTTTTCATGACGACAGCGATACGAGAGATAAGATCGGCAGCTTGCTGACGAACTTTGGCGGATTTATTGTTCAAACGCCACAATATCGTTCCGCAAATTTGGGGCAGATATGCTTTGACTCTTTTGCCAAGAGTGTTGACTATAGTTCCAAATCCGTTGAGCATCACAACGTCCTATGAAAATTCAGTAAAAAGTTTCTAAATTAAATTTACGAAGCCGATAAACATGATCCGTAAGAAATTGCCAGATATTCTTCCACAATAAAAAAAAAAAAAAAAAAATAGATCATTGAAATAAGCCTACGAATACGTAATATGGGTATAAATAACAGCAAATATAAATAGAGGCAAAATAAAAAATAAATAAGTTTAAAACAATGAAATAATATCCTCAAGAAAAAAGAATAAAAAATTCTTGCCTCAGTCGTTTGTTCTTGGAACGCGTAAAGAATTCCATCGATAAGCTGTTCCTCGAGTCTCGAGTCGACGTCGGCGGCTCCCAGATTGCCCATAATTTTTTCAATAGTTTCCATAACCATTTTTCTGTATTGCTCATTTTCGTCTTTGAGATCGTCGACGACGCGATTTATGATTTCCGAAGCTCCAACTTTGTTCGCAATTTCAACAGTCGTGTCGACGAGTTGTCGATAATTTCGACGATCCAGAGCCATACGATGGTTCCAAAAGTGTTTGAAAAAGTGGGGCAATATTTCGTCCTTTATATACTGAGCTTCGACACCATCAGTTCCACAACATTGTTTCACGACCTGAAAGAAACATTTTTTTTCGTTAATCACAAGATTTTTGAAATCATTTTTAATAGTGACATTATGTAATAATTTAAATAAAATTAATTATTAAAAAATCGTAAAGTTCTTCATAATGATTTAATGATGGTTATTACCTTTAGTACGATTTTCTTCATTTCCTCATCGGGCGATTGGAACTCTCGAATAAGAATGAGCATCACTTCCCTGGTATAATAATTAGCGTATTCGGCGTCCATGAGTGGAATCAAATAACCAATAGCCTTGAGAAAAGCAGCGAGACCTTTGCCACGATGGGTTCTTATACCTTTCCATAGAGGTTTTAGGACGGAATCGAAACTCTCGATACCGTAAGGAGTCGCCGCTTCGGCCAAAGCAGCTATGGCCAGAGCCGTTATCGTTCGAACTTTTTGTTGTTCGTCGACCAAACCTGCGGGGCGAGTGCGAAATTAGAAAATAAATTATTCATTCAACAGAACACTTTTCTAGTAAGTACAATTTATAAAAACAATAATATGTCAAAAATGAACAGTAATTTGCAAATAAAAATGTATTTACCGTGCTCAATAATCTCGACCAAACTTTTCAAATGTGGTAAAATCGCGCACCCCATAAGAATAGCAATTTGCTGAACGATTTTGATGCCCGTGTGTCTAGCTTGCCAAGATTTTTTGCTCCGGCAAACGGCTTTGAGGAAAGGCAAAAGCGAGGGAATTCCAAGAGCCGAAGCGACGACAGCGAATGCTCGTGCAGTTGTATTTCTCACGTATTCATCAATATTATCGATATCTGGTCTCATGGTCGATATCATCGTCGCTAAACCTGCGGCTTTCGCCAAATTCGATATAATCTCACGACCCTCAACACGAGCGTAGTAATCTTCGTCGATCAACAGAGGTTCGATTACGACGAGAATCTGTTAAATGAATGTACGAATTTAATGACGCATTAAATTACTTTGAGGATATTCTATTATGAAAAAAAAATGATTGAAATTAGAATGTCATAAAATTTGAAAGAAACCAATTTTTCAAAAAAATAATTTAACATTATTTCCACACGAGTATCAAGTTCGTAATCGTATAAAGAGGTGAGAACAAAATTATTTCAACATTTTTTTAGGTCAAAAGATTCTTGTAATACAAAGTTGCCGTTACAGTCTGTCATGCCAATTTTTTTTTTTCTCTATAGAGAAAAAGACATCGAAATTTTGAAAAAAATAGCAATTAAAAAATATTGAAAATTCTTCGAGTTATCAGCGGTTGTCAGCGGGTGGAATTTTTAAATGAATTGTTTGCTTGTGTTCTAGATGGCTCAAAGAATAAATACGGAACAACAATTTCGAAAAATGAATTTCTTAAAGAGTGTGGATATGAAGAAAAACGTTATACTGACCTTGTGGACGTAGGGACGAACGAGATCGTCCAATTTGTAAAGAATCCTATCGATGACTTTAACAAGAAGATGTCGTTCCTGATCCTCAAGAGTAGGTGACATGAGGAGTGGCAAAATTTGATTGAAAAGTGGTCCAGCTCCAAATTCGCGAGCTTTGTCAGTGATTTGTCGAAGTGCAGCTTTTCTCATGGGCGGCGTGCCATTTTTTATTTTCAATAGTAATTTCATGATTTTCCGTTCTTTTTGTTCTTCCGGACTAAGGGATTCCTCGTCAACATCGACGAGCAATTTGTCGAAATACTGAGCGTCTTCGGGTTTCATGAATGGCAAATTACCCTTGGGTTGATTATCGACGAATTTGGCGCTTTTGTCTTCTTGCTGAATAAAAAATCCTTGAGGTGTGCCGGCCATCGGAGTTGGTGTTGCTGTTAATTTGCGTGCTGGCGTACGAATCGGTATGTAACCAGCGGGGGGCTGTAAAACCTTGTAACCCGGAGGAAATAGTGCGTCGAGCTCGTCATCCGAGAGCGGACGATTTCGCTCGTCGATTTCTCGTTCCCAACGATAAGCTTGCAATTGTTCTGGCGTCATTGACATCAAATGACCCGGTGTCGGAGTCGCCATTCCCATTGCTTTCGGCCCCGTTGGTGTAACACCGCTCGGCGTCAATATTGACGTTTGATGAGGCGTCGTAAGAGGCGTCGCCGGCGTCTGCGGCGTCATCGAACCGGGAGTTTGTATCGACGGGGTCTCGTCCCAACGACTTCGACGCTTACTTGCTGATGGTGTCGGTGTCTCTTGAATTAAATCACCGGCCACTCGATCTGTACGCGGAGTCTCAGCCCATCCGCTATTGTGACCCGGTGTTTCTGTAATTTGTCACTTTTTTTCAATTCAAGTTGATATTTCCAGTCATTTCCATATGCCCAAATCAACTTTATACTATAGTCGGGGTCTGGAATACCTTAGACAAAATTCAAGCCGAAATTTCAACACCTGCTCTTTCGAAAAATGATACTTTCCCCAATACGTTTTTTAATTTTTTTTTTATAAAAAAATTGGTGTCTTATTACGGAATACTTGAAAATGATACCTAACTTTTTTCAAACCTTAACTCCATGTAGCTTTGATTTTAGTACATGAAAGTGTATACTTCAAGGGTTTTAAACAAAGAAATTGTTATTTATTCCTATTCCGCATTATTTGTATTTCATTTTTGTCGTTGAGTTTATAATTAATTGATGTAGTAACATTCAATCCGGAGAATTGAAAAGTTATTTCAATAATTATTCCATTTAGAAGCAAATTCAACCAGGAGCGAAATAATTTGATTGCAACTAAATTAAATAGGGAATCAATTAAATAGCAAATAAATGTAATAACATCGATTTGACAGCGAATAAATTTAACGGCGTTGAACGAGTTCCATCCAAATAATAAATTATGTGTATGATAACAACGCAAATATTTGAAAAATTACCTCTTTCGGTCTTGGGTGTTTCGTCCCACCGATTTCGTCGACTAGAAACGATTTTATCGTGCGAAGGTGTTTCTCGTCCAGGCGTCACAGCACCAGGAGTTGCGTGACCGGGTGTCGGTTCCCACATTCGTGTACTTTGACCCGGTGTTGCTCCTGGTGTTTCGCCACCTTTTCCATGTCCCGGAGTCTCGTCCCATCTTATCGCAGCTGGTGTTACCTTTGTTTGAAAACAAAAACGAAAATAATTGAAACCTGCCCATTGTTTATACTTGGACAATTTTTTCATACAATTAAACGAGTTATTGTAATATTTACATCAGCGTTATCCCACGATGTAGGAGTCGCGGAATTGCTCACTGCTTTTTTAACAGTTGGTGTATCCTCCGTTTGATCCCAACGTCCACGTTTCTTTGGTGCAGGTTTTGGCTCCCCATTGGTTGCTTTTAATGTACCGTCTTTCGCTTTTTCCGCCAATTTCTTTTTCAACTGATAATCGATCATAAAAAAGAATCATTAATTTTCTCGTACGATTTGTCAGATCTAATTTTTTTTTTAATTTAATTTTTACTTTACTTGATTCTTGTGAGTTCAATCAAATGATTGTATTTTAATGTTTTATGATACAAAAAAAATTCAATTATTCCGCAGATTTTAGAAATATTGATTTTTTATTTGTCAAAAAAAAACTTACCTCAGTTTCTTCGCCTTTGAGCAACTGCTCACGCATAATTTCCGAGTACGATCTCGAACCGATGTCCGGAGTTTTGCCACCTGTAACCACGAATCAAACGTCACGCAAAGCGTAACAATTAGTTATAATTAATTGTTAAAATAGAGAGATAGAGACTCCTTGATCGTAAAAGTATTCTTCTCTCATATCAATTTGTCCAAACAGTATTTATTTACATTATTTATTATATCAATTCTCGCAAATTGATTTTGAATCTTTTTTTGTAATTATTTTCTCCGACTCTGAGTTGTTTTTTTTTTCTTAATAGTTTATATCGTTGCAAATATTATCGAATGAAACTGAAACTGGTGAGGAATAACCAGCCAAAAATAAACATATCGTTGTTCACAAATTTGATAACAATTTGTCGAATTAATGAATTTACCTCTTTATTATTAAAATGTATTTAAAAAATTTGTGTTCGTCGTTGCATTTTAATTTTCGATAAGAGTGCTTTTCGTAATTGTTTGAAATTCAAGCTTGCAAATAACGATAAGCGTATTTTTCGCTGCGATCTTTTGATGATTTTTATCAATTTCAGTTTCATCGTTATTTTTTGTTGTAACATTGGAATACGACGGTTAATATTCCAAAAGAACGAGCTACCGTATTCACTTTCCCATTCATCGCTCTCCCTTAATTTCATCGGCCGATTATTAATAATTAATACTTATTCGATAATAAAAATCATAGAAAATAAAAAATAAAAAAATAACGGACGATTCGGAGAGTTGGCAAGGGTAGCTCGCATATATAATACGTACGTGAAGATTCGGTGGCACAGGGAGCACTGTCCCGCTCTCAAGTTCTCTTCCACATCGAATAAATACTTTAGCCATCTAAAAATCAACTCATTCTCGTTATTAATAATATTTGCATTCAGAACCACTCATACTATTTTTTTTGAGTTTTTTTCTTCTGTTTGCGAGTTGTCATTCCGAAATCAGAGCCTCGTATGTCGTTTATTACCGAAAAGGAACAGTTTTTTGTTCCGAAATATTGTACCTAAGCTCGAAATAAATGAAAAGAAAATAAAAATCCCACGAAGAGGTAAAATTTGAATGAGAAAACGATAAAAGTGCAGAATGCCCAAGAGCGAAAAGAAAATGAGAGAAAAGCCTCGAAATGGATTTGATTTCGGGCTCCGATCGGTATGAAAATTGCACAAAGAAAAGAAAAAAATTAATGGATGTCGTTTAAAACCTTCGACAATAGTATCCCTGGGCAAAGCAGATGATATCCAAATGTGCAGACCGTCACTATGATTGGAAACAAAATATGTTCACATTAGTATGATATTTTCTTTTTTTTTCATCCTTGTTTCACCATTCGTTCGATTCACATTCACTCCCTAAAATTTGTGTCATTGAAACGTTGCTCGAACCAATTTTCCGGCTCATCGAACTTGTAAGAAAAGATTGCCTCTTTTTCTATTTTTTTAAGCTCTCACTTGCAACGACACAAACGAACGTCGTAGATTTTTTTTTGCCTATGAAATACGTGCGAGCTTCGATCCAACCGAGGCATGAAACGACGGAAAAATATTGAGAACGAATCAATAAATACACTGATTCAAATAATATTAATAATTGATATTCATGAATAAAGAAATATTTTTTTAAATATTTTAACCTATCGAATGTTGCAAAAATTTCGGAAAAACTCGCTTCAAACGTAAATGAAAATTTCTTTCAATATTTCATTTTCAAGCCTCGATTTACCGGCTACGCTCGTTCCCTATCCAAAAAAATACGAGTATAAAGTTTAATTGTAAATTAGAAAAACGTTTCCTTTTGATTTCTCTTTAATCTGTCTTAAGACTAGGCGATAACTTAAAATTGTGGGCACGTGAAATAGATGCATGTACAAACCTTCGGCAAAAGGATCGACTCGTTCAGGCGAGATTATCATTCGTCGCCTTTTCTGCCTATACTCGTCCTCACGGTCCGCGATTGTTGGACGTCGCCGATCCGCAAATGGATCGTAACCTTTTTCGCTCTGAAGTAACGTAGAAAAAAAAAACATTATTTTAATATTTTGAATATTGAAAATCTATTCAAGTTTGCTAGTGGCCAAAAAGTCAAAAAATATTTATTTTTCATATATATTTTTTTAGTTATTTATTTCTACATGTATTTTGATACAAAAACCCCGAAGCCATTGCTCAATTTTATTGAAACTACGTTTTTTGAATTTTAGCTTAATGATCGGTGAGCAAAACAGGTTGAACTTTTTTTTTGAAAAGCTGGTAAAAAAATGAGAGTAATGGTTTTTGGATAGTTCAATATTTCAATAATAAGGTGGCTCTTTTTAGAACATTCGAGGTCGATTTACAAAATGACATTGTATTTATTTGAGTACCTTTATTCGTTCAACCCGAAATAAACCTCTCAAAATCGGCAAAAACACGCCAAAGGGATAAAATTAGGAAAAATCTAACGAAAACTTTAAAAATTCGTAAAAAATCGACGAATGCAGTTCCTGGGGAGCACCACACGCTATTTAATGGGGTTTTTGAAAACGAATCGAATGAGTACCCGGTAGTCTCAACAACAAACAAAAAAAATTCTGTGATCATTTTTGTGAAATGGCCAAAACAGTAAAGAATGTTTGACTTTCAATATGATTTTAGCGACTTGGGTTGATGTTTTTTTCTTTCATACACATCGAAAGCAACGATCATTATTTTTATACACCGAAATTTCATAAGAAAACCGCAAATAACGAATTTTTTGAAGTTTCCAATGTTGGTCTAAAAATGAAACGAAAATGGGTTTACTTTTCATTACATTTCAACTTCTGACAAAATGGCAATACTTTTGTCCAGTCGATCAAATTTTCAAAAAACCAAAACTCGACATTTTTATTAGTGATTTTAGAAGTATTCGCCGAGTGGCGAATAGAGATGCTTTCAAACAGAATTTGGGTAGACTTTGAGAATGATGATAACTTAATCATGAAATTTAAATCAAGACTAATCAACACAGCTGGCTCCTTCGAATTACCAGTTTGGGGAATGAGTAAGCCTTGTTAACCCGACTGTGGAATCGCTCCTTGCCCATTTTTAAGAGGAAACTTGCGGAAACATTTCCAATTACTTAAACTATTTGAGCATCAACCTTGGCCGTGTCGACTAGTTTCACTCAGGGCGGTCGTTCCTTTTTCCTTCGTACCTTTTCTTTTTTTTACTTTTTATTTTTATTTTTATTTTTATCGTTAGTTTTATTTTTTCTTAGTCTATACTGTGTAATATTTCTCATTTCTTAATCTTGGCTGTAAGAATACACTGACCACATAGCCTTTTACATTTGTAGTCTTATGGGGTTCCATACATGTTTGTAATTGGACAATGCCCGTTATTGTTTAATAAATAAATAAATAAATAATTACCTGTGCCACATCGTTGAGAAGAGCAGCAGGGGCATTGTAGCCCGCTCTCTTGTTAGAACTAAACGTACTCGGCTCATACTCTTCGTCCTGTGTTAAATAAAACAAAATTCAAATAAAAGAAGAATGATAACTTCTAAAATCAATCGCAAATCACATGAATCGAAAGTAGAAAAATAATTATTCATATCCTTATAGAAGAATAAAAAAATGAAATATAAATATTATTTATATGAAATTTACCGACGGCGATAAGTTGGCATGTGACTAAGCAGTCACCCAACCGAGTATTAGCCTTGTCTGAGGCTGCTTAACTCAGGAGACAGCTGGAACCGTACACCGACCATGCACCCATTGCCGTCGGTAGAACGGCAAATACTATTTTTAGTACTAGATCAATTTTTCATAAAATTACCTCAATTTCATCATTTGCAGCGATTGATGTGACATATCCGTCGTATTTGTTATTTGTTCCATCGTAAATGTCTTGATCGTAAAAACCAGTTTTGCCAAGGCCTACTTGTTCTTTTTCGGTAGTCGCGCTTTGAATTTCCTTCTTTTTCGATTGTATCTCACGTATCTGCGCTTCGATGTCTGATTTATAAAAAAATAACAGAAAAAATAGGACATTCTTAAAAATCAGTTACCAAATATGCAAAAATTCAAAATCTTCAGGTCTACTCCAAAGTGGAATTCCCAAAAAAAGGGAACAACATTTGTTTATTGTCAATTGGCAAAAGAATTTGTTACCACTTTGTACATACAATTGTTTCGTTCGAAATCGATTTTGTTTTGAAAATCAATAGGTTGCCATTCATTTTCCTTAAATATTGTGTATACTAAAAAATTTTAGTCATAACTGCTTTAATATGAATATTTTCTATGCGCAAATATAATTTTTCTGTTATTATTCGATTATGCGCATTTCTCTATAATCCCAATGTATAACCTCAAAACACGATCAAACAGCGGAGATTGCTCCGATTTTCATAAATGGAGAAATTCCCGAAAAACTTTTGGTCGTCGAAATGCATTAGAAAGTAATGGATTGATTATTGACATTTTTTATTTAGTTAAACATTAATTAACGCATTTATTAATGAACGAAAAGCGTTACCTTCGTGTGTTCTTGGAATGGCGTCCATCGTGGCTCGTTGGCAGTTTGAGCCCCGCCACTAAACACAAAATTATTTCCAAACTGCGTTCTATATGGGATTCTGATGATTACAACACTGTGATCAAAACGACAAGGTTATTGTTGCAGCTTGAATAATTGATCAATCAATACGTTTATTAATTTAACTATAAGAAATCACGAATTCGCAGTTGGTGATCACCTCTTGATCGCCGTTTATTTTGATTCCAAGATGGGTGATGTGGCAATACTATTCGCATATGTATATATATCGGAAGTTCGCATTCGTCGAATTTGCGAACACATGTACTTTATTAAGGATGTATGCCCAAAATATACAATTTAAGTTTGACCTTCAAATTTAAAATATGTTGTAGAGTGAACGATGCTGCGTCGATTAGAAAAAAAATAATTAGACTTCACCGTATAGTTATTACGTAAATTAATTTTTTCAGTTCCATTAAAACGCATGTTAATCGTAGCGGAAGTAGCCTAATTTGAAAGAAAATAAGAAAATAAAGCCCGTGATATATAAGCGTACAGATTAAAAAAAATATTATTAGAAACTTTATTTTTTTTACTATTTAAGAAAAAAAAACCCCCCGATGTCACCGTCGTATTTGTTCAAAAATCTCAAAAAAAAGTTGAGTCGTTTGGGTCATGTGTGAAAACTGCTACTACAGCCGCCATGTTAAATGTGCGAAACATGGAAATATGGCAACGTTGCACGCGCGGGCAGTACGAATTGAGTGTACAGTCAACGAAGTCAGATCTGACTTCGTTGGTATAGTAGTAGTGAGAAAATAAATACAAGCGTGATCTAATCATGAAATGTCAATGCAAATATATAATGCAAGATAAACATGAGCTATATAAATAAATTAACCAAAATATGATTTTTTTTCGGTGTCTTTCAAACGTCTTTGTTTCTCGACACTCTTCGCAACACTCTCATTCTTTTTTGTGTGGTAAATCTGCCTTTTTTGTCTCTGAGCACAACACGAGAATTGTCACTCATTTTCCTCACTCACATTATACACGAAAAAAAAGAAATTAAACAATGTATTAGGTTAGGAAACTAGCTGTCAAACGACACACTTTCCGGCACTGTTGCCAAATTTTCTCGATATATAAACGGAATTTTTTGATTGGTTGATAGAACGGACACTAGCTCCAGTAAAAAATAGTCAAATGAAGAACTAATTTTTCTTAAAGTTAATAACTGTAACTTTCATCCAGTTGATGTATAATTAGTATTAATTAATAAAAAACATATTTATGATTGATATCTTATATAATGATCTGTTTGAAAAAACAAATAGATGTACTGCGGATTTGACTGGGCATACATCCTTAATTTTTTAAACATTATATTGAGTTTGTATCTATTTTTCAATGAATGTGTTTGAATAACTTCCGGAGATGAGTTCTTATTTCCCATCTGAATAAAATTTTCTATGACAATTAATATATAAAAGTCATCACTCTTAAGAAATTGTTGGTTAATCGCAGTTTACAAATATCGAATTTTGAAAATTAATAATTTTACAAGTATATGGGCGTTCCAGTAAACAACGTACTCGTGCAGTAATAGGACGATCAGAACACGCGGTACTATTGCGTACTGCATGATTACTGATATTTGTATATGCAATATGCAATGTATATTGTACGCGGTCGTACGTTTTGTTTACGGGATGTGCTAAAAATATGTGCATATGAATACATTTTTTTTAGCCATTACAACATAACGCGCTATTTCTATGTTCTATCCCTACTATAATATTCCACGATGAGTTCGGACATCGGACATGTTCGATGCCCGCTTACCTCCCCGCTTCACCACCCGCCACGATCAGTATCGTTTGATATAATAAAAATATATGAAAAATGAAATTCTATTATTAAACAAAAATTGACTAGTATCCTTGTTAATTCGACAATATTTTTTATATTTACCACCGAATTCCTGACGCTGGTTTTCGATAAAAGTGTTCCTAAAAGCTTCTAATAAGAAGGATCAATTGAAGGGATTTTGTTTTCTCCCCATGTTTTTTTGCCCTTGCATTTTTGACAGTCTGGTAACATTGTGTCGCACGTCGCACGTCACAAAACACAAAATCCCGAACAATCGACAATCATAACAAAAGTTCTTCATCGTCGAATATATTTCTATTTCTTATTCTTATCAATAATGGAAAAATAATAATACCCTCAATATTTTGACTGAAAAATCCCTCGGAATATTATACGCACTGGAAAAAAACAAACAACGAAATACTTAAACTTCTCAAATATAACTAATTACGAATGTGCAGCATTTGTAAACAATAATATAAATCGAAGTTGAAAATATGGAATCTCCGTTGGAAAAAGTCGAACTTGAAGCCGATGTGTATATGGCATGTTTGCAACATGCCTTTACTACCGAAAATTTTGAAGTTATGGGCCTTCTCATAGGAAATGTAAGCATGTTTTCAATTTTTTTATTACATTGTATTATTATTCTTTAAATCGATGAATTCTCATAATAATAATGAATCTGGATTAAAAAAAAAATCCTTTTTCAATATAATTGTTGTAAACAATTGAAAAATGTGTACTTCCGACCGATATAACAAAATTCATTTACAGAATTTGTGTTTTTTTCGTACTTTTGCAAATCGTCAGTAACATTTTCAAAGTTGCATAAACATGTTACATCCATGAACCTGGAGCATTAGAAAATGGCAAAATTGCTATTATCATATTTGTGTAACTATTACAGTTGGAACACGGCACAGCAAATATATCGGCATTGATAAATTTACGAAGGCTGGATAAAAAAAAGGATCGTGTTGAAATTTCACCCGAACAATTATTGAAAGCTGCTACCGAAGCTGAACGTTTAACCGTAGAGCTTCAACGCCCGATGAGAGTATTGGGCTGGTATCATTCGCATCCTCATATCACTGTTGTCCCTTCGCACGTTGGTAAGATTAAAAAAATAAAAATAAAAATTTAAAGAATAAAATGGAATAAAATGGAAAAGCATAGGGCATACACTGAGAAAATGGAAAAATTACAAATAAATTAAGTTTACTGAATAAAAGTTTGATTTAATAAAAACATGAATGATAAAAAAAAATTGAATGTAGGAATTTATAAAATATTGAAAACAAACAACTGATTCCAAAAATAATTATGAAAGAAGTGAAGAGGAAAAATTTTATATTACAGATGTGTGTACTCAAGCAAATTACCAAGTAATGGACCGAGGCTTCGTTGGACTCATATTTTCCGTTTTCAATGAAGCTAAAGACACAAAGGTAGATAAATAAGAAAAAGTAAACCCTCACCCTGTCAATGTGGGTCATTGGAGCCCAGGCCTATTTGAATTTGAATCAGCACTGTAAAACTTGCGCTCTTTCTTACTAATTTTGGAAAAATGTTAACATATGTTGTTTTAATATATGGATCAAGGAAACGACATGAATTTTTTAACATTTCTCAAATGGAGTGCAGAAAAGACGTTGATCGTGTGCGGGTTAACAGGTAAAGAAATATAAGAAAACTACAATAGATTGATTCGAGTTTTTTTTTGTGCAGGAACAAGAAGTGCAATTGATTTGTTTCCAATCAAAAGGAAGGGAAGATTTTGTTGAAATACCTCTAGAAATAGTTGGCACAATGGAAATATCCGACAGATGTTTGAGGGTATGTATAATTACGATTAAAAAAACGTTATTATTTCTTTCATTTTCAAATAAGGACAGTATATTATGATTTTTTTTTCTTTCAATGCAGACGATGACCGATGTACCGAGGATTCTGGTTCAGGAGGAAGAGGATGCCGCTGAATCTTGTAAAGGGCATCCAGATATTCTTGCCTCTATTCACAATGACGCTGGTAAGGGAAATCAACTTATTCGATATAAAAAAAAGGCAAAAAGGTGCAAACTGCAATTATTTTTTAATGTTAGATTCCTTGAATTTTTATTAAATGTATTAAATCAATGATAAATATTGAATATTAAAACCAAAATGAAACGTTTCACCATCAGTAACATTAAATGAATTAAGGCAACTAGGCAACGAAAATAGGCCGAAACTGGGATAAAATTCAAATGGCATTTCTGAAGAACCGAAACAACATACATACATTTTTTTTTTTGCAACATTTTTATTGGAGTTTTGGCTATTAAATTCAGTGTTTGAAGTTTCAAAAATATAAATATTTAAGGGAGATATAGGCCGATAAAGAAAACCACGCGTCTCATGCACTGCTCCCTCATTGCCACGATTCCGAGTGGCCGGTTGAAGTTTTCGGCAATTCTCAAACGCCATTCTCTTCAGGGGATGTTCCTCTACAGACTGAACCGAAAAATTTGGTGAAAAAGATATAAAAATTAAAAAAATGGCGGCTAAAATTTGAAAAACATCAAAGAACGGATGACATTTGTTGTAATAACAATAATAATAAATTGATTTTTTTACACAGACGTCGGCTCATTTTGTAGAGAAAGTTGATATCTTCATTAAAAAAAAAAAAATTAAGGCGATATTTTTCAATCGTCGTTCAGTTATCGCGGCGAAACTTGTACAAAATGCTGTTTCGAGAAAAACGCGTTTAAGTTCTCGCGCAGTACTACGTCAGTAGCGGAGTATTGGAGTTTTATTGCTCTCCTGAGCTCAATTTTGCGAATTTTTCAGTTTTCTTTGCGCCGAAAGGTTTGAAAGAGATTGTAGTAGCAGAATTAAAAAAAAAACGAAAAAATTCGAAATTTTTCGATGCCTAGTCCTCTTAAATAGAATTAAAAATCAAATAGTATAATTTTCCAAATTGGAACATTCGCGAAAAAAATAATTGAATTGTAATCTGATATTTTTTACAATGCATATTTATTTATGTAGTAGTTTCCAAGTAAAACGAGACAAAATAGTTAGGCAAACGTTGAAAGTAGTCTCGTTGATGAAATCATTCAAAAGGTTCGTGATAAAGAAAAAGAAAAAAAGAGTTGCGGGAAATTCGTTGAGAATTATCTTGGACAATCCCTCATGGCAATGCATTTGCCGGTATTTGTGTCTCGAACGAATCCTGAGTCAAGATCACATCTACAGTCCTCGTTGACACATGTCTGTAAAAATGATATAAAAAATTGAGATTACGACGAAAAACTTGAAACGATGATTAACAGATTTTTGTATTGATCAAATATTTCTAAATGTCGAATGTCGAGTAATTAAAAACTCATAAAAATGAAAGTTCGAATTTAAGCCTAGACCCTTACAACGGGGTCGAAAACGACCCCAATTTTTTCTCGCAGAATACTTTTTCGCATTTTCTCAAAACTTTTTTTTTGTTTTATAGAATTTTTATCATTAAATTCTCATCAAATGCGACTTTATCATACACCATTCTCTTCGTTATGAAAAAACGAAGAAAACAATGTATAATTGAACTTCATTATCGTATACGAAGAACATTTTATGCTAAGGAGAAGATTGGGGTCGTTTTTGACCCCGTTGTAGGGTATACGTTCGGACAAGTATATTGTAGGGGTCTAAGGTTAATGTGATTACTTTAATCTTATTAAAAAATTGATATTTGGGCTAATCCTATAATTTGTAAAAATTAAACAATCGAACTAAATGTTTTCGGCAAAAATTTCATGAAATAAACAGAATTATGTCGAATAATCGTGGAAAAAAGAAGACTTACAATTCTGGAGCACATTTCTGGGGTGTAGGGATTTTCGCACGTGCCTTCACAAGTTGTTCCGCATACGCCAAGAATTTCGTTGCCTTTGCAGGTTTTTGGTGGACACATTGAGGGTGGAATACATGAATCGGTTTCCTCGTTTCTCAAATATCCTTCTTTACACTGACAGCCATTACCGGAGCACGTCTGTGAATTATTGCGAATATTAAGTGAACAAATTCCAATTGTTATTGGATTTTTAAATAATCGCAATTGTTTTAATACTCGATTAATTAATCAACAATCATTTTATACTTACTGTCGCTGCGCATCTCGACAAATCTGGTTTGTTGCAAGTTCCTTCGCAAATTCTTCCACAATTGCCAAGTTGTTCGTTCATGCCACAAGCGAATGTACTCTTTGCTGCTGAAAAAATATTTTGCAGAGTTAGTGTCAGAGTTATGGGAGTCGAAGATAACTAATTAGAAGGGATTATGAGATCGATCAAATTTCGAAGCTTCGGGAATTTAATAGATTTTTGAAAATTTTTCTAAAGATCTCAACAAATCGGAGCCATTTTTTTTCTTATAAATTCTTATAAAATGGGGGCAAATTAAAAGTTCATACAATGTTCTATTTACTCATAAAAGTGCAAAAATTCACTTACAAATAGCCAAGATAGCAATAATCGGAAAAACAATGGATAGTATTTGAGGCATGTTGGTTTTTGAAATAAAAATGCAACACTGAAGCATTTTAAATGTCTTTCGTCAGTTTTTATTCGTTCTTTTTCTCTCTCTCTTCTTACCAACTTGTTTTTGAGTCTTTGTTCCTGCAATATTGCCATTCATTTACTCAAGTTATGTCACTGCATCCGTCACTGCTCACTGTATAAACATTATAAATTATCGTACAGTATCGAGACGAAAAAATAAGGAGTGAATTGACGAAATTTTACTTGTTTCACGTCATGATGAATAGGAGTCTGGCGTAAATGGCAATGTATTTTTATAAACGATACAGACTTCGTGGTTGAATGACGCTGACTCAAGTAAGAAAAACATTTAGTGGTGACGAAAAAAATCACCAAATTGCGTATCTTAATAATTTACACTAATAAATTTATTATTTATATTTATTTGCTAATTTTTTTTTTCTATCTTGTTCCGATTTATATAGAAAAAAAATCAATTGACTTGATAATAATAATAAACTTTCGAAGGAAATTCAATAATCATCGCTAATTTTGAGATTGATTATTTGGTGGGTGCATTTTTCCTATAGAAAATATACAAATAATATCAAAGACAAATGGAATAAAAATTGTAATTATGTTATCGCAAAAATTATAATAAATGTATTGTATTATTTTGTTGTTTGGAAGTTTTGCATTACGTAAAATCGAGTTTAAAATTGAATGAGCATTCTTTATTTTCTTTTTCAGTGAGAACTCGGGCTTTGATACATATAACAGATACGATTACGAAACCACTTATTCAGACACTAGAGGCAAGAATTGAGATGAACAAGATCCGGGCGGATCTTCTTCGGAGTCGCATCGAAGAAATGCGACAAGTTTACAACGATCAGTGTTCGTAATTCAAATAAAAAACAGAGAACACAAAAAGTCAAATTATGTGGTGAACGTGGAGAGTGAGAGAGGAGTGGAAAGAGGAAGGAGAGAAAAAAAGTTCTATTGTAAAATATCGAATTGAATTGTTTCTAAAACTTTTGTTCTCATTCGTATTACATATGTATTTTTATTAACACCAATACAAGGTAACGCGAATCTAAATTTTCGGAAAATTGGTACATTAACGAGGACAGATTTACATTAAAACCAATTGAATTTTTGTTTTTTTTTTTGCATTTTTCCCTCGCGATTTGTCGCTCGTCAATTTTTATGCTTAATTTTTTTTTACTTCTCTTCACGACTTCACTTTTCGACGATGTACATCATGCAAACGTATCATCGAAATATGTAGATTTTTGCCCTTCAACAACGATTTATATCGATTAAAACATTATTTTTCTTCGTATCAGACGTGAATTGCTAACTATTATAATTACAAAGAATAAAAGTTTGTGACTTTTTTGTTAGTCGATAGTAATATCTTCTTTTTTAAATATAATTTTAATCTTTTCTTTCGAGACTTGGTTTGTTTCTTCGCACATTTCAAGCATTCGAAAATTCGCCTCGTGGATCGTCTCGGGGTGACAAATTGTCGCTGGAATAAACGCGACATCGTTAGCCCGAGAACGTCGAGTCGTAAACTTAAAAAATCCTTTTTCTTTTTTTCTTTTTTTTTTGTATATCGGTTAATTATTATATAATGTACAATATTTGCTATGAGATCATTCGCGGTTAACTCGTCGTTGTTTGCCCAAAAATTATTGGGGGGGAAAAATATTGTTCAGGACGAATTATCGTTTCTGCTTCTCGAAGATCGATAATAAATTTTATGATTTTCTGTCCCCCTTTTTTTTCCTGTGATCTGTCGTCGTTTTCAGACACTGTGAATCTTCCGTATTTCTTCAACGACTATTGGTGAATACGTTTGAGTTTTTCGTTTTTTACTTAATTCTTTTGTTTTTTCGTACCTTTTTAAGAATGACTAGTACTCGTCGTCCGTAATCGTTATGAAAAAATCCCAAGGGCGCGTTATTAGTTAACATACGATTGAAAAGTAACAGGACCGCGGATTATTAATTACAATTTTTTTTGTTTTTGTTTTTGTTTTTTTTTTTAATAATTATAATTATTTAACTACTATTATTACATCGGGATAGGCGTAATTTGCTTAGTTGAATTTTATCTTGAAAAAATTCTTTTCCTCGTTCGAATCGTCTTACACCATTTTCCTCTTTCATTGTTACTTATTTGTTTATGTTTGACGACTTTTAATACTCTCTATCAATACTTTTCGTGGTAGACAGCAGCGCGGCTCGATATTTTACAGAAATTCATACTTTTCGTCTCGTTTTAGTGCAAATTTATTTTTATACGCTGATGTTTATGTTTTTGTTATTCAATTTTGATCTGCTAGTTCAGACTTGAATTTTTTTAGTCCTCGGAATTAAGAGGGCATATACATCTAGAAGGTTTAAAAAATCAGTAAGTAAATAATTTTTTTTTTTTGAAAACTATTGGAGCAATCGGATGAAAGTTTTTCGTGGATGAAAACATACATTTTGAGAAACGTTTACAATTGTTTTTATTTTAAAAAAAGTGCAACACGGTTGTAATACGTCGTCGTGAACTCCTTTTAAAAAAAAATCCAAAACGGTAACGGGCGTATCTTCGACAAAAATCAACTAACACAAAAGTGAAATATTAAACTATATATTAAGCTACGTATGTTTTTTCAAGATTTTTTTATAAAGAAATGGAATAGTTTATTGAATTAACATAAAGCATTTCTCAAAATATACGATGTAAGGTATATTGACAAATGTGTTTAGAGTAAAATCTCAACTAAATCTCAAATAAAATCAAAAAATAAAATTTTTATTGTTAAAATACATCAACACACTTTGCATGACGTAGAAAAAAAAAATAAAAATTTAGGACCATCTACAAAAATACAAAAATAAGTGATTTTTTTTCAAAATGGTCTTAAATTTTTTATTTGTTTTTCTCTCCGCCAGGCAAAGCGTATTAATGTATTTTAACAATAAAAAATTGATTTTTTATTTTAGTTGAGATTTGAGACCTGTAGGCTGCAGGGCGCAAATCTACTTCCAGCAGCTGTGGCGTCGCCATTTTTAAATATTTTAGTCTAAAAAAATTTGTCAATATACCTTGCATCGTACATTTTGAGATATGCTTTATGTTAATACAATAAACTATTCCATTTCTTTATAAAAAAATCTTGAAAAAACGTACGTTTACACGACTTTCCCCCGTTAACATCTTTGATGTATCATAATCTATTGAAAAAAAGTTGATTTTTCACAACATGGTGTAGTTTTAAACAAATAGATGGCAATTACTGCATCAATATTTTTGATTTTCTATCGAACGCAAAAAAACTAAATCATAGAAAAAAAATCCTATGATACACGATAAATAATTAAATGGAGAATGACCATGATAAATTTTCAGCAAATCGGTCAAATGGTTTTCGAAATTCAACCGGAACGAAATTTTTAAATGACAGTGTATTCATGAATCTGTGTCACGATTGTGGGCTACTTTTTTTGCATGAAAAATATTGGAAATACTTCTCGAAATGTGTTTCAGCCACAAAAAACGCTGGTGCAGGTGCTTCAATGGTTAAAAAAAAAAAAAAAAACGACTAATATCTTCTAGGTGTTTATGTCCCCTTAAAGATCGGAATTTACAATCTTTACGAGTTTTTTCATTATCGATTTCTTTTTTCTCGTTTCACTGACGTGCCACGTCGCCTTTATCTTTGATTGATAAGGACACTCCGTTATATTTGTTATTTAATTATTATTATTACTTTTTTTCGTTACATCGATAATTACGAATGATTCGTTTTGCGTGATATTTTCTGTGATATTTTTCCGTTATTTAAAAATGGTTATTTACAGGACTGTATAGACACAACGAATTCGAGAAAAATTAAGATTATTAAATAGAAGAGTCAAGAATTCAGTTGATCGATCGAATATTTTCCTTCGAATTCGTTCGAGTTTTTTCTTTTCTCCATTAGAAAAACCGTCCATCGATATTTCGTTTATTATTTTCGTTTTAAAAACGTTGCGGTTCATGCGATAATTTCTTTTTGTTTCGTTTCTACGCGCGCTTTTTTTAACTTTCTAAAATACCGATTCGGCGGAACGTGAAAGGTGTACAGGATGCGACGGGCTACGGGCTAATCGTTTGCGAGGCAGCTTTTCGAGCGTCGTCAATAACTTTGCAAAGTCGGGACGATTTTCCGGACGATAAGACCAGCATAACATCAATATATCCTGTTAACAAAATGATGACATGATTTACAAAATCTTATAGGTTCGCGATCTTTTCATAAATCACAATAAATTCTATTTGAAAAACATCTAAAAAGTCAAAAAAAATTTAATGCATTCATAAATTTAGTATAAACTCTGAGTATAATTTGAAAACTGAAAAAGTATTTAAAAAATACAAAAACAAATTGAAGAATGAAAAACAAATAATTAATCATTTCAAATTGTTGGCACCCTGTTTTATAGAATGTGTTAATGCATTTTTTTAGGAAGGTTTTTTTTCTAAAAATATGAAATATATTTACCTTAACGTCACGCGATGCTTCAAGATTTGCGAGTGTCTGTTTCATTCCTTTTCCAACTTGCCAAATGATGGCTTCGGGTGGTTGTCCCTTGAACGGCCATTCGCCGCAAAGCAACTCGTACCAAACGGTACTTCAGAAGAATTTTTAACAATTAACGTCGTTCATATTTATTTTAGAATTTGGACAATTTTTTTTTAATTCTTACCCAAAGGCATAAACGTCCGAGGATTCCGAGAAGGGCAATTCTTCCTGATCCCGATTCTGCTGCGGTCGGAGACGTCGTACGATTTCCGGTGCAAGATAACACAGCCAACCGGGTGGAATGCTTAAACCATTTCCTTTCCTGTAATATTTTTTTCAAAATTAATTTTAAACAAAGTATTTTTTTCAAACAAATATACATATTTAACTGATTGAATGTAATTTAAAAAAATTTCATTTATTACCTGTTACCGTAGCAAAGTTTTGTAACACTGAAAAGTCCGAAATCAGTTATAACGACCTTGCCATTTTCGAGAAAGATATTTTTGCTCTTCAGATCTTTGTGAATAATTCCACGTGCGTGGAGATATCCCATTCCCTGATTTGCAACAGAAGAACGAAGGTCACTCCGTGTTATTACTTTTACATGAATTATTAAACAGTAATTGAAAAAATAAAAGAAAATAAAACATCCGAACAAAATTATAAAAAAAAATGTAAACAAAAATTATATAAAATAGCTGTAAGATATTATTAGACGTATTCAATTCTCTGTGTCCACTTGCGCTCTAAAAGATCCCAATATTTTGTTACTAAAAATTTCGTAATTCTCCAGATTAAAACTTTCAAGGTTTTTTGTTTTACTACTTTATTGCTAGATTTTGTACGTTAATGCGGTAATTCTATGTTTTTATATGTTTAACCCTAGACCCTAGATAACAAGGTTTAATTATACACCATTCTCTTAGTTTTTTAATAACGAAGAGAATAGTGTATCGTAAAGTCATATTTGGTGAACATTTGATCATAAAAACTCCAGGTTTTCCGTAGTTTCTCTGGGCCCATGGAATCGAGTGCCACGGCGAATGCGCTATAGAGGGGGAAGTCGGATGCGGCCGCATGGGGGCCTGGTTACTGATCCGGATCAGACTCTCAGGGGGGACTAGCTACTGACCCGGGCTGACCCTGTAATAGGCGAAAGCCTCTTGGCAAGGGGAAAATAAATATATATATGAAAAAAAAAAAAAAAAAAAACGAAACAAAGTTTTGAAGAAATGCAAAAAAGGCTTTTTATTTTTTAAAAATGAGGTCGTTCTAAGGTTAATGCGTCATCCACTTTTTAAAATTAATTAAATAATTAATTAATTATTTAATTAATTAATTGAATAATTTTTTTGAGATGATTGTTTTAATACAGAAGCCATTTAAAAATGACTAGGGTCATTACAGCCCCATGTAATAAGCTCGAAACTTTTATGAATGGTGGCCACAGAGGGTTGAATGCCTACAGTAATCGAAACGAAAATATAAAGTAAATTAAATAATTTTAATTACCTGAGAGATCTGTTGGGCAATAATAGTCGTTTTGTTCATATAAAATTTATCTTTGAGCAGATGAATGTGAGTGTAAAGCGTCATGCCTTTGCTCATGCTCGTCACAATGGCCAATCTCGGAGGTTTCATACAAGCCCCCATGAATAAAACTAGATTTTCGTGTCTCGTTTTTCGGAATGTTGCAACCTGCAAAAATACGAAAGAATTTTTGTGTAATCGTAAAAATCTGTAATGAATTATGTGAATGAAAAATCTGGAACAATTGAATTGTAATAAAAAATCAAATAAAGTTTAACGTTAAAATAACAAAATTTTCAACGTAATTACCTCTAGCTTGAAAGCCTCGAGTGTTTTGTCATCGTCAAGATAATAATCCATGTTCAGTACTTTTATAGCTACGTCCCCGTGCCAATTACCACGATATACTGTACCAAATCGTCCAATACCGATTGGTTCACCGATTTTTAATTCGTCATATGGAATGTCCCATTCTCTCATAGACAACTGTGGAAAAAAAACTTAATCATTGTTGAAAAATTATAATGTATTTTATAACCATTAATGAAAATATTTCGTCAAGGTAAAATCACGTGTCTAGCGAAAATATTGTCGCAAATAAAAACACACAACTTTCAAAATGGTTATTTAGTTTTAAAAAATCATTCGATATGATGAACAAGAAATATTTTGTGAATACTAAACTCAAAAATGCTAAATAAAAAAGATCTCGGAACGTGACTCGTGACATTAAGTTAATAATAAAATACTGACGCTGTTTTGTCGAGGCCATCGACTATCGCCTGGTTCACCGTCCGAGACTTGGGAGTCTTGAGAATCCACTCTCATAGGTGTACGTTCGGAATCGGTGCTCACACTTCCTGAGCCGGAAATACTCACGGTCCGATCGCTGTCACTTGACACAGTCGTGCCCTCGAGTTGATGATTTTCCAACATGATGCTTTTATCGTTAAGCGTTACGTCTGCGCAACAAACTTGAATGAAAATAAATTCAATATTATATTCATCAACTCAGAACTCTCTATATTTTTATTTACTTTTAATTTTACTTCACAAAAAACATTGCACTAAATATATCTGTATCTGCAAATTGACAAAAAAAATTTGAACAAAAATAATTACAGTTGTATTTTATAACGAAACTAATAATAAATGAAATAAAAAAAGTAAACATCATTTATTGGCTAAAGATGGTGTACCTGGAAAATGGAATTGTTGTTTGGTTGTTGCCTGATGCGTTTGGGTTGTGCTGCCCGGTAGCAAAGCTGGACTAGAAGGCGTGGAGCTGTTGCAGCTCGAAGTATTTGAACTAGAGTCCGCAGCCTTTCAAAATAAAAATGTATTGATAAGAAAAAAACCATTAAGGATTTAGAAACTATTTTATGAAAGAAAAAAAAGTGAATTCGAGTGTATTCTCTTAATGCATTCAATCAAAAATTAATTAAGTTTTTTACCGGAAACGGCACATTAATAGCTGGATGAGGATAAGTACGATATCTGCGATCTCTTTGATTCAAGGAACTGTGGATGCTCGGACTGTGATGGTTCGGTGACGTGATTCCCGGTTTGCTGAGTACGGGTGAGACGTTGACCATCCCTAAAAAAAAATATTAGCACTTAGCTGCATTAATTAATCAAATGAATGAAAGGAGAAATCATAAGAACAAAAATTTCAAAATGTGATAATAATAATAATAAACCTTATAACAAAAAACCGGCTTCAAAAAAAATCGTAAAAAGTAAAAAATTAAAAAAAATTAAGCCAATACCGCGGAATCATTGTTATATATATAAAAAAAAAAATATTGATGTCGGTGCTAAAGAAATGAAAAATATAAAAACTGAAACTTTTAATTACAATCCTTCATGCATACGAATTTGCGATTGGATATAGAATTTATGTTTAACCCTAGAACCCCGCAATCTATTTTTTCCAACGTAAGCCCCACACTGGGGTAAATAATTACCCCAATCTTCTCTTTAGCATAAAATGTCCCTCGTATGGGATAATAAGGTTTAATACCAATCTCTTTGTTTATCGATAACGAAGGAAATTCCGCAGTATTGGCTCAATTTTTTTTTTTTACTTTTAGGGTTTTTTTTGTTAACAAGTTTATTATTTATCGATTTTCCGTTGCTTTGGCTAAGAAAAAATCGGCTTAACAAAAATGTCATGCTCTCAAAAATATACTTCGTAATATAGGAAATGATTTAGTTAATAATATATGAGAGTGTTTACATTGTTTATAAAAAAACAATAAAAATTTCAAATTCTAGTCAGACACAAAGCGTTTATAAAAATATATCGTCAGATCGTCACGGAATTAATACGAGACCATCTCGAGAATTCCGTCTTTGAAACAAAAAAGATTCATCCAAATCGGTGAACTTAATAAAAAGGTATTCGTGAAGATACATAAAAAATAAAAAACAAGTCGAATTGAGCTCGTTCCTTTTTTAGAAGTCGGTTAAAAAGAGTGTAATATTATTAATAATAATGAACTAATAATTAAAATGTTTTTTTTTAAATTATTTTCATCATTCATGACGTACCATCCGCTTGTAAAGTTCTCTTAAACTCGTCGAATAATTCCTGAGGTAAGCCACAAGAAGGTGGTACTTTGGATTCGCAATCCCTGTGACACTTGTACTTGCACTCGGTGCATTTTAATCCCGTACCGATAAACATTTGTTTGTCGCAATAATCGCACGTCGTCATCATTTTGAAAGTTTTTGTAAAACGATGTGCTATTATGTGACCCATGCCACGCGTTACCGTTGGCGTACGTGGAGACTTTGGCACTTGAAGACTGCTACTCACTGTTTTGTATGAAAAAAACGTTTATTTAAATTCCTTGTTCTTTTTTTGGAATATAGAAAAATGTATTTTTTTTTTAACAAAAAATGAAATAACTTGGCACATTACCTCGATAGAATAAAAAAAAAAAATGAATTTTATTGAAAAAATGCGTTAAGATAGTTTAATAGATGAATAAATAACCTGGTGATTTGTAGCTGTTATCGTCACTTTCGGCGCTCGAATACGGCGGCGATTTAATGGGACTATTTGTGTTTGGCATAAGACTTTCGGTCGTTATGTCGGCGTTGCTGCTGCAAGAGCCCGGCTCAGTTGGCAAACGACTGCGCCTACGAGTTTGCAGATGTTCATTGGGGCAGCTGCAAGAGAAAAAGTATGTATTATCGTTTTATTCTTTTTAAATTATTCAAAGCATTCTTTTTTCTTTCAGGATCATCACACATTTGTTCTGTTCACCTTGCAGCTGGATCGCCATTTTCCAAACGATTCGCCAACTGGGATTCGTGGGATTTTGATTTAGTGAGAGGAAATACTTCGGGTTGTGTCGAATTTGTGTGTAAACCAGTCTGGTGTCTTTTGCTGGGCGGAGGTGTCGTAGGACATTTTACACCCGGTGCTAAAATTAATTAACAAAGTAAAATATCGGATTACACGATAATTTAAATCCCATGATTTTCCCCTTTTTCGGCTATTTTTTTCTTGTTCGACTCACCGCGCTCTTGTCTACCGAGTACCGGTGTCAAGGGTGGACTAGAGGCGAGACATATTATTGAAGATGCTTGTCCCAGTGTCTCGCTGTTTGAATTATTGTTGTTGTTGTTTTGATAAGGAATGCAATCTTCCGAGGGCACCGAGACTCGAGTCATTCGCGACCTTACTGGGCGTGGTGATGGACCGCTTCGAAGATGGTGACGATCCCAAGAGTCCCAGTATAAATTCATGTCACTATTTTCCATATCGTCTCGCAGTAGCACGTCTAATTTTTTAAATATCGACATTTTTAATGTCCGATTAAAATGTTGAACAACATTTAATTCAGGTATAGAAAAATTAATCGGTTAAGTCAATTTTATTAATAATTTGGTTTTTTTTATCGACACATACAGTAACTATTATCAACAATTTATTTTTTATTTTGCATATGAATTATTTGAAAAAATTTCCTTTTAAAGAATAATAAATATGCCAAATATTGTTGTTTCTCACCGATATATCTTCGCAAATTGTGTAAAGCTCGACACAGCCTTCTGAGCTCTTCGGCATGACGTTCGTTATTCTCTCCAAGGATACCGCTCAATTCATGCTCTGATTTTTCCTTCAGTATTTCTAGAGAAACTATTTTGGCGCATACCATTTGTACGGATTCCGGGGTCAAACCCACGACCCTCAGCCATTGTTGAATCGACGGATATTGTCTCATTTCGGCTGGTAAAGATTCTACTGGCAGCTTTGCTTTCGTCACCAGTTGCTTCGAATATAATTTGATTAATTTTCCCTAGGAACAAATAACAAAAAATTTATTTAAAAGGATAAAAATCAAAATTTCCCAATAAATTGGAAATTTTAAAGATTTCAAAATTACATTTTTTTAAATTTGTCTATTGTTTTAACCGGTTGAGTTTCCCTATTTTTTTATTACAATTGTTATTAGAACATTTTTTCCTACAATGGTAGATAAACAAACAAGTGAATAACAAATATTCTATGGAATTTTTATTATTATTTGAGGGCTTCATTTTTTGTAATTAAAATTTTGTACCAGAAATTAAATTAATATTTTTTCAAACAATTGTACGAGTCGGATGACCTGAATTTTTGTTTTTCTAAAATAAATTTGTCAAAAAATGTCAAAAATATCGAAACACCTTAATTGAACAAATTATGAATTACAGAAATTCTTGTTTTTCTAATTAACAAGGAAATGATGATATTGAAACTGATTTTTTCGTAATTTTGTAAGGAAGAATGAAATTTTGATCGAATAAAAACAAATAATAAATTTTTGTCAAAACATTTTTGTTTATTTGCACACCTCGAGAGTTCGAATTTCTTGTTGAGTGAGAACAGCACTGGTTGAGCACTGTGTTCTTAGGCCCTCAAGACGATCGGCCGATATGTCAATCATCGATTGTACGACGTAAAGGGCACGTCGTATCTCTTCCGCATCCTCGGTGTCCGCCATGCTCTCTCTAGCCCTCTCTCTTTCTTTCGTATGCGCGCACCACTATTTATTTTGTTAATAACTAAAAGAAAAATCGAGCGAAAGAAAAGGATTTCTGCTCGGAGCGATAAAATTGAAACGAGGTGTAAATTTTATTTTGCAATTTTTCCTCTGTTCCCTCGCGTCGAGCGGTTATTTTTTTTCTCGTTGCGTGCGTTTAGGTTTTTTTTTTTTCACCCGAAAAGCTTAAACGGCGTTTGCCGTAGGTTGCTAATTGTCAACTATCATGATTCGTTGATATTTGTCCGCGTGCGAACGGAGCTATCGAGCCCCGTTCGATCGTACGGGACTGTGGAATAATCCTTATCGCGAATTTTTACGAGTACCAAAACACTTATCAACATTGACAACCATCTTGGCGGCCCTAATCAGTGACGTCAAATGTATTGCGGGTTCCCCACTCTTTTTTCTCACTCTACTGATCCGTGCCCCTTCTCTCGGAACCTCCTCGCCTCGTGACGCCTTTGTACACACCGTTCGATCAGTCCTGGGGATATTTTTATTTTTTTCTTCTTTTTTTCCTAGAGTGCTACAGAGAAACTCCCTTCTTTCTCATTCATTGAAAAGGAACGCAGAAATACATTTTTTTGAATATATTCTTTAAAAATATTTAGATACTCATGCAAATTTAAAAAATCTGAGTACGAAAGATTTGATAGTCAACTCTTTCCCATGTTTCAATTCGACGGGACTAAGCCCGATCCCTTGTGTCAACTTTTCCTCCATCCCCACTCTTAATACCGCTGATGCGGGGGAACATCGCATGGAAAAAGAGGGAATGCAAAACGAGCGAGAGAGTAAATATTTGACGTTTCGGAGTGGGGGTCGGGGAAGTTGACTCATGGGAGCGGACGGAGAGGACATGAGGGAACGGTTCTACATGGAAACGTGACACAACGGAGAGTCGACTGTATATAGTTTTATAACTGCCTATGTCGGTCAAACAGCGTAAGAACACCGTTTCAAAGACGCGAAAATTTATTTTCGCGCCTTTAATTCAATAAATTTAAACCTATAAAGGCACATATTTACGTGCGACACAAAGAAAACTACATTTATATAACACGAAATTAGAAAATCAAAAAATAGACCGGACACTGAAGCGACCTCTAAATATTATTTTAAAAGAGCTAAATTGTGGGAACAGAATTTTTTTTTCATTAAGTACTAACATTTTTCTTTGCGACACCGAAAAACCGACATTTTTATATCCGGATTTTCCCCTGAAATTGAAAAAAATATTTAAATGTCGCGGGTGCGACATTACAAATTTTTTTAGATCGATTTTTTTTAAATCACCCTAATATATATATATATATATGATATTGATATGCTGGAAACGATAATTGATTCGTAAGTGCAAAGATTGATTCGATTTGTTGGATCGATGACGTTCAGGGGTTACCGCTCGTCGGCAATTTTCGAAATTTTTCCGAAAAAATGATATACCACTGAAAGATCTAAATGGGATACCATACACCACTGAACTACCCCCGAGCGATTTGTAAAGAAAAAAAATTAATATAGTCAAGTGGGAGAGCTAAATCCGGGGGTCATTTTTGAAATTTATTTATTTTTTCAAAATGATGAACCACGTCGACATAATGAAAGTGACCGTTCTTCCGCGCTTGGGCAGTACAAAGGAAAGTTTCGTACCAAAATGACAGCGTATTGGAGGTTAATGAGACACTTTTTTCCGGACCGGTATTGTATATTTTCTGTGCGATGCTTTTCAATGGCATTTAAATTTATATGGATCAGATTTTCCCTGCATATATGATTGTTGATCAATCTTTTACAGCCACTGTAATTCTAAAATTCATAAATCGTTTGGGTAAAGTGAAATAAAAATATTTTGACATATCAAGTGAATAAATGTTTATTTATTGTCCATAAAATAGTTACAAGCCGAGCTTGTTGATGAGGATCTTTCCTAAATTCTCGCCGATTTACATCTTGATGCGATGAGGATGAGAAGCATGACCGAACTTTCATCCGGTTAATGATTTGGACTATATAGTGCCTAAGAAATGAGACTTTAGTAGAGCAAAGATTTCTCTTTGGGTTTTACTTCTACTTGGTTGAGAAAACAATGTCAAAATCGTTCATGGAGAGAACCGATTGTGGCAAAATCCTTTTGCTGATGATCGTTAAGTACATCTGTCCACAGACGTGCGTAACTATATTTTGTTCATATAACAAAAAAAACTTTGGTCAAAGAAAAAAAAATATTACATTGCTCATTTTAATTTTCAGTTTTATTCTCAAATTTCCCTACAATCGTTCATATTGTTCTTTATTTCTTAAGAACGAGTTGTGGACTGTTTGAGTCTACAGCACTATGTCTAATTTTACGATTTGTTTTGTTTCTTCCAATTACAATTATTGGTATCAAGTCAGTTAGATTGAAAAAAAATTAGCATTGATGGGTGTGGCAGAATAAAACACAGTCAAACCTCCAGGTTTAATTTATTTCGAACATCGAAGCATTCTTCCACGATTCAGCAATATACATTTTTATTTCACTCACGACTGAACAAATTCAAATTAAAATAGTTAATCGTTATTTTGAAAAATTGTCAAAACTTTGTTTTTATGATGGAAAAATAATGTCGTGAGCTTCGCTGGATTCATTTTATGAAAAAAGTATATTACACAGATTCTTAAGTGTAGACTGATTTTTATTCAACTAAATTTAATAAAATGGTTTTACTGAATTTGATAAATTCATTAACACTGCACATTAATAAGAAAAAAAAATTTTGCAAACGTAAACATTGGCACTGCGCGAATTTTGACAAATTGAGGTGAGGAAATAAGTAGTAACGGCAGGATGTCTGATCTTAATACGCATATAGCTATGATCTTTCCGATCACAGCGCCGCCCCCGTTCAGGCTGGGATTTCGTGTACATTTCTAAAGCACGCTGTGTGTGCACACCTTCTTTCTAGTCTCCCTGGTATATATGATCAGAACCTAGCGCCGCGAACTTGGCCCCCGACTTTTACTTTTCAATTTTTTTCAATTTTTAATCGTCTGTGAGTCGTTAGTGAGTTATTGTTAGAACAAATTAAATGTTTGTGAGATGAGTTTATCGTTTGGAAATGAAAAATAATAATTAGCGTTAAGTTAGCTCCCCCGATTTATTTTGAATGCTTTACGAGCTTAATTGTAGGTCAATCGATGCAAAATCGCTTGTACAAGACGAATATTATAATAGAAATATTTGTCAGATGCTTGTTTATGTATAAAAAAGAGCAAAAACTAAATTTGGGTAAATTTTCTCGAACCGGTTATATTACCCGCGAAAGTTACTGACACCAAATTAATTTCTATGATTTTTCCAGCAACAGACGGTTCAGTCAAAGCGGAATCGATTGAAGGTGGAGAATATCTCAATTTAAACACTTCTTAGATCATGGTTCACGTAAAAAAAGAGTGGACTTCCGAAAAGCGGAAATCAAATTTCGATCTGGAATTTAGCATACATCTTAATTTTCCATAACAGATCAGTGAGTCCCAAAAAAGGTCAAAAAAAGTTCCATTTGGGACTGAAGCTTAGGGCGGGTTGTTCCAAGCTCTAGGTAAGCCTATCTGGCAGTTAAAGGTCTGCAAGTCAATGCTTTAAACCGCTAGATACGCTACCTAGAAGTTGGAACAACCCGCCCTTAAGTCGACAAGAATAACCTCAAATTAAGACCCAAATGGGACTTTTTCCCCCTCGCTCGGTGTGAACCGAACGTGACGTCATGAGTCCCAAACTGGAACTCAGAGCCCCAAACTATGACTCGGAGTCCCAAAGAGGAACCTTTTTTAAGGGTGAAATCTCAAAAAAAAGTCCCTATTTGGGACTCCGAGCCCCAATTTGGGATTTTTTATTTGCTTCTCGTTCCGGCCACAGCGTGGCGCAGAGTTAAGCGTTTTCGCGAGCACGCATCATCCGCCGGGTGGATATATATTGCCGGAGCCGTAACACTCCGTGACCGTCTGAAAAGGCGGTCTCGTATAGAATACAAATAGGAAATCGCTTTATTCCAATTGCCTTGCTCGAAAGTCCCAAATTGGGACTCCGAGTCCCAATTTGGGATTCATGACATCACGTTTGGTTCACACCGTGCAAGGAGAAAGAAGTCCCATATTAGGGACTTAATTTGGGGTCACTCTTGTCGACTTAAGTCCCGAGTCCCAAATAGGACTTTTTTTAGGGACTCGCTGATCCATTAGGGATATGAAAAACGATTCCCTAAAAGGATTTTTGGCGCATTCCAATAGTTTTCAAGCAATCGAATGTTAAATTCATATATATATATATATATATATATATATATATATATATATATATATATATATATATAGGATAAACGGGTTCGTTGAAGACACCTAAATTCTCTTAGAGAAATTTGGTTAAAGAGTATTCTGACCAGGTATAAATAGTATAAAATTCGGGTTTGAATGGTGAAATTTGATGGTTGAGGCAACCCCCTCCCGTTTTCTTTAGGAGTATATATCCCCTAGGTTTGAACCACCTTAGATTTGACTTGTGTACGTGTAAAAACCATATACAATTCTAACTTAGGGTGGTTCAAACTACTCGAAACTATTACTCGACTACTCGAAAAACTTACGTATATATATATGGACTCACCGGGCTCAAAAAATAACTTTAAAATTTGATTTCTCGAAAAGCATTCGAATGCGCCAAAAATCCTTTTAAGGAACGTCTTAGAACATCAAAATAAAGATATATGCATATTTTCAGATCAGTATTCAGTTTCCGCTTTTCGGAAATTTATCCAACGTTTATTTTATTCTAATAATAACTCAATAACGACTCACAAACGATTAGAATTAGAAAAAAATCGAAAAGTCAGTCAGGCAGCTAAATTCACGCAGGTGAATTCTGGTGGCCAGTCAAGTGCGCCCTTCAAATTGCGCGCGCCCCACTAGTAGTGGGGCGCGCGTTCACTACTGCCCCAAGAGTGTGACACCTACTTTTCTAACCTCTCTTACTATCGCTGTCAAATGTTTTTACGTACTATTATTAATTATTGTTACCGGTAACAATCAGATTTTCTTGTCTTTATAGTACGATATAAAATATCGAATAATAACATTGTAATCGTAAGAAAAATGGGAATATTCTTCGCAAAGAAAAAACCACAAAGTCGTGTGACCGATCAGGACAAAGCAGTTTTGGTAAATTCGATGTTTTCACGGTCACGAACCTTGTCTATAAACTGAACCTTTCAAATAACATCGTTGTTTTTTTTTTTTCGTTATACCTTCAACTGTGACAGCAATTGAAACAAACGAGGGACAAAATAAAGCAGTATCAACGTAGAATCGAGCAGAATATTGAAAAAGATCGGGATATTGCAAAGAAACTTTTGCAGAATGGCAGAAAAGAGTAAGTGTCTTTTGGTCTTTCATTATTTACACATAATTGTAGCAAAATTACATTTGTATGAAAAGTACTGTCAATGTCATCGTCGAATCTACAGTATAGTCATTCCAACATTGTTCTTTCCTTTTTTCAATAATTCTGTAAATCATGAAAAATATGTCCACATCAGATGGTGAGAACATGGTTTTAAAATTAATATCAAAGAAAATTGAAGTTTTTCTTGCAATTTTATTGAACTAATTCAACAGTGCAGAAAAGAATATTTAAAAAAATGATTTTTTGTTTCAGCCGAGCTTTGCTTCTACTACGAAAGAAAAAGTTCCAGGAACAAGTGCTCTCTAAGACAGATGGACAGTTGGAAAATCTTGAGAGAATGGTTCACGATATTGAATTCGCTCAAGTCGAGACTCGTGTCATAGACGGCCTTAAGATAGGCAATGTGGCGCTACAAAAACTTCACGAAGTTTTGTCCATTGATGAGATAGAAAAAGTTATGGAAGACACAAGGGAGGGTATCGACAAGCAGAAAGAATTAGATGATTTGTTGATGGGAACGTTGAGCGAGGAGGATGAAACTGAAGTCGAAGCAGAACTCGACCAGCTTTTGGCTCAAGAAACTACTGAAATAACCCCAGAGATTCCTGAAGATGTTCCCTTGCCTGATGTCCCCGGAGATGCTCCAGAAATAGAAAAACAAAAAGAAAAAGGTTTTTTTTTTTAATCATTTTCATTCTTTCAAATTGGTCTTTACAGCTCACACATTTTCTTTGCTAATTTCATAATTGAAAAATTAATTTTTTGCATTTTCATTAAATGCGGTGAAAATTTTCTGAGTTTTATATAAATTTTGAATGAAATTTTATTTATTTGAGAAAAATTCGATTAAAAATAATTATTATTAAAAATAATGTTTTATGTTTTCAACCAATTTTTACTGCTTACGTATTTGTTTGACTTATTTCATAATTAATTTCTTGTTCTCGTTAAGTTTCTTATTAATTTCGTGCATTAATCTATTTAATTTCTTGTTTCTCTGGTTTTTCGAGTTTTCCAATAACAAATAAAAGAATCAATTGGTTACTTAATAATAAAGCTCTTTTAGCATTGCAGCTAATTTTCTTAATAAACAATTATTTATTTCAGTATCTTTGATTTGCTGAAAAATTTAAAATTATTTGTTATTCAACATGACAATGGTGATAGGGGAAATGATAAAAATTTTCAATTCCATTAACTACTTATTCATGACTTACAAATAGCAAAATAATTGACATTTTCATGGAGACCAAATCTTACTGCCTGGTTATTCATAAAAACATTAATTTTTATTCCAACTATGTAACGTTCGGAATTCATTTTCTTTTGGTTATTCCACGTTTTTGTATCACCAAAAATTCGTCATGCGTTGAAAAATAAAGTAATTTTGGATTTTTTTTACGCGCTAACGCGGATGCACACACCGATTTGAAAATATTGTTCTTCTCTTATCAACAGGTGTCTCGAAGAAAGAGTCTCGCGAAGCAGTTGCCATGGAAGCTTAATCTTCGTTGTTATCTTTTTATTAACGTTGCGAGAAAAAAAAGGTTTGCGAGAGAAAAAAAAGCAGACATCGCTTGAACGAGTTTGTGTATATATGTAAATGTGTTAAACTTGAGACGTTGAATTTTGGGGCTTTGTTATGGTGAAAAGAGAGAAGAAACCAAAGAAATATCGCTCACTACTGTTGTCGAAAGTTTCAACAAACGGCAGCGAGAGTCTCAATTATTGAAAAACTCGAGGATATAAATGCAGAACAAAGTTACGTATCGTATATTTACGACATCTTTTCTATCGCCGAAAACTTACGTCAAGAAAATTCTAAGTTTAAAATAAATTGTAATGAAAAAAAAAAAAAAAAATTTATCGCTCGGAAAAAGATTAATACGGTTATTATAATTTTACACGTTGTTTCGAGTATAATGAAAAATAAAATGTACACAAGTTCCAATCCTTTATTTTACTCGTACACCTGTCAATAAAAAAATATATATTTTGTTAACAAATTAGTCGAGATTTATTTCTCGAAGGAGAACAATGGCCAATTTTAATTTGACACTAGGCGATTTAAACGCACGCGATAACTTTTTGCCTAACGTTCTTTTTAATAATAAATTAAACCTCAACATCAATGAAACCGTTAGAATGAATTAAAAAAAATAAGTTATACATAAAAGATAATTGTTTATTATTTACTTACTTAAATTTTAATAAAATCTTCCTTTTTTTGAGATGTATTGAGAATAATTCTCGTTTGCTATTGTTCTTTCCTATTCGCAACTTGTCAGAAACAATTTTGATTTTTCGTGTATAGATATTTTGAAGAACTAGCTGTCATTGTGACATTTTAGACCAGACGGAATAACTTCAGTCATAATTTGACTTGAACTCTAAAATGTGAAGCGAGTGCAACGTCATAGCGAATCAATCAGAATCACGGAAAAGCGACGACAATGAACAGCTAATTCACGTGTCGCAACCCTACTTTATAAAAAGGGATAAAAACACGCTCGCAGTTTTCAGAATTCATTGTCAACATATCTTATCTTCGAATTTGGAAAAATTAATTGAACGTTTTTTAAATCGTTCTTCAATTTTTTCAGTTATTTTGAAAAACATTTTTTTTTCTTACCGAATGCTACTTGACCATTGACCGAGTAAATACAGATTTAATTTCTCAATCATTCAGTGATCGAGTGGACTCTCGAGTTGAGGATTAACCAAAAAGCGATCAACAATCGGTGTTTCCCTTATCTATACTTATTTACGAGACCAAGTTTCGAGAAAGAATTGGAAAATCTGACAGTACGTCATCGTTCAAATAATTCCGATGCAATCTTAAGGAACATCATTTTTTTCATAATTTACAATGAGCGATAATGATGCGAAAGATTTTTTTTTTATTAGAAAATAATGAATCACGTTTGTTTTTTTTATTCGGATTTTATTTACGATGAAAGAGGCCAAACCACGCATTTGTTATCTCATCAGTTGATGTTATGCATAAATAATAAGATTTAAATTTCATCAACTTACGTAACATTAATGAGCTTTTATGTCGTCGTTTTTCTATTTAATTTTTTTTCCCCCAAAACCGGAGAAACATTTGTCCGATTTTTTTTATTCAAGCCTCGAAACGTACCAATAAAAAAATTATGTCACTGAAACGATTTACCGATTTTTTCTTTCAATTAAAAAACAAACCAAATAGAAAATCACAAAGAAAAAAGAATATTTTTTTGAACCTGCGTAAAAATGAAGAAAAAATTAGCCCTCGAATTATTTCAATCCTTTTACAAATTTTTCAATATCAAGTCTCGAAATGCGAAATATTAATGACAAAAAAATGAATTGAAACAATGCGTTCCCGAAAGATTTAAAAAAGAATGGACATCTTAATTACACGGTTGAGAAAAAACAAGATGTACAAATGAGAAATGGAGAAGTTTTTTCGAAATGAAGGGTGTGAATTAAGGAACGATTGCAAAGCGTCGATCCCCGATAAGATAAGATCTTGTCCCATCAGCGAAATTGATAAAGTTTCTTATCGAATCGCGAAAACGTGTGTATTTAAATCTAGATAATCTCCCTTCGGCTCAAGTGATGTTTCTTGAAAAGAGGAGCTGAAGGCAGAATGCAATGTAAAAAGAAGACCAAAAAATAGAAGGGATTGGCAGTTGACGATTCGAGGAATTCCATTCTCGTCACAGACGAGGATTCAAAAATAATTCTGCAGTTTATTCAACTTTATTGCCGCAAAGAACACTGGGCGGAGTAATTCCGTTGTAATGTTCATAGTCATATCAAGCCTCGGATATTGCAAAGGTTTTATTAGTGATTCTCTAATTGAATTGAATTATGCATTATCATGTATTTGTTCGAATAAGTTGAGCACTATGAATAGATCCAATGAACGAGGCTTATTTTGCCTTTTATTTTCACACGCGTTATGAGCGAAACGCCGCATTTTTTGCTTATTCATTAATCAACAAAAATTGGTGAATGATACACTTGTGACAATTTGGCTATTCCTGTATTATTATTGGTAGAGCACAATAAAACAGAAAGTTATATAATAATTTTCAATTTATATTTTATAAATAATATTTAATATTATGACTAAGTGCAAGAAATGCGGCATTTCCCCGCGAGCGCGTGTAGAGTCCATCGTACATATGATTTTACATTCGACGTTGCCGTATCTCCTACTGAGCACTTGAGCACCAACGGCGCACGCATGCGTGTATATGGTAACAACACTTTAAGGCTCTCAAAAGCATTGCGGCGATTCCCCGCAACGCGTGTAGCGACGTCTGGAATTTTAGCGCGTGTGACGGAGGGTTAAGTACTAGTAATAAAAACGTGACTGTAAACTCAAAATCGCCTTGAATTCCTTTAGAAAAAGAAAAAAAATAACTTGTCGAAACAATTATTTATTTACTATTTTATCATTTCTTACATTTCTTGCTGTCATATGAACCTCAATAAAATTTCTATTCGAAGACAAAGAAGTTTAAAAATCGGAATGAACGGACATCCCAGCGGAATGAAATAATGAAAAAATATATAAATCAATCAATTACCAAAAAGAAATAACGAAAGAAAAAAAATATTTCTTGTAATACCTGCCTCGAAAGTTTGATTTTCGATTCATTTCTTTTGTCCTTTTACTCAGCTCTTTTACTCGTGCTCGCATGTGTTTACAGCAGTCTCCTTCGGCTCGTGCTGCAAAACACACTTGCATGTACTCGTGCGAATATGCGCTATAAGCTTCGGCAACTTCACGCGCGATGTAATTCGTCGTTTTCCGCATTTGTTACATAAAATACTATTTTATTAGTTTTAATTCAACAATTATTACAAGAGCTTGAACGATCGTAACACTGAACTTGCCTTCGAATATCCTTGATAATAGAACGTCCCAAGGTTTTTCAATGAATCGGACGATCGCCACATTCTCGCATCCGTGCAGAAAATTGACAGGTGCAGAGAATACTGGATAAATGAAAAAAATAAAATAAAAAAGAAACAAATTAAAATCTCACGTTTTAAGGAGGTTATATCGTTTCTCATGTAAAAATTATTTTCCAACTTTACACAATAAAATTTTGTAAATTAAGACAGTATTAAACTTCTGGTGGAATATGCCGATGATTCATCGTCTCAAAATTGAGATATTTATTGTTGAAGTTCACTATTTTTTGAAAGCTTTCATAAGAGCCCATGTTAAACTTGCCATTTTCAACAATGAATATTTCGATTACCAGGCGGTGAAACCTCTCCAAATTTTTCATACATAATTAAATGCTTTTCAAGAAGATTGACGCCAAATTTCAATACATTAACTTGGAATAATCAAATATAATGTATTTTTCGTATGATGTCATATAAATATCGATACAACCTCCTTAAACGGCCACTCGCTCGATATCATAATTCAAATAATCTAAGAAAAGATCATTACGACGAATGGGTCTCTCTCGAACGTTGAAAGACCCAATTCTTTTTAATTGCACGTGGCAAACTTTTTTTTATTTTCTTAATAGAAATTAAAGTGCATAATAGAAATTTATTTTTTCCTGCTTTTTTCATCATGTTTATGGACAATTATACGAAGAGGCAGAGCACAAATCTACTGGAAGTCCAATAAAATAAATATACACGTTATAAACGCAGTAATTCAAAATATAAAAGGAAAATCTAATATAAATATAAAATGGTATCACTTGAGTAGAACAATCATCAATAATTAATCAAAAATCGAATTTTCAACAATATTTCTAATTTTTATCTTTTTTTTTACTGCTTTTGACATTTAAACAATCGTGCAACACAATAAAAGTTCAATATATAACTGTTTATATAGGAAATATGATATTGAAGAGTAAATTATTAATTAAAAAAAAAGAAAACATGATAAAAGTTTATTTTGTTTTATTGAAAATTGATAAGAGAAATTTAATTTTTGAATTATTCAATCCTATGAGTTACTCCGTCACACGAGCTATGCGCATACTAAATTTGGTAACGATTCGTTGATTGTTACGAGGCAACAATCAAATGTGACAAACTTTCGGACTTAAAATATTAATTAGGATTATTATTAGGATATATAAGAAGAAAAAATAATTCGTTTTTTATCCCTACGTCTATGTATTTAGGCTCGTTTCTTTGATTCAATGAATTCCAATCAAATCTGTCGTGGAACGAGATTTGTCAAGGAAGCTGCTCGAAGTGTTTTTGGACGTCACTCATGTGATGCAATTCTTCTTTACTCCCTTCCTTTCTCCCCCCCCCCCCCCCCCCCGCCCCTCTCTCTCACGCACACGGACACACACACATTCACACTGCCTCTTCAGATATAATACTTCCTCGTAGTCTAGTTAGAGATTTTAACGAGGACAATTCGTGAGTGGCAACTCCCGACACTCACCAAACGTACGCGAGATGTACATCGAGATTCATACTTTCGAGACTTATCTCAATGACTAATCAGCACGTTCATTTTCCATAAAAACACTTTCATCCATAAGATGAAAATTATTATTGATAAAAAAGAGTAAAAACAATTTTTTATTCGAAAAATATTATTTCATAATTTTGGTATTTATGTTTATTTGGTAAGAAAAATAATTGTCTTTTATACAAATTATATATTTAACTAGCTGTTCCCCCGGCTTCGTCCGCGGCAAAAAAAAATCGTTGTTAATGCAAGTGTGATATTAATAACAATTAGGTATTAATCTAAAAAAATTTAGTAATTTCGATACGAATAATACGAAACTTTTATTTTGTAATGTAGCATAAATTAATGTTCTGCTATTTTCTTCTCATTTTTATTCGTTTTATATAATATGAGCCAATGAGCCATTGAACTAATAAGATATCGAAGTGATGTGCAGCCTAAATTCTTATTTGCCATTCTCTTCCCATTTTGAACATAATTTTTGTGATTTTTTCTACTAAAATTCTCCAACAAAAGCTGCTCAATAAAATATTAAAAGTAAGAAAATTTTCAAATTTTTTATCACTTCACTAAAATAGCTGTAACTTTTTTTCTGTCTAAATTTGAAATCCCAGCTACCACTCATTCTCTTTGTTTTCGAATTATCCTCAGATTGGCAATTCGTTTTTTGTTTATCTACATTTTTTAATTACTGATGAATTTTTAAAGTTGCACATTGTATAAATAATTTAAATTTTTTTTTGAATTTCCGTAAAAAAAAAAAAAGATTAGAATGTTATTTAGCCTACAACTTACTTAGTGTGAATCATGAGCTTTCTTCCTGTGAAAGATTCATCGAAATCGGTTCAGTGTTTCTCGATTGATAAGCGGCCAAACATTTTTTCGCCAACAGATTTATATATATATATATATAGAGATGAGAGAAAAAGAAATCAATTCCGTATTAAACAATGTATTTAAATGTTACACGGCCCATCTGCTTCCCATTATTTTTCCATTTTAAATATAATTTTTCGGTTTTTTTTTCTTTCAAATGAAATACTCCAAAAAAAGATGCTCAATTTTCAAATTTTTTATCACTTCACTAAAATAGCTGTAACTTTTTTTCTGTCCAAAATTCAAACCCCAGCTACCGTTCATTCCCTTCGTTTTTGAATTATTTTTAAATTGGTAATTTGTTTTTTTGTTTATATATATTTCTTCATTACTGATGAGTTTTTAAAGTTGAACATTGAATAAAAAATTTGAACATTTTTTTTCAAATTTCCTTAAAAAACAATACATCGAAATTTTATACAGCCTACAACCTAGTCTGAATAACGAGCTTTCTTCCTGTGAAATATTCATCGAAATCGATTCAGTGGTTCTCGATTAAAAAATGGCCAAACATTTTTTTCACCAACAGATTTATAACGACGCTGAAGTTTGCAATATTGGAGTCCAACGAAATGAACGAAAAAAAAATGTTTGTATTTCACCAATTTTTTATTTAATTATTGGTGTAGGTTGAAAAACTACGAATTGCAAATTCGGCAGGGAACAAAATTGGAGAATTACTGGACTTATTGGAGTTTTTTTAGATCATTTCGTTGGACTCCAACGTTGCAAACTTCAGAGTCATGATTTATATATATATATATATAGATTTAAAAAAACCTTTTTACTCAGTTGAATATTCTTATTTTTCAGAACATTTTTTTTTTATAAAAAAGAATACTATATTTATTCACCAAAATGTCGCGAATCATTATTTAATCTTCTTTCATTACACTCGAGAAAAATAATATTCTCGAGATCGCCAAAATCTTGACATTGGAATAATTTTCCTTTTAATTAAACAAGTGCAACATTACGATAAAATATTGTTTGTCACTTGTTGACGTTCAAAGTGAAAATCCATCTCCCATTTTCGAAAGATGGGATGCAAAGCCAAAGTGATTTACAAGCGATATGAAACATTTGCGCAATATACACAACTTTCGTTCCACTCGCAATCTTGATGCTTCAATTTTTTTATTTGCTCCACTAAATGTCACGGCATAATTTTTTTTTTTTTTTTTTATTCTATATTTAGTTATTAATCTTTGGTCTTATTTCTTTTTATTTTTATTTTTTTTTCGTAATTTTTTATTCTCACTCGTTTTATATTGATCAACACGCTATTTTTCATACATCTATTTTTTCCATGATAAGAACAACAAAGTGAAACGCGAATGAAATATATAATAATAATAATTGAATAAAAATATTCCTTCTCCCTACACGTAAAACGCGCATTTCCTCAATTTTTCATAGACGAATCAACGAATTGTTTAATCGTTAGTGACATTGTTCGGAGAATTCAAAAGGCCTGTGAGTACGAGTGTATCGCGGTTCTTTTCTATAAGTGCCTTTTAAGTGGGTCTTGGGTCAGTATTAGCGCTCGATGTGGGTCGTCTCGAGTACGGGGCCAACGTCTCGAATCGACCACTGTACGCGTTTTGTGCCAGTGCAATTTATCATGGATCGATTAGTATAATAATAACGATATAAAACATGAAAATATTAAAATTATGTTAAGAAATGTTTTTATTTTTTTGTCAATTAATGAAAAAAATATTAGAATCATCGTCATCATAATTTTTATCACAATAGTGATTAATATGATTGTCATTAAATGTAACCAATAACTTATAACTTGAAAAAGCAAAAAAAAAAAAATTATGAAGAAATTTATATTTAATTATTTTCATCATGGAAATAAGAGGAAGTCGTTGACCTCGCACTAAACTTTTTTCGAGGAACACGATCCAGGAAGTGAAGAATGCCGAGTGAATCAAAATGAAAAATGACGATTATTTAGTAAAAAATAAAAAGAATGTCGATAGAATGACGGTTGCAAAAGTCGATCTCAAACTCGGGCGACTCGCCGGAGAGTTCCGTATACGAGAGACTAAGCGACCTTCGAGCCAGCCTCTTCGTGACTATCCACAGGCTCAAAGAGAAAGGAACAAATCCGAGATCGTAGGCGAGCCCGGTGTCGTCATCAGACACCGTTTCTCGCATTTTTTTTTTTTATTATTATTTATACTGTTGTTTTTTCTCTATATTTCTACATCATAGTCCTCTGCACTTTGAATATATTTCAACAAGATTGTTATGGAAAATTCTTTTTTTCCCCACTCATAATTACGAAGATTGTATGTATTTCAAGATAAACGAATGTGACACACGGATATGCGTTTTTTAATGAATATAAAACGGCAACTGTGCCCACAATTGATTTTTTTCTTTTCATAAAAAAAAAAAAAAACAATCATGTTGTATTTAACGAAAAAAAGTCGATAAAAAAAACTGGCCTTTCTTAACGGGTTATATCTAGTTGTGCTCGGGAAAATTAAGGGATTTTCATGATTTTTTTAGTCATTTTAACATCTATTTATTAAAATACACTATACAGTTTCAATCGCTACATATTTTGAGGTGTTTATATAAATTTTTTTATGAAAAATTTTTCACTATTGGGGGAAATATGGCCGTTGTCCTAAAACACCTTTTTTCAACATCACTCGCGGTGAGCATGATATCTCTGGAACGGCTCATTTGAAATAAAAAAACCAAAAAGATTTCGTTAGTATAATACGCTTTTCGTGAACGAAGGGTTTAGCAAAATTTTGTTTAAAAAAAAAATGTCGATTTCTCCGAAAAGTTCGATTTTTGAGGTTTCAAATAATTAATTTAATTTTTAATAAAAGTCTATTATTTTCTTGAGGAATTTTAAGCCTAGTGTGATCGTGGGGAAATCGTCCGTTGTATATTTTTATAATTAAAATATAAATTTTTTTTACGATCAATAATCTATAACTCCCTGAAAAATCGAACAGAGCGAATCGTCTATGGGGTTGTTGAAATGTTTCTTCTGAAATCTACTTTTGTTTAAAAATATGTGAAAAATTATTCCAAGTTTACATCACCTAGTTTTTCCAATACCAAGATAAAATAATCTTTTTTCATAGCGCTTGTACTAATTAATTTGTTTCTTTAATGATTCTACAGAAGCATGACTCATTTAATGAATTTTAAGCCAAGTACGAACGTGAGAAAATAGCTAGTTCTATTTTTCAAATTGTTAATTTTATTAAAGATTTTTGTTGTTGATTAGGATAATATTTCCCTACGATCATACTAGTCTTAAAATGCATTAAATGAATAATAGTGTAGAGGATTAATATAAAAATACATGTGGATCGATGTCTGAAGTATGTTGAGAGCGTTGGCGATCGGGTAATAAAAAAAAAGAGTTCGGATGATTTAAAATATAAAAAAAAGATGGAGATATATGGCCAAATGTCGATTTCTTTAGTACCAATTCAAAAATATATCGATTTTCATAAAAAAATACATTCGATCAGTGATTTAATCTCATCTTGATTACGCTGATTTTTTAATGTTTTGATTCCTGTTTTGTTCTGTGGAAATAAATTCAAAGTAACATTTATTATGAAGTTTGGTTTTTTGGCCGGATATTTCGTGATCTATATGGTTGGTTTCCCTCCGGGATATGAATAAAATTAGTAAACATTAAAAAAAAAAAACTAAGTGGGGTTTTGGATTTTTTGTGATATTATAGGGAAAAACGAGGGACCACCAATGTACTTGTCCAGATTCTTTTCCCCGGGAGGGGATTTTTGCTATTTTTTAATATTCTTTACTTAAAAACTTTATCCTACAATAGTTTTCTATAAAAATTTAACAGCAAAATCAAAAGGGACTAACACTGCGGGAAAAAACATGTCTTGCTTATAATTAAAAAATTGATTTATGTAATCCTTAAATAATTATTGACATATTTTTAAACAAAAGCACCTGTCAAAACGAAAATTCTGACCCCCTTGTCCATTCGGTTTGTATGATTTTTCAGGGATTTGTGCATGATTGATAGTAAAAAAAATCCGCAATTTAATTATAAAAAATATAAATAACGATTTCCCCATCATCGAACTAGGCTTAAAAGTCATTAAAAAAATGACAGTTTTTGATAAAAATTCAAGAGCAAAATCGAAGAGGGCTAACACTGTAAAAAAAAAACATTTCTCGCTTAGAATTCGAAAAATTGTTGTATGTAATACTTTGATGAATTCCTACATATTCTCATACGAAAGTACGTTTTAAAACTAAAATTTTGACCCCTCATCCATTCGGTTTACTGCATTTTTGAGAAAGTTATTGATATTTGAAGAAAAAAATCGGAAAATTTTTCAAAAATTCGTTTCCGATGAACGTGTTACGATAAAGATCTAAAATAAATCAGACGAGTTCCTTTCAATGAGCTCTATTAGAGAAAAAAAAAATACATTATTAGATTATTATAAATTTAGAATAATTAGATTATTATAAATTTAAATAATTGATTAAGATTATTATAAATTTATATTTTAATATTTTATATTTTAAATTTATATTTTATATTTTAAATTATATATTTTAAATTTTATTTTATTTTTTTTTTATTTTTTATTATATTATTTTTTATTTATTTATTTATTTATTAATATTTTAAATTTTATATTTTAAATTTATATTTTAATATATAGTTTAATATTATAAATAATTATTAAGATTATTATAAATTTAAATAAAAAAAATTAGAATAAAATTAGATTATTATAAATTTAGAATATTATAAAATTAGATTAAAAATAAATTATTAGAGAAAAAAAAATACAACACAATAAAAAATGCGAATTTTAAAAGTGGCCGATTTGGCGTGGAATGCCCTATATATAAAAAATTAAATTTATTGTGTAATCAATTAAATGCAATATACTCATATTTAAATTGTATTAAATGTATTTAATTACTGGAATTTGAATCGGGGAGAGCTGTTGGTCTAGTGGGTAAGGACTCGGGCTCGCACGCTGCGGGTCCGGGGTTCGAATACCGGCCAAAAACACCAACGAAATTTTGAAATTTTTTTCAAATGTTTCTACTGCAATCCCGGGTGGTTCAAACTCCACTTTCACAAATCCATGACGTATCTTATTGTGATGTATGAGCGGTCGTGTAACGGCTTTGGGGGCTTCCCGTGGACGGTTGTTATCTTGCGAATGATGGTCCTCCTCTAACCATGCACCGGCTGGCTCATTGCGTCATAGCTGAGCAGAGGTGCTTGTCTGATGTGAACGTCTCTGTTGGGGCTGTGCTTGAACGTGCTCATATTGTCACCCGAGGAGATTAGTTAGATTCCGGCTGTATCGGTGGCGGCAAGGTTTTCTGCAGTTTCCCTTGGCCCTTGGTAAATGCGATACAGTGGAGAAATAAGTCGATTGCAGCCTCGCATATGGGGGAATAGAGATGGAAGGGTGGTGGAATAGTCGGAGAAACGGAGGGGAGGCTAAAATGGAAGGACCCTGGGCCGTGAAAGTAACAATTGCGAGGGCGATTGGTTGCGGAATCCAATAGATAAATTTAAAAAAAATACTGTCATTCGAATTACGATGAAATGTTTAAAAAAATTAATTTGACTTTAGAAAAATTGAATCAGGCTGAGGTACAAATTGTTTCTTTTTTTCAATATGCGTTTATTTAAATTTAGTTATCGGTATTATTCATACGGGACGTGTCAAAAGATCGGAATAAAAAATACAGTACTTGAACAAATTGCAGATAATCCAAGGTCGAGACGGTGATCGAGCCCCAGGGGTCGATTAGGAGGAGGAAAAAAAAGATGAAAGGTGGAAGAAAAAAATAAGCGTCAATACATCGCTTGGGCTGGCCCAGAAACTTACGAGAAAATCGCGGTGATTCTTTTGAATATTCCAACCAATATGTTGATAACGTCACGACTCTTCTTGGACAATTTGCTCGTATTACCTTTATCGAGAATTATGACGATGAGTTGCTCGCACGTAATGACGCGTGCTGACTCACAAGTCTCAGTGTTACCACGGAATTCACCATTTATTCATATGATGTGGGTTTTCTAAGCTACTTTTTACAAAATAATTATTCCACGTCTGCTCGATATATTTCTCGTATTTATTTCATGACCATCCACTAAGTCTAATTTAAGGCTTTTAATTAATGACTCCATTATTATGATCGACGATGTAATGTCATCGATAATATTAATCGAGGAAACGAATGAATAATTAATTTAGTTAATTTATTTGTTATAATCATTTTTTTCATTTAATATTTTGTAATATTTTATTGATTTTTTTTCGAAATTCTTTATTGAATAACTGATTATAAAACTCTTGCACTTAGTAAATTTTGTAATACATTTAATCATTGGAAATAAATTCATGATCGTACAAATGAATGAATCATTCGTATTATTTGATTAACACTCGATTGAATTGAATGGCTAATTTGTTGACAAAATTTCAGCTCGTTGTATGGAGCTAAAAGAAAAGTGGAAAAAAAGCTGAATAAAAGTACGTCTTATCCTTAACGCGATAAAGTGCAACGACATAAATATCATACGAGACAATATTGGCATAAAACAATTGCGTCTCTTCTCAAAGCTCAAACTGGTAATAAATTTTTAAAATTTTTTTATTTTTTTATTTTTTTATAATCATAACAATAATAATTGAATATCTACGAGCACGTACGTCTTGTAAACATGTAGGCTGCTTTCTTTTTTCTTCCTCACGTTGTGAGAGAAAATCCAATTTGCATAAGGCTCAGTAAATTTTTTTTAATCACTTATAATCACGATGTTTTTAATCCGTATTGTTTTTTTTTCTTTTCTATTTCTCTCTCGATCCTTTCTCGTGGAGTGTCTTGAAAACTGATTAAATATTACATGGCGAATCTTCTTGTTGGCCACTTGAACGTACGACGATTATAAGCTGTTGACCAGACGCGATCTCGTTGATTACGATCTAATTCTCTACCACATCTTCCCAATCAAATGAATTTTTTTTTTCTCCTTTGTCACTCGATCAAAGTAATAAAAAGGAATGCAATCAGGTACCTCTGAATCGATACGATTTCGACAAAAATTAGTGATCCATGGTCATTTTATTTTTTCATCGAATGTCGAAAAAAGTCTACGAAATACTCCAATTTCAATATAGAATTTTATTGCTTCCTATTTATTTAATTAAAAAAAAAAAAAAAAACAAAAAAACAAAAAGCCTTGAACGAAATGTTTTTTACCAACACTAATATTGCTCATAGAATAAGGATTAAGGACTGACAATTGGGGTTACGGCTACATGAATATTGAAAATACGCCAATTTACGTTAATTAAGGAATAAAAATTGCTTTGTTCAAAATTCACTCAAATTTTATAATTTAATATGACGAAACGCGTAAATGAGATTTTTTTTTTTTTTTAATATGCGGGCTTTGAACTGCTAATTAATGGTGGAACTTCAGAAACAGGAACCTGTGAGTAGGATTGTGAAAAAAAAAAAAAAATTGTGTGGCGCAGTGTTTATACCGTTTACAGAGCAGACACGAGTGACGCCAGTTTCTTGTATCGTCGAGTGTACTTTAGTACACGTAGGTGTAATAGGTAGCGGCGGGGGTAATGGGAGGCCAAGAGATTATAATCATTTTTTTAAACGAAAAAAAAAAAAAAAAAAAAACCCGAAAATTTTTATTTTTTACAGTTCGAAAGAAACTTAAAATTTTTCGAAAAAACTTGAAATATGCAATATTAGCGATGTAAAAATGTTGTGAAAAATCAGAAAAAAATATATAACGAGATGACCGAAAATGGATTACAATGAGGAAACTATCACCAAGGAAATAAGGGAAAATTGAGGTCGCTGGGATGAGAAGAAACGACGGGAGAACGACTCTTGTGAAATTACTCGTTTGTGGCTCAAGTCCAAAATTTCGTTTAGCACAATTTACTCGTTGGTATTGTCGGTGTTTTTTCCGCCAAAGCGGGGTCAACCACTCTTCGGGATGAGTGATCATTATTACCTCTCTTATTTCCGGTATATATAAACGGGTTCCAGATTCGTATATATATATATATATATATATATATATATATATAAAGTTTGCGGGACCGGTAAAGCCTGCACCGGTCGTGCGCGTAGAAAGTGGTAGGGGCTATGGTTGTTCTGACACGTCGGGACACTCGAATCTCGATTCAGTATTCAGTCGACGCGCGGAGTCCGCCTTAGGAGCTGCGCTCTTCTGGGGCGTTTTAAATGCTCATCAAAACCATAAGATAATATACGAGTACACGAAAAAGTGTTAAAAAAATTCATAAAAAAGAAATTTGCATACTGCTAATGTTTAGCCTATCGGGCGATAAATTAGAGAAGAAACTTTTTTTCTTGTAGCCTTTTCGCGTGCACACATAATAATTAGCGTTTATCAGAAATTCATTCGCGACCCGCTCGAGTGTTACGGACGAGAAGCGAGTTGATAAGAGAATTTTTTTTTCAAAACGAGTTTTATTCTGTGCGCGTGTTTAGTAGGTGAAAAAAAAAAAAAAAAAAAATACGAAATAAAACCAAAGTCAATCGATCGTTTGAAAATTTGAATAAGTTTTATTCTCGCACTTGGTGAATTTATTTTTTTCTCTTTCGAGACTTCGTTCCGTCAAGAATATTTGACAACAACGGGGTCAAACTGTCCGAGCCAAACACCAATTTCACTTCAGGTATGTTTAAAAGAAAATCACAATATTGAACATCGTTTTTGTTTATTATCATATTCACCATTTTTATTCTGAGTGATTTCTTCAAGTGCCAGTGAAACTTGGATTATTATTCAAGATTGTAACGTCGTTTTGGATATTTTTTTTTTTTATTGTGAGTGTCGCGTCTTCTCGAGTCTCGAAATGTTTACACGGAATAATTCGAAGATCATGACGAGCTGGTAAGAATTTTCGTGGGCCCATAGACTTATTTTTCATCCTTTAAAGTGTGAATATTTCATTACGTTTCATTGAACGATTGTGAAAAATTCATTAGAGTTATAGTAGTAGTATAGTGTTTTTATTCCATGTATATACCCTTTCGGGGCTTTACATTTGTCCCTTCCCTTACACATTTATTTTCTTATGATCTAGCGACATCAATTTCCTTACTTATCGATTATACTTAAGCCTAATTATTATTACTTCTCGATTTCGATTCTTCCTCTCTCACTAGTACCCTAATTTTCCTGTCTTTCGCTTTCTTTTATTCTCTCACAAGAGTCATATTTATTCGCGCCAAAAAACTCATTCACAATTATTTACATATAAATGCGAATCGCAAGGATTAAAAAAATGAGTCACTGTCATTGAAAATGTGAAAATTTGCAGTTACAAACGAATGATGTGACACTTTTTACTCTCTCTCTCTCCCCCTCTCCCTCCCTCCCTCTCCCCCCTCCCTCCCTCCCCCCCTCTCTCTCTCTCTCTCTCTCCCCCCCCTCCCCCCTCTCTCTCCCTCTCTCTCTCTCTCTCTCTCTCTGTCTCTCTCTCTCTTTTTCTCGTATTTCAATGATTCTAATAAAAAAAATTAATAATCACTTCGTTCGAATATGAAAATAAAAGTAAGGAATATATTCTAAAAATAATAATTCGTCACTTTCAATTTTGACATCTTCGTGAATTGCAACATTTATGAGAATCCTAAATTGCACAATTCAAATATCGAAATTCACGTTCATAATAAATAAAAAAAATTCGTTTAGTTTTTTCGCGTTCGGAGAATGTGGCCTTCGAAGAGATCCACACGTGGTCGGTCATTCGACGAACACGAATTCCTCTGCTTTTACATTGATCCGGTCAAGTTTCTGTTTCTTTTCTATTACCTTTTCTGAAACTTTATCGAACAAATATTCATGAAATACATAAAGATCTTGTGCTCGTTTCAAACTCTCAAACTTCCAAATTTGAAAAGAAACTGCAAATTTGAAAGATTACAAACACAAAATTCTGATTGAACAAAGTGTGATAATAAAAAATTGATCCAACGATTGACTATTTATGTGTTTGATACGATTCATTTGTTCGTTGGATCAATTTTGCATTATCACACTTTGTTCAATCAGAATTTTGTGTTTGAAATATTTCAAATGTGTAATTTCTTTTGAAATTTGGAAGTTTGAGCGTTTGAAACGAGCACAAGATCTTTATATATTTCATGAATAATTCTTTAAATAAATTCTAAAAAGGCGAATTATGGCGAGAATAAAAGTAAAGTGTAAAATAAAGAATTCAATTTGAAACATACTAAATATTTTTTTAAAAAATTATGGAATCGCTTATTCATATCGACGATAAATAAAGTTTTCATGTTCACACGAATTCCAATTGGCCTAGGTATTTAAGAGTTGCAAAATGGAGTAGTAGCCGACGAACTGGTTTTCTATTTTATCGATTGTGGCAAACTGTGGTGTAAATCAGTCGGTTTTTAGGAATCGCGTGCACGTATATATCTATAATACGAGCAAGCCTTATTCTACACTTGAAAATAAAAAAAAAGAAAAAAGGAAAAAAAGTGAAGCGTCCGAAAAAGACCCGCTAGAGTCGTACGTTGCTGGTTTCGAGAGACTGATACAAAGTAATAATAAAGGAAAATTCTCCGGTGCTGTTGCTGCTGTATATTTTTTTTGTCCTTGATAAAGTTTCTTTTATTACTTCGACGCTGACGATCGAATCGAGGACTTTCGCGTGCTGCAATAATCCACGGAGGCAAACTTTTATTTCTCGACACATCGTTCAAGAAAAAAAAACAGCATTTAAAAACATAACACAAATCGTTTTTCCTGAAAGTTTTTCTTCATTTTGCAATAACTTCGTCATTAGAAAAAAAAAAAAAATTTCTTTTTCGTCTTAACAAAATAGATTGCAAAACGAAGTTTCTTTTCTAATTAAAAAATTGTAATCTATAGTTATTCTGTGCTTTAATTGCTATGAAAAAAAAACTTAATTACGATCTTTTTTTGTAAGCAAATTTTTAGAATACACGGGTAATGTTTGCCAAAAAATTAAAAAAAAAAACTGTATGGGTTCGAAGTACGAATAAATTAAGGGGACCGTATGGTCTAGAGCACGAAAATTTCACCTATTTTCACGATTTTTTTTTTGCCATAAAAAATTTAAAAACCGATGTTTTAACTTTTCGGGTTTATTACTACCTTTATTAAGTATACAAAAAAATTTTTTTTTAATTTTAAAAACAGTGTTTATTATCATATAATTGGCATTGAAGACGACCCTCTCGAAAAATCCGACCCGGACGGTGAAGATCGATCCGAGACTTCTACTCATCTGAAACACAAAATTCAAGAAGATTCTTAATCAGAAAGAGTGCAGTTATGGTCGGGACTAGAACAAATCGAAAAAATTAAAAATTGACAAAATGGCGCGCTTTTGAAAAAAAATTCGTAAAATCGGGTTTTTTTTCACTAGTTTTTTAGTATAAACAATAAGAAATTATTTACATAAAATTATGATTGTAGTTCCGACGATAGCCATACATGTTGTGAACAACATATCCAAATTTCAAGTGATTCGGTTGAATAGTTTTTTTGTTTTCACCTGCGCAGTGCCGAAAAAAGTCGTTTCGAGATAAATGAGTTTCAAGTTTGAGGTACAGATATTTTCAAAAATTGAGCAAATTTTGAATACTTACAGTTAATCCGCGATTCCGGCACCATATAGGATTCCTTCGGAACGTTCATAATTCAAGATTTCCTCACTCCTTTCATTTCTTCGAGCTGTCCGAGCCTCTTTGGAGTTGTCCGTGCTCCTACGGTTGGCGCTCGATACTCGCAGCTCGTCTCGGTTTTGCGCTAGTTGCTCCGCTTGTGGCCCGATTGTTATGCCCATGGTCTCCATTATTTTCAATAGGGATGCAAATCCTTCATTGAATATGCAAGCGGAAATGTGAGTGGCAATATCAATGATTTTTTTTCCGGCAAACAGATGTTTCGGCGCAAGGTGCCACACGCAAGCATTGAAACTTTCGTTATTGTTCTGCGTATTACTGCCAATACACCTTTCCAATAAAGTCTCTGCTGTCAATTCTTCATAAATTGGTTTTAATATCTCTTGTGCTTCATCGCACAGAGCAGGTGGGTGCTCGTAGGTGTCTAAAGTACATGCAGCCTCACTTTGACGCCACTTGAACCACGATTCGGAACCTGGAGGACAGTACGAGTGTTGCGGATTTTCATCTGTTGAAATTTTGTGATAATATGCTGCCCATATTTCACTTCTCATCCCTTCAGTCGAATCTGAATTACGTCTAATTGCTAGACCGTAATAAGTTGACAGCTCTTGCAATAATTTATTCGTCAATTGTTGACGCTTCGGTGTTTTATTTATCGATTTCCGCTGTGTCTTTTTTCCCTCTTCTTTTTCTGTCAATTTCTTTGTTGCTTTCTTTATTTGTGCATGTTTTTTTTTCGCATCAACAGCACGTTTGTACAAACGTTTTTTAACATGCAAAACACATTCTTATTTGCAAACTAAAAAATCATCCCCGTAAGGCTTTGTGTCCAATAAGGCTTTGAACGTTTTCGTGTCGCGGACCGCTCTCTACCTGCGTTATGGGCTGTAGAAGCTGTAATATTGAGAATTTCCGCATGAAAATTTCACAGTATATTCTTGAGATACTATACTTTCGACATATCGAAAAAAAAAAAAATCGATTTTTTCAAATTTCTAGACCATACGGTCCCCTTAACGCGAACTCTCCGCTTTGTTTCATATACAGACAAATATATTCACCAAAAATCTTTTTTTCATACTTCTCTGGCTTTTTCTTTTTTTTTTTGTCATTTTTCTTGGATTCTCGTGTATATCTCTTATCCTTGTTTTTTAATCTACCTCCGATTATAGTTTTACTCTCTTTTAAGTCTCCCTCCCTCCGTGCTCTTACGAGTGGTTACCGAATGAGAAAAAAAAATTTATACGTGTATATCGTCACTCTCACGAAGCAACCCCGTTCGCACGTTTAGGTATGACTTATTGCACACGTTACGATCGATATATGAGGAAACACGTATATACATACGTAGAGCGAACTACCGTAATGCGTGCGAGAGAAAAAAAAGAAAACTATGTACCGGCGTCACTATCATTAATTTAAGGCTTTTGACACGAAATATGCAACCGTTTTTTTGAAAATTAATGAAATTAAAAAAAAAACAGACTAAGATTCTTTTCTGATTTTCCAATTTTTATTCGAGTGGTTTATTTTTTTTTCTCATAATTTAATAAATTATGAATTCAAATTTTTTTATTTTTCGAACCCTGTTAATATTTCGTAATGTGAAGAAAAAATAGAATTTAAAAAAAATAAGAGGCCAAAGGTAGTTTCAAAAAAAAAAGAAAAAAAAAAATTGTCAACAGAAACGTAAAAGCAAATACGATTTTTTTCATAATTCGGAATTCGGGAATCACCGAGAACTGTGAAGATTTTGTCACTCACCAGCTGCGTTTGTTCATGCTGTCTGAATATACAGTGACGTATAAAAGCTTCGGGCCATCCTATTTTTTCCAGTTAATTGATAAAATATTTTATTACTCCACTCGTTCATTGTTCAAATATTCAAGAGAGTTAGAATGAGGGTAACAACGTCGTATATTATATTTAATTATGGCGTATTTTTCGTGTACTACGTGGAATGACTTTGGTCGGTGCGCAAAAGTATCGGGCCACTATATCGCCGCGGCCTCGTACGCACGGTTTGTTTACATTTTTTTCCACATTAGTTTCAAAACACGTCCTACAATGGAAAATCAGTCTCCTTTCTGCCACAATGCCGAAACACACGAATATTCAGCTTCGTGAAATCGTGTTAAAACTTTCGTCAGAAAGAAAAAGTTCTCGTGTTGTTGCGGAGACTTTATCTATTGGCAAAAGTACCGTTAATCGTATTATTACTGGGTGGGTGTTAATATGTAGAATAACCAAATTGTAGAACGGTTAATATTTCGAAATTTTAGTATTCATAACATTCGATTAATGAAAAATAAGAAATTCGAAGTTTATATTTTCGATGGAATATTAAGTTGAATGCGTATTTGATGTAATATTTTTTCTTTGATCGCGCATTTATTCGAAAATATATATTCAGACTGTCCATACTTCAAATGCAAATAATATAGATTGTCCTAATGTAAAAAGTTTATATTTTCCAAATTCGAAATGGAGAGCAATTATTTTATTGAGAGACCAAAATATACAGTATGAATAATTCAAAAGTGAATTTTTCGAATGACTAAAAATTAGAAGTACAGAATAGCGAACGTTGTGAAGCACGAAGAATAACAAGCAATACTTTACAGCCCAGAGGCTCTCGCTATTTCGACCGTTCGACTTCTGGTGTTTTCCTATTTTGACCACATTAATATTTTGTCTTTCGTTAAAATATATTTGAAATTGTGAATATTCATAATATTGCCGATTTCAGTATTTGACGACTCGAATGCGTAATAATCGAACTTTTCTAAAATCGCTATAACAGCCTTCGTCATTTGGGCTACTGTTATATTTTGTTTTTGACGTAAATATACTTCGAACTCTTTAATTTCTCATTTTTTTTTATTTCCAGCATAAAGGCTATAGTAGAATTAATCTGTCTACATATTACTATTCTTTAATTTAAAAATTCGCAGTTTTAGCCGTTCGAAGTTTTAATCATTCGAAAATCTTACTCCCACCCTTATTACTAAATATAAATTAACAAACTCACTGTGTGACAAAATTCGGAACGGTAGACCGCAAAAAACTTTGAATCGCGTCGACAAAATTATAAAAAGGAAGTGCATTGTAGATCCACGAAAAAGTGCTGCAGATGTTTCCTGGGAATTGCGAAGCGAAAATCTAGCTGATGTTAGTCGGAGTACGGTATCTCGACGTCTCAAAGCTGCGGGGCTGATCGGACGTGTTGGTGTAAAGAAACCATTGATTAACAAAAAGAATACGAAGGCTAGATTAGACTTTGCGAAAAAATATCAGCGCCGGACGGTATCAGATTGGCGGAAAGCACTTTTTTCCGATGAATCGTAATTTCAATTATTCGGAAGTGATGGATGGAAGTACGTAAGACGTCCAGCAGGTACCAAATATAGTGTAAGGTACCAAATTCCTACCGTAAAACACGGTGGCGGAAACATTAAAGTTTGGGGAGGATTTTCTGATGATGGTGTTGGTCCGCTGGTGGAAATTCATGGCAATATGGACGCTGCAATGTACAGGGACATGCTACAAGATCATATGTTCCTATTTGCAACGAAAAATTTGTCGCGTGGTTGGGTTTTTCAACACGATAATGATCCGAAACACGTTTCGCGTCTTGTTAAAAATTTTCTTCAAAGCCGGAAAGTCCGCCTTCTTGACTGGCCATCGCAGTCACCGGATTTAAATCCTATTGAACACCTGTGGCAACACCTCAAGCATCGTGTTGGAACGAAAAATTACTCCAACAAAACGGAATTGTGGAACCATTTGCGAAGTGAATGGGAAAAATGGCCACAAGAACGAATCGAACAACTAGTTGGGTCTATGCCTCGACGGTGCGCTGCAGTCATCGTTGTTAAGGGCATGGCAACAAAGTATTGAGTCGAGTGGAGAAGACCAAGACACGCTTCCTTATTTTTCAAGTTTTCTGTTTTTTTTTTTCATACCCAAAAGTACGCGGCCCAATACTTTTGCACAGCCAGTCATAAAAAATTGTTGAACAATTAATGATTTAAGATCGATATCAATGTATACGACCTATTGTTTCTAAATATAAGTGATTACGCGCACGGAGAGAAAAATATCACAAAAATTACTGTGCTCTGCACAATAAATTAGGTGCGAAAGACTTCACTGGGCTAATTTATAAAAAAAAACAAATTAAAGATTTCAATCAGCATCGCAGTATTTGAAATAAAGTTATGAATTTTTGTAAAAAGCCTATGAATTTTTGTAATACGGCATAGTAAAGTTTCGGAAACAGCACTGTAAAAAGTCTCATTACAAAATAAAAGTTCCTTTTGCCGGACTTTCTTATAAATATTCTGAAATATTTCTCTCCGTGTGTCATCATTACTCGTTTGTTTTTCTCCCACCACCATATTTCTGTTTAAGGTAGATCGGTGACGGCTACGTGGTCTTTGCAGTACCTATTATAGACCAAAGTTTACAAATGCAAAATTGTCTTTGAAATTATAATTTTATTATTTTCGAAATATAAACAGCGGAGAATGGATATTTTTATACGATTTTATTGTTCAAAAAATGTTTACTAATTGAAATTTAATTCTATCGATATTTATCAAATACGGTAAAAACATTCAAGAACAAGAAAGAAAAAGACAGTCAAATTGGCAAACTGTCACGTCTGAAGGCATGTTCTAGCAGACGCTGAATACAGAGTTGCTAAGTGCTCTCGCGCTCTTTTCCGTGTCATTCCTGTGGAAATCTCAATAATTTTACAACAAACTATTTTTTATTTTTCAGTCGATTTTTAACGGTAACGTCCAAAAACCCAAGCACATTTATATTCAGGAATATTCGCGGAATACAGTGATCAATTTTTTATTACGAAATCTTGGAAGTACCAAATGTAAAAATTCAATAAGTCTTGACGTGCATACGATTTTTCTATGCTCGTAGGGATAAATGTCTGGAAACAGTCGATTTTTACGAATTAATTACTACCAAACGAGATGGTAAATGGCGTTCAAAATATCAATTCATCTCGTATTTATGTGTAACTATAAAAATTGTCAGTCCTTCAACTTGGATGGCTCAAATTCACCGATCAACCTTAATGTGCATAAAAAATAGGGTGGCCCGAAACTTTTCCACGCCACTGTATATATTAACGGCCAAACCCGATTTCAGGACGCACTGCTCTTTCCTACAGAGACTTGACTATAGTTTGTTATAAAAATCGTGTAAGAAAAATTAATTAATAATAATATAAGATTATCAGATCGACAACGATGGGTGCGCAGTCGGTGTGCGGCTTCGGCGCTTTCCAATATTAAGCAGTCTCGGGTGAGGCCAATACTTGGTTGGGTGACCGCTTAGCCATTTACCGGCTCGCGCATCAATCGTTGAGCGGGAGGCAGTTTTTCGAGTTTTCGATTATGCTAACCAACGGGAATTCGGTAAAAATGTAGCCGTCTGTATCGACCGGGTTTTCTACAGTTTCCTTCGGCCCTCGTGGAAATGCGATAGAGCAGTGCATTAGGAAAGAGTGGCTGTGGGCAACGCTCTTGGGGGGTCTCTCAGTGAAGTGGGGGAAAAGTGGGATTAAAGTGATGGGATGAGCTCGTAAAGATCCGGAAGACTATACGCAGCAACAATAAAAATAAATAATATAAAATTATATCAGTTAAAAATTAGGTATGAAAAGTTAGTTTGTTAATTGGATTTAGCCGGTAAAGAATGGTAAAACTTGATTATAACGCTTAAAAAGATGTTTAATTATGGTTAAAACAAAGAAAAACACGATGCATGGGATAGCGCCTTAACAGGGACCGTTCCATTGAAGTTTAACACAGACAAACATTTATGTATACATAGGCAGTTCCAGTTTGACTTGTTTCTACTGTTGCATTTTCATTTTATGCGCTACGTTATCCAGGTGAAGGTTGGATCTCTCGTTACACGCTTAATACCCTCGTAACACCATCGCCTGTGTGGGACGTTCCTCTCGCGATGTGAATTGTTCAAATTTCCATGATATTTTGAATATTTGCAAAATTCGAGAATTCCGTTAAAATTATTATAACATTTTTTTTTCATTTTCATTTACGATTAACTGAAAAGTACTTTTTTCCTAAATTATTGAAGTTTTACTCATAATCCCAGCATTATTTTTTCTCACAAAAGAATCATTTTGTTTATATTTTGATTTTATTATTATTGTTATTCTTTTGGTTGCATCGGTCAATTTACACCGACTTGAAATCAAGCATCGTTACACGGATTTGGAAATCTCACTAATTTGACGCGAGAGCGTCGAATGATTTATTTACATCATTAACATTTTTTATTTAAAATAAACGTTTAAATTATTATTACTTCACTTTATTGATAATAATCATCTTGATGAAACCCAATTATTATTATTATTTTTATTGATATTATTATTGTTATTATCATTAAACTGAACAGTTAATTGTTCAACATCAGAAATTCATTTTCTTTTTACCTCCGTGTTTATTTAATTGTGTTTTTTTTGTTTGTTATTGATTTTTTATAACGTGTCAATGTTTTTTACTTTCTTTACGAGTTATTTACAATAATAGTTGAGTATCTTTAACTATACCTTTGACGATGCTTCTCGTACTTATTTTGGAAAAATATACATTTATTTTCACGCTTTTATGATATTTTGCTTACTGATCTTTATTAAGGACACGTATGAAAACAAAAATGCCCGATACGTATATTCAAGAGACCACGAGATCTTCCTATTTTACGATATCAATACGAAAGAATTATAAATCAACAATCAATTAATGTCCAAATGGTAAGTTGTCAATGACGACGACGATGCTTCGGGGAATCGATGATGACTTCCTGACGCCCTTGGGCTATTCCGTTTCTTTTTATTCTCATTAGTTCATCGACATAAGTCACGTTTATTTCCTTCGTGAAGACACTAGTCACAGCAATAGAATTAAACCATTTGTTTCATCGATTTTCTTTATAAAAATGTTATGATGCGTTTTTTCATTCAGTTTCAGTGACTCATTTTTTTGTTTTTCTGTTTTTTTTTTTTCAACAATTTAAATTAAAGTAGACGTCGAAGACGACGATAAAGAAAAAAAAACATCAAACCTGCAAAACGACAATTTATCTTCTCATTCATTTTTAGATGCTCATTTTTTTCAATAAAATGCAAATAAACCTGAATTATGTTCCAAGTATAACTCGTCGCATATTATCGCAAGTATCGTTATTATCAATACTATTAATAAAATGATCATAATGGCGAGAGATTTCCTTAAATTCACAAGAATCAACGTTATACGTCTCAATTTCGAATCGTTCCAAAGTTCCATGGAATTTTTTCTTTCATAAAGTTTATGAATAAAAAGTAAAAAAAAAAAAAAAAAGCTTTCCAGTCGGCCTAAAAATACCCGTAAATTTATTTGAGCATAGACGGCATCTAGTTCTCGATGTGGCGTTAATTTTTCACGTTGTATGAGAATTCTATTATAATCGCCATCGAGAGAGCCGGGAGAAGAGAGAGTGCGATATGAAAATGGACGTCGAGGTGGACGATACTAAGTTGATTTTACTTTTTAAAGAATGTAAGACGTCATGGCAATTAGAACGCCTGCAATTAAAATAATTTCACGGTTCGATCGATCACTGTTGAGGAATTTTTTTTTTTTTTTATCTGATTTCACTGTCGGAATAAAAACAATCGATAATTATCACAATCGACAGTGAACAGCTAATTTATATCTTTGATACATTTTTTTCAACGATCAATATTTTCACACAATTGTATTATTCGATAATGATACAAATAATAATATTTGCCAGTTTTAATACAGCCTAAACAAAACGACCAATCAAAAGATTTTGAATTAAGGAAGCTTTCCAGTGTGACAGCCCGAAAAATCGCTGTTTTTCGCGATTTTTTTTTTTAAAGAAAAAAATAATCTAATCGGTCTGGTTTTTTTTTTTGTATATTAATTGGGTATTGAAGAATACAAAACAATTTTTTAAAGATCGATTTATTTATTAATTAATATCTATAAAAATGATGAAACAATTGTTGCAGAAAATGCACTTGGATGTGGTGTCCACGTTGGGGGTCACAATTTTGATCTGAAACGAAAAACACAAAAAGATTATTGATCGGTATATAATTGGCTTTCGTGCTATGGAGGCTTTTTTTTTTTTTTGCAAAAATGGCGCCGGTTTGAACAAAAAGTATCGATTTTAGCATTTTTTTTTGGCAGTTTTTTTTACAAAAAAATAGGAAGATGTCAAAAAAAAAAAAAGCTTCCATAGCACGATAAACAATGACGTTAAGAATATTGTGTAAAAAATTCAACTCGATAGCTTTAAAACTCTGCCCTCCAAGTTGGACACCGTTTTGAAAAATGCTGTTTCGAGAAAAACGCGTTCGACGGCCGACGCGGCAGCTGTAGCGCTCCGTTGCCTTCTTCCAAGAAATGCTGTACAGTAACCGAAATAATCTGAATTTCGGCATGAAAATTTCAGGGAATATTCGGAAGAGTGTATACTATTCGATAAAGCAAAAAAAAAAAAAAATCGATTTTTTGAAAATTTCACACTGGAAAGCTTCCTTAAAACGAAAAAAAAGAAAAAAAAAACCACAAAATATAAATCCACAAGATTGGATAGACCAAATTTGACCTAATTCGACAAAACACTCGCTACCCCAATTCCTTTCTTTTTATGCTTAATATTATTGAGGGTAGATAATATTATCGTGTCGAATATTTCTTCTTTTACTCTAAATGATGAGGGGAAGAAATGGATGTGGAAATTAAATTTCAGCCAACGTGGTCGATAAGAATATTGACTCGAACGAGGATTCTCATCGAAAGGAGAAAAGATGATGAAAAAAGGGAAGAAAGAAAAAAATGTTTATACGCATGGAAGAATCAGAAGATTCTAGATTTAGGTGTATAATATCAATTTTTGTGATGGGATCTCTTATCGAGGTTTTCCCACATTCTGATACTAATATCTTTTATATTATTATTCATATTATTATTATTATTATTATTATTATTATTACGCGGTTGAGTAATCCAGCGATAAAATAAAAACAGAAGGTTCGCTCTCAATACGATACAGTTCGATTTCTTCAGTTACGAACCGTAAGTCTAACGGAACCGATATCCCACCTCAGCGCAAAACCAGAACGCGTTTATTTATTTTTTTTTTTTATTCTTCCATCTCTTCTTCCTTCCTTCAAATCTTATCTGACAACCAAGTTTCATCGCTATCGCACTTAATATACACGAGAAATAAAGCGATACTGAAATTTGAAGCTAGTGCAACGAATCACCACTTGAATCGGGTTTAAATAAAAAGTGGCATTTTTTTCGGTAAGATTCTTTTTCAGTTATATGGTGTTTACATTAAATCGATAATTTATCAAAATTTTTTCCAACGAAAAGTTAAAAAATTTATTGCATATTAAATCGTTGGGAAATTAAGAAATTGGAAATTAGTATACGCAGGAAGAATACAAAATAAAAATAAAATATATTCATCCATTGTAAATGATAGTACGAAAAAATGTTGTCGTTGTGAAACATTATTTTTCAAATAGGATTTCCGCTGTTGTATGGAGTATTAATTTATTTTCTATGTGCAGAATTTGAACAAGTACTCGACAAAAACTGATAATTAAACGTCACACAATTTTAATAAATGTGTTCGTTAGTATTGAAAATCGTGTCTAATGTAGAAATATCGTTAGATACCTGAGTATATCGTGACGTAAACCCTTGTCCATAATCTACGTGTCTGATAGCTCGTTCATGCGAGTATTCATGACATTTGCATGCAATGAAAAATTGTGCATGCACTTCAAGTTTCGCCTATTGATCGAATTTGTGATAAAAATCTACCTTGGCTCGTAACTTAACGTAATTAAAGAAAGCTTTCGTATTCTCGACGACGAAGTTAGTTATATTTGTGTATTTATTCGGATTTTTTATTTTTACAATGTTAGCTGAAACAGTGGCTTCCTAGCTGGTTGACTGGTAAGCCCCTGAATCTCTTTCCGTGCTAAAACTGGTACCTACGATCGAGTACATTACAAAAATCGATACAATCATTTTTGACGCTACTGGTTTTCAATTTCAAATCAAATCAAATTTCTGATACTGATACTGATACTGGAATTGAAAAAATTCCAGTTGGCAAATGTGTTCGAAAATGAAACGTCAAACGGCAACAGCAAACAAATAAAATAAACCTTTTAAAAGCAATGTAAAAAAAAAACAAAGGTGTAGTGCAGTCATCAGCTAATAGCGGGGGTATTTTTTTTTCGCCTTCGCCATATTATTAACTAAATTATTACTAATTTGATCTCTCGGGAGACTCAAAAAATCTCGGGAGACCAAATCGTATCCACATCCATGGAAGTTTATGAGAATCATTCAACGTCCGCTTATCTGCATCATTAGCAGTTATCGCATGGAAATTTACTGTCCAAATATTAATCATTACCATCAGTAAACAGGTTAATTGAAAAAATAAAAATTTTCATTATTAAAAATGAATTTCAATGAATTTTACGATTATTCAATATTTGTGTAATATTATTATAATATTTTTGTTGCTCATAAAATAATGATCATTTTTTACCATTATAGAATGGAATAATTATAAACGTTTTATTTAAATAACTTCTTCAAATGCGTCTCGCAAATTTTCAACAACATTATTTCAATCTTTGTTCCAATAGTATCACCAAATTTTATCTATTTTTGGATTCTTTACACATGTGGATACAGTGATAAGGAAGAAAGTCAGCTTGAGTTACATGCATAACGGGTTTCGTGGGGATAAGCGTAAAAGCTCGTGAATAATCGAAAGGACAGTCGAGTGACGAGCAGCGAGAATTTTAGTAACGGAAAGAGGAAGTTTCAGTGGCGAAAATAAGAGAAAAATGATCGGTCGATACTGCAGTAAGTGTGAATTACCATTTTTTTCAACCCCTGTCCCCGTTCTCGTCAATAGAAAATAAAAAATTCTATAAAAGATCCTGACCTGAGCCAAAAAAGTGTTTATGCCCTTAAATTTGCAAATTTTTATTCATTACAAGTTATCGTTTACCTGTAACGACCTCTCTTCATACATAATGATATGACATTACAATACAATAATGTCAGGAAGGCTCAGTGTCTGACTATGACCTACCATTTCTACTTAATCATCGACTCATTTGTCTCAATAAACGAAATCGTCGAAAAGCTCGTTTGCTTGTCACTATAAATACTTTATAAAGGCCAACAAAATTATTATAATGTACCAATTAAAAACAATTTTATTTTATCACCTTAAGACAAAAAATAAAACGTTATACAAATTAATTTTCTTTGTTTTAATTTTATTATGATTAAAAAAGGTTTAACGAATAGAAAATGAAATATGATTTTTTATTGTTTGACTGCAATGAGTTGTGAATTTTGAAAAAAAGTTTTTCTACAGAACAAATTCAAAATTCGAAATTCGAAATTCTCAACTCATAACACACAATATCATTTGAAAACAGGAAATTCAATTAACCCGTCAGCAGGCGCGCTATGAGACTTTTTCTCACACTTATAATAAAACGATGATTACACGAAAATTTCAAATGGCACAAGCATTTGAAATTTTTTCTATCTTCACCAAATTTATTCTTCCGTATGATAAAAGAGTTAAAAAAATTTTTGAATTTTTGTTTTTGAATTTTTTTTATTATTATTTTTTGGTTTTTAGTGTCAATTGTCGTTGTATCTATGGTTTTTTTTTTTTTTTTTTTTTTTAATAAAAATGTTTAATAGCTACAGTTTATAAAATATTGTTGATTGAATTTTCTATTCCATTACATTTATTATGATATTTTTCTTGCGACCCTTTCAACCAAAATCATTGTACGTACAAATTAAAAAAATTGTCATAAATATATTGTTATTACAATTTGCACGAAAAGTAATAAATTATTGCAAATCTATCCGGAAAAGTGGAGCATGAGACTTAAGTACGTCGAGGTGAATACGATAACAGAGGAGACACTAAAATAGACGATGAACGACAGGCCAAAGTGGGGTAGGCTTGTCTGTCCCAGTCCTCTATCTTTATCCTCTTACTTTGACTGTGAAACTTGTCACTCCTTCGACGAAACTCCGAGGAGAATTATCGTCGTAATTTATTGACGCGTATGTTGTCATCGAAGCTGAGAACGTTTCGTCAATGCGTCACAAACGAACATTCCAAAATAAATAATCTATATTTGTTTATTCGAAAAAAAAATTAAGGCCTATTTTTTCGAAGGAATAATAAAAACATTAGATACTCGTTTCGGCTGATCAATATCGACTTTTGCTACTTATTTCCTTTTATTCGTATGAGAACGATCGCTCGTAAGGAAGAAATTTCGACAAGCGTATTTGTTCTATTTTGAAATTGAAGGATGTAAGATATTTCGACAATTTGCAATTGGATCAATAATTTTTTTTTTTTCATTGCCCCATAAAAATACCATTTTTTTAATTGACAATTTTTATTTCAATTTCATAAAATAATACAAAACAATCGTATGGTGTTTTGAATTAATTGATTATTTTGTTCAATGATTATTTTTTTGTTTTCTTGCAGCCATGTCTCTGGAAGAGTCACGGCGTTCCCAGCGTCCTTACCGTTACGGTATGGTGTTATTGTGCGTTGGTGCCCTCATTAATTGGCTAGGATTGGCCGAAAATTACGTCGAACCTGTACGTTACGTTGGAGTAGCTTGTATCGTTGCCGGAGCTCTTTTAATATGCGCAGCAATGTGTTGTTGGCTTCATGCACCACCCACAAGGGCCAGTGTACAGGCTCAACACTCTAGTCATCCAATAACGGCTCAGGTAAGAACGTACGTTGGGAACGTTTTGTTATGTATTTTTTTTTTTTTTTTAATAATCCTCAAAATAAAAATACTCCATCAATACCTTTATTTAAAAAAAAAAAAAAAAAAAAAAAAAAAAAAAAAAAAAAAACGGCTGTTCTACAGAATAAGAAAAAAATCGATGTATGGACGGTGTGTAGAGTTTTACATACATACAGGGGATGCTTTTATATACGAAGAAGTTGCATCGATACGATCCGATAGTTTTAGCGAGTTTTGTCGTACGGAATTAGATTTCTCATTTTATTATTATTTTTTGTCTCTCTGTCTCCTTCATTTCTCAATTTCATTCTGCTATTTCCAGCTCAATTCCATTCGCATATTCTGCACTCGAATTCCATAAATAGAATTTTGCAACCCCCTTCGACGGGTATAGACGAGCGAATAAAAAAAAAAGCGCTCAGTTTTTTCGCTAGCTATCATTACGTACCTCTTTCCCACTCTTCTCTCATTTATCAACGTGGTCAATTTTTTCATTCTTTCTTTCGATTTTCATTTATTTTTATAAACGATTCGTCATTATTGCCGCCCTCGTTCGGTTTCCTATCTCGTTGAACCAGGGGTTGAAGGCCTCGGAAACTATCGTCAAGCATTTTTAGATCGATTCGGGTCAAACTCCTATTCAAATATATTTTTCCACCTGTCGCGCATATTCCCCACGTCATACACACTTTTTCTTCTCTTACTTCCCCTCCCCCCTCGTCCTCCTGTCTTTCTTTCATCATTTTCTACTCAAACACACCGGATTTAATACGTACGAAAAAAAAAACTTTCGCTTCTGATTTCGTGTAAAAGAAAAATTATTTCAAGATTTTTTTCATCCTAATTCCGATCTCTAAGTTTGTCAATCGTATTTATAAATAAAATAAATTATCAGAAATAGGTATAAGCACTCTGCTTCGTATTTATGCAGATTCTATATCAATTTTACGAAATTTCTGATTTCCTGAAAGACACAAACAATAATGTGAAAAATCTTTTCAAAATTATGAACAATTTATTTCTTATTTATAAACATTGAAACGCTTCGATATGTTTGCTTTAGAAAATTTTCCCCTCGGTTATGTGACGGATATATCACAAGTCAATGTCTTCGATTCCAACGTCCTCTAGTAAATTAGTACATCTAGACGGTTGAATGACCGGGCATTCATAATGCACGATCGTTCTAGCCTACAAAAATGAAAGACTTTTCTTTAACTACGTAAACGTAAACTTTAACGTGTATTGATACGAGCTATGACGCACAAAAGCTCGTCGAGGGTTGCCAGTTCTTATTATCAAGACTTTTTCTTCTCTTTATATGACAGACCTTTTTTTTTTTTTTGCTTAAGGTTTGCCTAACTCTCGTAGGAGAATAGAGGAAAAATAAGGTTACGACGGCGGCGGGGGGAAACTCATAGTCGCGTTTAGATTTTTCGCAAATGTATATCAACCCGAAAGAGCTTTGCACTATTTTGCTTATATCTAGCGTTACGAATTCTATATTTACCCCGAGTTACCTACCTAGTTACATTTACGTATAGCCATCTATAAGAGAAACTCAGTTTTGTACATTTCCCTAGAAGCTACGTGCATTCCGTATATATATAGCCGTTGACCGATGTCGTATATACCTTTATCCGTAAATATACATATACATGAATACGTTTGCTCTTTCTTTTTTTCTTATACAAAATTAAATACGTAACTTAGAACGCTGGGCTATAGGAAAAGGCCATGTAGAAAAAAATGAGTGATAGAGAATAACCAAGACTCAAAAATAAACCACGCTTGCAGACAAACGTTAAGACTATATAAAAATGCTTATCATGAGCCCATCATGAGTGCGAGAGAGATAGCCGTTAAGCGGTTCTTCATTTTTTCTCCAAATATAATCCATTAACGGGGTCATCCCATGCGACAGCTATTTTTTTTTCGCTTTTTTGGGAATTTTTTTTGATGAACCATTAAGGGGCCAGTCCACTTTGGAGTCACGAAAAAAGGCTATTTTCGCGATTTTTTTTTGAGGATTTTATAAAAGATATGAATATAAAAGTTGTTGGGCTTGATAAATAAAGTCTTGAAATACATAAAAAAAAAAAATTTTAATTCATTTTTATTCATTTTTAAGTACAGAAACTATAGTTCAACGTAACGCCTCAAAAATAGGTGGGCTAGGTAGCTCCATCACAACTCGGCAACGGCTTGTCTGAAACAAAAAAATCAAAGTCCGTTAGATTCAGTATGACACCAGCTACAAAATGACCCTCGGATATAAAGTTTTATCAAAAAATAAAAAAATGGCAGATGAAAAACGAAAAAAGTAAAAAAACGCGTTTTTTTTCGCAGTTTTTCACAAAAAAAAAAGAGTAAAAATCAAAATTTTAAAACCATCGAGGGTCATCTTGTTGCGAATCATGTTTACAATATGTGGTTCAAATTTCAAGAGAATCGGTTTGTTAGTTTTAGAGATACGATGGAGCTAGATTTTGAAAACGTTGTTTCGAGAAAAACGCGTTTGAAGTTTATACGCTCAGGTAGACGAAATGAGGTCCTGACGTTCAGATAAAAAAAGAAAAATACTTAGAGAGCTCGGATTTTCATAAAATTTTGACACAATATTTCTGAATGTATGTACTTTCGAAAACAGTAAAAAAAAATCGATTTTTTGAAATTTTCAAAGTGGACTGGCCCCTTAAAACACAATATCTTTGAATTTTTACCACGCATTTATTAACATTTTTACACTCCCTCAGAATTTTATCAAACAAAAATAACGAGCTGAATCGACTTTACACCGTTCGGAAGACACTCATGTGTTGGTTGACGGCTGCCATGATTCCGGAGGTTTTGCTCATCTGAAATCAAAAAATTAAACGGCATTTTAATTTGTAGACCTGAGACTATCGCTGGAACTAGAGTAAAGTAAAAATATCGAAAATTGAATTTTTGGCACGGTTTTAAAAGTCGAAAAAAAAACGACGAAAGTTGGAATTTAACATTTAAAACCGTGTCAAAAATTCAATTTTTGATATTTTTACTTTACTCTAGTTCCAGCGATAGTCTCAGGTCTACAAATAAAAATGCCGTTTGATTTTTTGATTTTAGATGAGCAAAACCTCTGGAATCATGGCTGCCGTCAACCAACACATGAGTGTCTTCCAAACGGTGTAAAGTTGATTCAGCTCGTTATTTTTGTTTGATAAAATTCTGAGGGACTGTAAAAATGTTAATAAATGTGTGGTAAAAATTCAAAGATAGTATGTTTTAATGGTTAATCAAAAAAAAATTCCCTAAAAAAAGCGAAAAAAAAATTGCTGTCACATGGGATGATCCCGTTAAGAAGAAACGAGAACATTTGGATATGAGATTTTTGCCGATTGAACGTCTTTCACACCGCCCAAAAAGGGTATTATTATACCTAAAAAGATTCGACATAAGTAGTTAAAAAAAAATTACTTTTGAAGCAATTGGATGAAGGTTTTTTGTGGTTGAAAACAAGATTTTTGAAAAACATCTATAATTTATTCCTTTTTTTTTTTTTAAAGAAAATTTCATACTTCACGCAATATCTTTGGAACTTTTCTATATATTTATTTTTTTATTCTTAATTATAGATGAATATTTGAGGAAGCGGGTAAAAAAAAACAATAAAAACACATTTCTTCGATATAACGACTTACGTTATTAAGGTATATACTGTTCTGCATGCTAGTCAAATGAGTGCTAAATTTTCACAATTGTTTTATGCCAAGTTTAATACACAATTGAACGTAATGTTAGCGGCTTTATATCACAGCGTGTCTTATTAACGTAGAAAAATTTTAAAAACGATAGATTTGCGAAATCATCAACTGATAAATGCAAATTTCCATGACGGCACATTTTCATCGGAATTCATCAAAGAATAATCCGTAATTTTTAACCAATTGCAATGTACCACGTCTTATTTTGTTCCTCAAGAGATCCTTTACGAATTCACCACGTAGATTTCTTCTAAGCTTAATCGTTTTACCGTTGCAACCAATTGTTTATTTAGCGAAAGAAATTTTTCATAAACAAATTGCTATAATTTCCAAACAAATAAACTTCGAAAAAGTCTACATGGTGAATTCATAGAGAATCTCTTGAGGAACAAAGTACGATGTGGTGCATTAAAATCGGTTAAAAAATACAGATTATTCTTTGAAAAGTCCGAATGAAAATGTGACATAATGGAAATTTGCCACTATTAGTTAGTGGTTTCGCAAATGTATCGATATTAATATTTTTCTAGGTTAATTAGACATGTCATCTTACAAATTCACCTTCGCTATGTATAATTAGTGCATTAAACTTGGTATGAAAACATTGTGAAGTTTTAGCACTCATTTGACTAGCATGCAGTACAGTATTTACCTTAAATTATTTGGCAAGTTATATCCAAGTTTTCAGACGTTCACCGCAGCTCTGCGTTTTTTTTTTTTTTTTTGAACGTGACTCTGGTAAGACTGCTATCTTAAAAGAATGCCAAAATGGTACTCGCATCACCTGTGCGAAAAAACAACTGTCAAAAAAATGGCGTGGGATATTAAACTTGAAGTGTATACTGATATCTTTTGTGTACAGTGAAGTATTTCGAAATGCGCGACTAAAAAAAAATAGCGCAATTATTAACAAGAAATAGCGATTTCCGAGAAAATATTTTTTAGCGTTGCAGGGGAGTCCGGAGATAGTAGACCAACATTTTAGACTTTTGCTTGTAAAAAAGAAGGTAAACAACATTTAAAAGAACAAATCGTTATTCTGAATAGAGAGTTTATTCCACTATCTCAGATAATTATTTCAGATTTTTTATGGAATACTGACTGGGTGATTCAATCGTTTTTTTTTGGAAATCTGTTTTCGAGTCGACTAACCTCAGTTGTGGGGTAAGTTGACTCGTAGTTAGGGGTAGGTTAAGTACAGTAAAGCATTTCACTGATATTAACAACAATTAGTGAAACAAGTAAAACAAAAGGGATGCTTATCAATATTTTATATTTAAGAATGCAACAAATTGATACATAACAATTTATATGAATAAAATTATTGATGATTATTAAATTAACAAAGAGTTTGCTGGTATAGCCATATACATGCATATCCATGTTGTAAAGTAATTTTATATTGTATGAAAATGTATTTTGTTGAATGGAAACAAATTAGAAAGAACAATATCAATATGGGATTGGCTAACACATGAGTCGACTAACCCCATATCAATGTTGGTCTATCTTCCCCGCCCGAGTTTATTAGAAACAAAACGTCGTATACACGAAATATAACAACAATGGAAAAAAATAATTATGCAAATTTACAGTCTAATATATGTAGTTTAATCTAGTGAACGATTTGTAATATTCAGAAAAGTGTTGAAGGCAGGAAGAGATAGTAAATAACGAGAACAAAATTTCGTGTGATACCTAAATTTTGGAAAATCTTTTTTTGTTGTTCAACGACTTATCGCTTCGATGTGTCGAGACACGCGAATGAGCGAGAGGTTACAATGAACGTAATAACAAATACGCATGTTTTTACATTCAATTGTTATTTGAGTGTTATTGTGAGTTAGTCAACTTACCCCTATGGTCAATTAGCTCCGGTCTTCCCTACCTATAACAAGAAACTGAGAGACATGAAAAAAAACCCCGACATGCGACAGACAATTGAGTACAAAGTGACCATGAAATTTTTTAAGCAAATCGATCGAGAAGTTGTTAAAATAAAAAAAATTGCAACCATTTCTCAAAATGAATGTTTGCACCTACGAAAAACCTTTATCCACTGATTCCAATTGCTACACAAAAAAAAAATTGTTTCAATCATTCTTCTTTACCTTGTCTAGATGTATATGTCCCCTCAATACAATATAAGCGTTCGTTCGAACTAACCGACTCGTATTTTAAATTGCATTTATTCAATCCCAGAGAGAATGTATATGAGCTGGCGCTCGAAACCTGAATTAAATTTCCACTATGAAAAATGTCATTTTTTTTTTCGTTGTATATATTCAATTTATGAGCCACTCGTCAAAAAAATCAATTCCTTTAAAAAAAAAAAAAATATGACTCTCCAAAACAAACAACTCATTCTAACCGAACTGTAAATGCCCGTATGATGTTACAGATTGACGATCCGATTCATGTTATCTCAATTGAGGAACCATCGATAACGAATTCGCGACAAAAACCACCAGATTATGAGGCCGTTGCGGACGCCCCTCCGAGCTACGATGACGCTATAAAATTGAATCCAGCTCAATTAGCAGCACTGCCCACCAATAGTAATAATGTTACGCCGGCGTGTACGTTGACGTCCACGACGCAACCTGTAGTAGTCACAATACTAAGTACGGTTGAAAGCGAAGGACTGGCATCGGTAGAACCCACTGCGTTATCACCACCACCGCCATACGCAAGGTAAGCCTCCCCATTGACTGATCAAATTGAAAATAGTTTAAAAATATAATTTCTTACCATTTTTAGTTCGGATAGTCATTGAGGTTGTTTAGAAGGAAATCAAGTTTTATGAGAAAAATTTGAAATTTACACAGTGGGTAGACGAACATTCAAGCTATGTCTCTGTATAATTTCAAGTCGATTCGGAACTTATTTACGAAACAATAAAATCGCAAAGTTGCGTAATTTTGAGCGCTCGACTACAGTCTCTAATGGACAGAGCCATGCGCGATCTCAATAAACTCCCGATATATTTATTCGTGCCATTGAACTTTTAATAATAAAACTAACCGCATACTCTTTGAAATATTCCGCATCGATCAAGACCAAAATCATTAGCCTTTGGAGAATTTCTTCGAAGATATTTCAAGATATGTATTGAAAATCGCGTTAAAAATCACTCCAAACGGGGGGAGGATCTGACAGACACGGCAACGCAGAACTATCGAGGTAGATAGGAGGGGATGAGACTGACTATGTAAAGCATAGAAAAATTTCCCCCACTTTGATCCATCCCCACCCTCCTTCTAAACAACCTTAAAGAATTATAGCCAATGAGGCCGCGTGCTAGGAAAACGGTTCAACAGAAAACAAAAGCATCGCGACAACTCTATCAGAAATTAACTCTATCAGGCAAATTTTTATCTGACCAAACTCTACCAAGGAAATTTCAACCAAGAGAGAGAGAGACTCTATCATTCCTCAACTCTCCCAAAATTTTTCTCTACCATAGGCATTCTCTACCAATAAACAATCTCTACCATAGACATCTCTACCAAACCCATCTCTATAGAGAATTTATTGGTAGAGATCTCTATAAAAAGCTCTAAAGAGACGGATTTGGTGGATGGACGGATTTGGTTGGATTTGGAGAGAATTTATTGGTAAAGATCTCTATAAAGAGCTCTAAAGACACTGATTTGGTGGATGGATGGGTTTGGTTGGATTTGGAGAGAATTTATTGGTAGAGATCTCTATAGAGATGTATTTGGTAGAGATGTCTACGGTAGAGATTGTTTATTGGTAGAATATGCCTATGGTAGAGAAAAATTTTGGGAGAGTTGAGGAATAATAGTCTCTCTCTCTCTCTCTCTCTCTCTCTCTCTCTCTCTCTCTCTCTCTCTCTCTTGGTTGAAATTTCCTTGGTAGAGTTTGGTCAGGTAGAGATATGCCTGACAGAGTTAATTTTTGATAGAGTTGTCGCGGTGCCAAACAAAAGTTCATCGGGGAAAAAAATGCTAAAAGACTTTTCTCATTAGAATATAATGATTTATCATTTCCACAAGTATCGTACATTTTTTTTTGTTTACATGTTTTGTTTTGTCCGTTAAGGTGAGAGTCCAGCATGGGGCTGTCGCACTCTCTGATGCAACCGAGAGTATCGACCGGAAGCTCTCGTCAAGACGAGTTTTTCGTAGCTCGTCATCAGCACCAACGTGGAAACGTACGTGCAGAGAATCATCATTGCCATCTACACAATAATTATGATCAGCAGAATCGCAACCGTCATCATCCATTCAACCGTGGCACGTCGCAACTCGAAACGGCGAAGTCGAAAACGATAACGCGTTATCGACGTTACAACGTCAGACCCGTATCGTCGACGATATCTACGATCGAAGGAACAAGCCTGCAAGCCCGTGGTGTTCATGCGCTTTACGCAAACGTGCTGTTCGTCGAACGCAATTCCCTTGATGCTTGATTATCAACGGATTCGCATGGTTGACCCACAAAGAAGATAATTTAAAAAAAATCAGAATTAGCAAATCGGGAACAAAAAACATTGAAAACAAGGCAAAGAGTTGTGAAACAAGTTGGAAAAAGGGAGCGGCCTGAGTGAATCTCGTTGAGAATGCGACAAAACTTGAGCCAAATAAGCTGAAGGTTATCTCTTCGTAGCTGAATCAGCTCAGGGTTTTTTCTTATACGAAAAAAAGAGTGGGAAAGAAACTATTGATTATTTCGGATGGAAAACCACCGTGTTCTCCTTACAACTCGTAGAAAAATCCGCTCAATCGCATTATAAACTTTTTGTTTTTGTTTTTACGTATGCGAAGGACTGGAAAGCACGTAAACATGACCAGAAAATGCATTATCCCGAGCTGATTCGTGCAACGGGCGACCCTGGTGGCTGAAATTTGTACAAATCAATATGGCCGCCCATTGGTGATTTTTGAGCGGCAAATACGAAACGAAATATTCATCGGACCAATTTAGAGAGTAAAACACGAGATATTTCTTATTTAAAGCCATCTATCAGTCGCTCGAGTTATGCCTGAGTGCAGGAAAGATAGCTGAAAAGCAGATACTGGTTTTTCTCAACACAACCTTGATATTTCGAGAAAAAGATTTTTTACTCCGCATATTCTCTGATGAAAGGAGAGCAACGTGTAATTTTTATTGTTCTTGAAAATTCAACAGTGGCACGGCAGGATTTTTACCGACTGAACGACCGATAAATCGTCTTAATTATATGCCACCCAATAAAGTTATATCACCTTTATGCAATTTTGTTGAAATTACTAGAGTAACATCATTTTTTTGATATACAATACGAGTTTTTATTTCGAATTTTCGATTTAATATGCCATCTTTGTCGTATAAAATATTACTTCCGGGCTTCCATTTAAATAATCAAATTTTTTTACAAGCCTAGCCATTTAACTCAATTGATTTGTGGGCGACGAAATATTATACAATAATAATTTACACCGATGTAAGTATTATGTATTCTATATAAATTTTTTTGTACAGGGTGTTCCAGGTCAATCGCCCGAACGGATCAGAATGTACAGAATGACCAGTTGGGCGGTACAGCACTCAGAGCACGGCTGGTTGACCTGGGGAACCCTGTATACGATTTGTTAGTACAGAACAAGAGATCTTGTCCACAGAAATGATGAACAATAGGTTCTTCTTCTGAGTTAGGATTGATCAACAGAGCTATTGATGGCAAAAAACAAAATCAAACCCACTCTACGCCCCATGCCGTACCAAACGAACGACTTTTCCGCATAAACTGTTTTGTAAAATAAGAGACTTTTTTTACATCGACTGAATAAATTTAATCTATTTAATAGATACATGATAAATGTTTTATGTAAAAAAAAAATTGGCTCTGCTTTCAATTTACTATCCTTGTTTCTCCAGACAAAAAAAAGTTTGCTCACCCCTGTATTTATCTATTTTGCACTCTCCGTTAAAAAGGGATGGATCTATTTGAATGAAATGGATTATATTTTGATAAAAACATTGTATTTTTCCAAAACAGTGATGGGGGGGAGGGGGGTGAGAAATAAATAAATGCAGGGGTATTTCGCCCCGTCATTTTTTTTTTCGTACGCATGGTAGAATTTTCATCGTTTTAAATAAGAAATATTTTGGTTTTTAGAATAAACTTCCGAAAAGCGGAAACCGAATTTTGATATAAACATTTGCATACAGCTTTATTTTAATGTTATAAGATGTCCCGTAAAAGGATTTTTGGCGCATTCGAATGGTTTTCAAGAAATCGAATTTTAAAGTTATTTTTTTAGCCTGTTGAGTATATATATGTAGGTCACTACAAAAGTTTTATCGAAATTTTGTATAGTGTGGAAATGCTCAGGAGCGAAAAAATTATGTACTGACCTACGTATATCAAGAGACGCGGTAGCGGCTTGACGCCAAGTATTAAAAGAAAAAGACAGTGCGAGCCCTGCCGCACTCTTATATACGCGAATATGACGGTTTTTGAAATTTTCTTGTTTTTCAAATTGCTCTCACGACGAAACAGTTTGAGTAAAAAATGTGAATGTAGAGGACGATTTTTTTTCAATTTTTCTCTTTCCATTTAATATATATGGGGCATTCCATGCCAAACCGGTCAGTCCGTGACCCCGAGCATTTTAGATTTTATCGAAATTTTTTCATTTTCAAGTAACTACTGAAAGGAGTTTATAGGAATTTTTTTAGATTTTTATTTCAACCCGTTTATGAATAATGAATTTTTCAAAATTTCCTATGAAATTTTTAAAAAAGCTCATAACTTTTTCAGCAACAGAGATATCAAAATAAAATAGAAGGTAATTTTTTTCGTCTTGAATTGTAGTTTCGTAAAAAAAAATACAAAAAAATTATCAAAAGGCAATTTCATATGTTTTTTTTAATTTCAATCCAAAAATATTTTTTTTTCAAAACTTGGATCGTTTTGATTTAAAAAAAAAATCACCTTTTTTGTAGACATATTTTTACATGTCTCGAAAAATTCACAGCTTGTGATATCCATACCTTCCATTTTTTTCTCATTTTTTACTTCGTGTAAACCAATAATTATTAGTTGCCAATCCTGAATTATATTTTTTTATTGTTTTTTTCCACTCATAATTCCATTCCTCAAGAAATTATGGATGAAAAAAATTAATAAATAAATATTGGAACTGATTTCCATGTTTTTTTCAGTTTGCAACCAAATATTTTTTTTTACAATTTGGGCCATTTTGATTTTTCTGAAAAAAAATCACCATTTTTCACGACACACTTTTACACATCCCAAAAAATTTGCAGCGTGTGATATCCATAAATTATATATTTTTTTTAATTCTCTGCCATGTGTAAACCAATGAATATTATCAATTATTAATCCTTATTCATGAATATCACATGCTGCGGATTTTGTGGGACGTGTAAAAATGTGTTGTGAAAGATGGTGAATTTTTTCAGAAAAATCAAAATGGCCCAAAATGTGAAAGTAAATGTTTGGTTGAAAACTGAAAAAAAACATGGAAATCAGTTCCAATATTTATTTATTAATCTTTTTTATCCATAATTTCTTGAGGAATGAAATTATGAATGGAAAAAAAACAATAAAAAAATATAATTCAAGATTGACAACTAATAATTATTGGTTTACACGTGGTAAAAAATGAGAAAAAAACAGAAGGGATGGATATAACAAGCTGTGAATTTTTCGAGACATGTAAAAATATGAAAATATGAAAGGTGAAGGAGGGCACGAAGGAGGGCACGAAGTGGCCCTCCCCACACCTGGAAACTACTATTTCCATGTGGTCAATATACTATTTACACGGATCTTCGGTGACAGTCATAGAAATGCACAATTGTCACCGAACTACTCGGTAATCTTATATATTGTGACGTGGTATTTTTGCTCACGTCACAAGAAGGTTTTATACGGTGGCACCACGCAGTGAATGCGACTCTCGCAGTCCAGGAATCTCTCTCGAGCAATCTGACAGGCCCGAAAATAAGCAAATTATTATAATTTCTAATTTATGTTGTATTTTTAAATTCGTAATTGCACGTGAGCCAACGAGCTCTTGGAGTCGATATCGAGAAGGATCGAGGCGCGGAGGGAAGTTCGAATTTCGAGCGGAATCGTCATGGTCGTCACACCGATTTTTCCTTGACGTAGCCGTGTGAGCATACCTTAAGAGGATGCATCAGTCACCTAACCTCACCTCGAATTTTTGAAGTTGAAATTCTTCTATACAGTTTGACCGATTACAAAAATGCTCTGTCAGTCCACGCAGGACGATGGCAAAAATGGGCTGACAGGGCCTTTTTGTAATCGGTCAAAACGTGTCGAAGAATTTCACTTTCGAAATTTGCACCTATCTCTCTCGCACTCATAGCGGCTCAGTCGGTATGACCTCTAGCCTTAAGGGTATGAGTCAGTCGGTATCTCGCCACCGTGAGTGTGAGAGAGACAGCTGCAAATGTCGAAAGTGATATTTGCAGCTATCTCTCTCGCACTCATGGCGGCTCAGTCGGTATGACTCCGAGCCTTAAGGGTATGGGTCAGTCGGTATCTCGCCACCGTGAGTGCGAGAGAGATGACTGCAAATTTCAACAGTGAAATTCTTCGACACGGTTTGACCGATTACAAAAAGGCCCTGTCAGCCCATTTTTGCCATCGTCCTGCGTGGACTGACAGAGCTTTTTTGTAATCGGTCAAACCGTATCGAAGAATTTCAACTTTGAAAATTCGAGGTGAGGTTAGGTGATTGACCCATCCTCTTAAGGCTCAAGGATCTCATCGTCGTCGTCGTTCTTGTCGTTTCTGTAATGAGAGCGCATATTTTCAAAACGCCGAGCGTCAGGTCGCTAGCTCAAAGCCCTCATCCTGAGTTGTTGAGCTCACGGTATCGTTTGACATTTCAGGATTTCATCATCGTTCTCAGAGCTTGCAAGAATCGTCCAACAGCCTGCGAATTCCGATTATTACCGGGAGTCAACGACATGGCCAATTTCGTTCTCGTTAAAGCATCAGTCCGAGTTATTGATTTTATGACCGATTATCATCGTTGTTACGATTACCGTGAGTAGGCAAAGGGTGGGGGGTTAAGATTGTAACCGCGGAGCCGCGTTGAATTATAATTATCGGGGACTCGAGTTTTGGCATTCTACGAGGAGAGACGTCTTTTTGCGTTGCTACCGTTTCCGCCGTTCAAGAAAGCGACGCTGCCGGATTTATCGTTGATCATGCGGATCGATAGCGTTAGTCGGATCCTTTTCTTTTGAAACTATAGCGGTGAGCCGTCGGTTTGCTCTATATTTTGGATTTTTTGTGTTTTTCGGACCATTGATATTCCGGTGCCTTGAGTTTTTGATATTTTGTGGAAAAGAGCGATATTGTTTTGGTGGAACGTTCTTACGCGGGAAAATATTGTAACGCCTTTTATGCAATTAAGTTCCTTTCCGATGTTCTCGTATTTCTTATATTTTGAATCGCCGAAAGGGATTCCTTTTTCGTTTAAACGTCAAAATCGAGATCCATAGTTTAATTGTTTTGTCCTATTATTTTCGGTTGTAACAATTAGTTTGGTAAATCTTTTGTTCGAGTCGCCAGTTGGACGTGTCATATTTTCGAAATTTGACAGTTAATCTTGTGACATTACAGCCGAGATCTCGTTATAAAATGTCTTTGTTACCGTTATTTAATTTGGCTATCATTGTGATGAATTGTTGTTGTCATTAACTGGCGTCCAAAAATAGTTGTAAAATAGAGAATAATTTGAGTCACTTGTCGAAAATTCGATGTTTTTTTCTTCAAATGACTGTAACTCTCTAAAAGATCGACCAAATCGAACTTTTTTTTTTAGAAAGGTTAGTTTTTTACCATACTTTTGGAGAAAAAAGTACAAAACACGACTGATATTTGTCTTCCATATTTTTTCTCAATTTATAGAAATTTATAGTAAAAAATATTGGTTTTAAGGTGTTAGCTCGTTTTAATTTTTTTCAAAAAAATTCACAAAAAAATGTTGTCCAATTTAGTGGTTTTTGAGACTAGTTCCATCGTGGACAGATTTTTCATTATACATTTTTTCTCATTTTGAAAAAAAAATCATTTTTTTTTTTCATTCAATTTGGATTCAAACGAACTTTTTTTTTGAAATGTTCGTTTTTACCAGACTTTTGTAAAAAAATTATTAAATAATGATTGAAAATCGTCCCCTATATTTTTTTCAAATTTTAAGCAAAAAATCGTTAAATTCAAGATGTTGGACACTTGATTTATTTCAAAAAATTCACAAAAAAACCTTGACCAATTAAATGATTTTTGAGACCAGTCCCATTGTGAAGAGATATTTGTTCATATTTTTTTTTTTTTAGTTTCAACAAAATTTTCATTTTTTGTAGTCAATTCGTACCAAATAGGACTTTTTTATATTCGAAATGTTGGTGTGAAACAAAATATAAAAAAATGGTTCGATTCGGTCCAAATTGACTGGAAAAAAAATTACACGAATGAAATGAATCTTTATTAATTAAGTATACGAATGTATTTTTCTTAATTGAATAAATGTAATTAATTAATTTAATTCAAATTATGCTTATTAAATAAATTTTAATACCGAGTTTATTGACAGACTGATTAAAAAAATTGAATATACTTAACTTTGTTTTTCGATAAATCGAAATTCAACAATTTAGAACAAATTTACTTAAGGTGATCTATCAGTTGCGTGAGTGCGAGAGAGATAACTACAAAGTAGATACACGTTTTCCTCGGAGATGCTTAACATTTCGAGAAAAGCGAAAGTTACACCTTGTTCTCTGATAAAAGAAGAACAACGTGTAACTTTTTTCTTTCTTGAAATATTTAGCCTCTGTGAAAAAAACGTGCAGCAGGATTTTTACCGACCGTACGACTGATAGGTCACTTTAAGTCAGGCTTGTTTATGTTCTATGCTCCCTCGTGTGCTTCGCACGGTTGAGCGTGCTCTCAATCTTATTCTCAGTTGGGTGCCGGCCGGCGAGGAGAGAGCAGTTTGAGCTTCGGTCGGGCAATTCGTCGCTTCGCTTTATCGGTCGCCGATGTCGATGAAATTGACTAAACGAAATACCCAATGGGACAAGCAGGATACTACTTCATCCTCGATGAATAAAAAAAATACACCTAAAAAAAATCTTTCTTTACGGTCCAAGTGTATTTTTTAAATCGAGTAAAGATAAAATAGTAATGATAAATAATAAATAGTTATATTGAATACATACATAAAAATTAATTACAATTATAGTCTTTATGAATAAAAAACATAATTATCGAGGTTATTATTTATATTATTTTTTTTTTCAAGTTGTCAAATTCTTAATATTATTTACGAAGAACTAGGTTAAAAAAATCATGAAGTCGAACAATCGAATAAATTATTTCTTATTCATTTGTACATCGTAAAAAATGTACAATTCTTTTGTCAAAGAGTTTTCTTCACGCAAGTGAATGGATATTAGGCCGACAGTTAGATGGTAAATAATTTTTTCATTTTCACAAAAAATAATTTTCAGAAATTGCCTACGAACGGTAAACTCTAAACGGTATCAAGAAAATTGATCCAAGGAAAATTCGCCCCGGAAAATTCGTTCTCGAAAAATTTGCCCCCCGAAATTCCACGCACACACACCAAGCTGATACAAACTCACCTCATTATTCCACATACACCGCGATTCCACGCAGCCTGTGATTCTACAAACCCCATTTTTTCACGCATACACACCGAGATGATACAAACCCATTCTATTACTTCACACACACCGCGATTTCACGCACCCTGCGATTTTACAAATCCCACTATTCCACGCACACCCACCGAGATGATACAAACTCATCCCACTATTCCATGCACCTTGCGATTCTATATACTTCACTATTCCACGCACACACGTCGAGATGATACAAGCCCACCCAACTATTCCACACACACCGCGATTCCACGCCAATTGGCGATCCACACTAATTGTAAGCATGCGACCCTAGCGGATTTCTGAACAACTGCTGTTGGAGTGCAAAACAGCTGTTTTTTTTTGTAAATACGATGGAATTTTTTAACGATAATTAATCGATGAAAATGAGTGAGGATCAGATAAATAATGATAGAATAAGTAATGTTATAACAATTAAGTAACAGTAGAATAATTGTCGAATGAGCAACTATCACCGTTAAAAGTAAGCAGCTGTCATAAACATGCACTCCAATATAGCGCCATTTTTTCGAGTGACGCTAGCGCCTAGCGCCGCCATCGGTAGTGTGGATCGTCAATACTTGTTTCGGTAAATATTCAGAATCGCGGCTCACTCTAGAATCGAGCTGCTATTTTTTTTAAAGTTTTGTTACGGTTTCAAAACATCATAACTACTCGTATTATGTTGGCGCATGACCTGTTCTGCTGTTGAAAAATATATATGCAAATATAAAAAATTGAAAAATTGAAAAAAAAAAAAACGATTTTGGAGGTAAATATATGATTTCCGGTGTTTTTACTATATATGGTGAAAAGCAAATTTAAGTGTAGTGTGATAGGATTGTGTACAAACATCCAAAAACGGCGAATAAAAATATTATTACGAGCTGGTGCAATATTTCATGCACACAAGGTAGTTCGATAGAGTTTGACCGAATCCAAATGCAGTCCATTTTTTAAATTTGTAAATTTGAAATTAACGATTAAATTACAAAATCGATTTTAATAATCATTTTCATTGAAAATAAAATTTATCAAATCGCGTATACTCTTATAAATCATCTAAATGACAATTAAAATTTAATAAGATCTTGGCCTGACTCGTGTAGTAACAGATCCGTGGATCAGTGAGAATGTAAACATAACCTCGAAAATTTTGCCGCACGATGAATCGATTACGAGCTCCTTCGGGCAGTTTTATTAAAGAAAAACAACTGAACCAATGTAAACGTACACTCGAAACTATAGAAACATGAAATGAGTAGAAAAAACTGGGAAATGAAGCAGGATGACACTTCGTACCGATGGGCATAAATGAGCCACGATCTTGATTGCTACTGATTTTCGAGATCTCCGAGAGGGAGAAAAGTCTCAGTCAAGCTGACAATTCTGCTATGCGTGTAATTTTATTCGCGGTTTCTGAATAATTATACGGTGAATCCAATTCAATTTCTCCTAGAAGATATGCTTCACATATCGTAGATTAGAGCAATAAATTTTTTTTTCGTAGGTTACACGACAAATTTTCGAGTATTCTCGAACTGAAATTTCTAACCTTCGCTATCGTCTGCGTTCTCCTATGGTCGCAATGTATTTTTAAAAGCCAATATCTCAAAAATTACACGGTAAAAAGAGTTTAAATTTCACCAACACGTAAAAAAATTATCTTCTTTTGATTCCATGCAAAAAAATATATGGCCACACGTGGACCTCAACTCTACCGAACTATTTTAACACCCAAAAAGTGTTGCTCTTTTATCTCTGTATGAAATACAGAATTTTTAATAGGCTTGAGGCTTTTGAATACGTTGAGCTTTTTTGTTTGAGAAAAACTATCAAAATGAGACTTAACACAGATCCGGAGTTTGCCGATTCGCGTATATTTCAATAGTTAAAACAATTGTTTATTATAAAAAAAAAAAAACAAAATTCTAAAACGTTAACGAACGCCCGCCCTCCAACCTCTCCGGCTGCTTTTCCAATCGACAGGTGAACGCACGAACAAATAAACTGACGGACAGACACGGACACTTGAATAATTTAATGAACGGATTTTCTTATATCCAGCTAACGAACAAATATTTTTTGCTGAGAAAAAATAAACAATACGGACTGAGACGTGCATACGGTAGCTGGTATACGGAATCCTTAAGGTGCGAGTGTGACTCGTACTCGTCCACCTTTCTTTAAATGTATGAACAATCAAAGCGGAATCCGAAGATCTGAACCGTTTGAGCGTTGACAGACGACTATATAGGGACCGTGCATACCTATACACTCTCACCAGAGTGAGAATGTGTAGTCGTGTACGTACATACGTTTTATCATCACAAAAGTGCCTTTTCTCACTATTGGCGTCGCCACCAGTATGCATATACACGACTACACATTCTCACTCTGGTGAGAGTGTATAGGTATGCACGGTCCCTATAAGCTTACTCTTTGGGATCTAAGTGTCTCGCTTTCCATCCTTTGTGCTCCTGACTTCCAAAGCGTAAGAAGGAAAAAAAAAATAACGAAGGAGGGGATGAGAAAAGACAAAGTAGAGGTATTCGGACAATAAATTGACAAAAGTAACACCTTGTTGAATTGAACAATGTCCATTATATTATATATTTTATTCCCACATACACACGGCACGTTGTGAACCTTTTCTTAAATATTAATAATAATTTTACCGTACTGATATTAATAGTAATAATCATGGTAATAATAATAATAATAATAATAATAATAATAATAATAATAATAATAATAATAATAATAATAATAATGACAATTGATAATAGTAATTAATAATCGTCATCGCAATAATCAATGGATCACTTAATCTCCAAAAAAAAAACAATATTGAACGTGATAATTATTGTTAATTCATTAGATATATATATTTATATTATATTATATTATATTTTATATATATATATATATATACACACAAATATATATATATATATGTGTGTATATTTATATGTATAATAAATCATATGGTAATAATCATTGTATTATCATATATTTATATGTACAGAGGGGTACAATATTGTTATTCTTTTATTAGTGTTTATATTTATAATCGCAATATTCATTATTATTATTATTCTTTTTTTTTTCTTTCTTTAATTTTGTATACATACACAATTAATTATATTAACGGGGTTTTTTGGGGGGAGGTAAGAGCAGGTGGGTTAGCCTCGTGAATTTACTGTGATCGTAATAATAATAATTATTATTCACGAGGAATGCATATATATATATATATATATATATATATGCATGTATGTATGTATGTAATTTATTTCAGGACTTTTGGGGTCGAATATTATTTTTCAATTCGTAATTCTCTCGTCTCATCTCGATTTTCCTATGCTCTTAATTTTTTTTTTATTTCGAATTGTTTCTACGTTTTTTTCTTTCGATTTCCAAGAGCGAATTTTAATCCCGTGCAGACTCTACGCAATTTAACCATGGGGTTAAATTTGAATTTCAAAAACTCGGTGTTTCAAATTTTTTTTTTGCATTAAAGAAAAAAAATGTAAAATCCGCTCTCGGCTCGATGGAATTTTTGCTCGTGCAATTTTTTTTCTTTGTTCGTTTATTTTACAAAACATTTATTGTGGTCTGACTGTTCTGAGAGTTGAGAGTCGTATGCCGTTAGCATGAGAAACAATTCCAAATGAATCTCTGAATCTTGAATTAATCGATTAATCGATTGGTGAATTAATCACATAATTCATCACTTTTCGCTTTTTTCTTTATTTTTTTTTGCTCTCGATTTATTTTCGCATCCCTTTGGAGACGAGCTCGGGGACACGATTGCGTATTTATTAATAGTTAATTATTATTTCAATTATAATTAATGTTGTTGTTGTTGTTGTTGTTGTTGTTATTATTATTATTATTAATAATATTATTGTTATTTTTATTCTTATTCTTATTATTATTATTCTTATTATTATTATTACTATTATATTATTAATATTATTGATAACATTGCTGCGAATTCGCTTAATTTGTTCTCGTTTTTTTTCTTTCTTCTTCCTTTTCTCATTTTCATTTAAATTAATTTTCAAAGCGCCGAGTATACCGGATCCCATAATACATGTAATAATATGCTCTATTATTATTTAATCGACAATTGATCTCTCAATCACAATTGATTGACGGTTATCTCGATTTAATCTCGATCTGTCGTTTTACTCGTCGATTATGATCGATATTCTTTTTTTTTGTTTTATTTTCAATTTATCTATAAATCGCGGTCGTAGACCTTCTCTCCCTGTTAACATCCTCCCCCCTCCGCCGCCAAATTAATCCTTGACCTTACAGACACTATTTGTTATTCCGTTATTTTTTCTCGAGGCTTTCGAGGGAATCTCGTTAAAATCGTAAAATCGCCGGACTTTTCCGACAAAATTGGGCCTTGTTTTATTTTTTCAAGCCTTTCCTCCTATTTTCCTTGTCTTGGCATATTTCTTTTTTTTTTTTTTTTTAACAGTCTTACGTCTTGATTTTGTCATAAATATTCTGTACAACGTTTTTTTTTCTTTTTTTGTCTTTTCGGTCTGTTTTTATTTTCGCATTCCCGCCCCTCGTATCGTTAATAATTTTTATAAACCGTCATCATAATATGTATATATATATATATATATATATGTATATATATATAATACTTTTAATATTTATTTCATTATTATCGGTAGTGTAAAATTGAAACTTTACGTACTTATTTAGATACTCGTATCATTATGCTTCTGCTCCTTCGTTTCCTTGTTCTCCTTTTCTTATTTTTTTTTTTTTCACTCATTATATTTTATTTTTTTGTTGCTATCCCGAAATTTGCTCATATGCTTGACCTTTTGGTTTTTCAAATTTATATTTCCTCGTTTCATTAATTCTCAATTACGTAATCGTATAATTGAATATGTTCGCTATACGTATTTTTATTTTTTATTTTTTATATTTTTGTATTTTTTAATTGTTGTATATCGTTATCGATTAGTAAGAATATGTAAAATTGGCATATCCACTTTTGTTATTTTGCCATTTATTTTATTTTGCTTCTTGTTTCGTTTGCTCTCAAACGCCTTTCGTTCTCATTGTCTTGGTTTTTTTTTGCTTTTTTTCTTTTTATTCTTTCAATGCTTCGTTTAATCAATAAATCTCGTAAGCAACCATATAATGGTTTAATATACATGGAATTTAAGAGTGACTTATTTATTGCTTGTTATATTGCAGGGTTTTTAATTCTTCGCTGCCTTCTTAATCTCCTTTTCATTTCACCCCCCCCCCCTTCCCTCCGCTTCTATTCAACAATATTTTTATTATTTTTTCCTGTCTCCCGATCCTTTCTTTTATTCCACTATTTTCTCAAAATCTTTACACCGTACGAGCTTCTCTATAGAAAATAGTATAAAATTCATTAGTTAAATAACAAACAAAGAAAAATACGGTTTTCGAATCTCGCCACTCTGCCAATTTAACCGATCGGTCGATCGATCGAGACTTCGATCAATCAATTTTTTGCTCCGACCACGCGAATGCAAACACTTTCGTTTTCATTGTTTTGCTCTTTGGTTTGATTTCTTTTCGTAAGTTCCCTTCTCGTTTAAAAATTAATTTTACATCTCATAGATCACTCTGATATGTGAACATTCGAGTGAAGAGAGCGCGGCCACTTTTTACCCTTTTGTTGTCAAACCATTTTCGAAGAATTTGTTCAAAGTTTTTTTTTTTTTTTTTTTCATTTTTCATTTTTCATTTTTCATTGAGTGACAAGATTCATTGAAACGAGAGAAAAAGGAACTCGATAAATAAGCTACCAACGACAGAGGAAACAAAAGTCCCGATGAGTTTCTCGATCCCAAAATCAATCGAGATAGTTGAAGATCGAGGGGATATATTTGTTTGAAATTTAGTTTATTTTTTTGTCGGTTCAATATTTTTCCTAATAATACACCCTGGGACTGGAGGAGAATGGAGAGGGCTGTCGAGTACAATTTCTTTCTTTCTCTGACAACTCGTGAATTTGCGTGTTAAAATTTCGTTATTTTTTACTTTCACCTCGTAATTTCATAATCTCATTATAATTAATAATCTCTGTCTCTCAATTATATTTCTTTCTCTCTTCATTTATTCTCTTTTCTCTCTCAATTATTTTGCGCCTTGTGCATGAGAAAAAACAACATTCCTTTCCCCCGTTATCTCGTCCTTTTTACCCTTCGTTTTTTTTTTTTTTTTTTTCAACGAATCACGATTCGCGAACTGACAAAACCTTATGTACAATTATTACATTCTGTATTGCTTTGGTTTTACGATAATATGAAGAAAAATAAGAATGTGAAAATAACAGCAAGAAAATTATCACGTGTGGAGGGAAGAAAAAAAACCGCAATGAAATCGAACGAAAAGAGCACATCCATTCACATTTTTTTCGGTTTATTTTTTTTTCCTTTAATCATTAACTGCGATCTTATTTTCTCTCGTAATTACATTATTATTATTATTATTATTATTATTATTATTATTATTATTATTATTATTATTATTATTATTGTTATTGTTATTATTATTATTTACTTTTTCTTTATACGATTATGAAAAAAGCTTAAGTTATAATAATCGGGGCTTGTTTTTTTTGCCTGTTTCCAATGGAAATGAAATTAGGATACAATTTTGTTTATTGTTTTTCAATGATACTTTAGTTATTGTGGAAAACAACCAACAATAATATTAATAATAATAATAATAATAATAATAATAATAGTAATATTAATAATGTAGTAATAATAATAACAATGATAAGGACGTTTAGCTTATTCATTTCGCTCTGAAGCTTGAAGCGCCTGTTCGTCTCCTAAAACGATGATGAGACTCAGAAAAATCCGCGGTTTTTCTATGCTGTAATACTATGCATAATATTATTTTGTTTGTTGCCATTATTTTTTAATAAGTATTTTTTTTTTCGCAGATATAACTTATCTATATATTCTTCCTCTCCAGTGGAGTTTTTTTCCGCGAGACGATAAAGTGTGTGTGTGTGTGTGTGTGTGAGGTTGTTTTTTTAATAATTATTGTTTGTTTTTAATAACAATGTTAATTATTATAATAACTAATATGGACCGACGATAAATTCGTGTGAATTCGTGATCGGTGCAAGAATATTGTACTCTTTCAATTATGGAATAAAGCTGCATTCGCGAGAAAACTCTGTTAGTATCGGTACGAAGATATTGTTGTTTATCCGTTTGATGCTTTTTTTATTCTATTTTTTCAAGGAATTAATATGTTTTTCTGGAAATTATGCGTGCGCAAGCGAGAGTTGGGCCTCTGTTTACATTCCATTCCCCCTCGAATCCCCTCCGTACTCGTTGATTCTTGTTGATTTTTGAAATCTTTTACTTTTATAAAGGAACGTTATATTACGATGGGTAAGAATTTTTGTGTTTATTCGTCTTATCGAAAGATTATGAATGAATAATATATTTTGTTGTTGTTGCGAAATTAGGGGCGATAATTAAATAAATTCATCAACTTAATGACATAATAATTGAGCCCTCGCACACTTGTCCTCGATGTTTTTTTCCATTCAAACCCTTTTATTATTCCTTAATTGCTCCGACCTGCCTTTTTCACTTTTTCCTTTTTTAATTCACACTTCATGTGCCCGTTATATATACACTCCCGCTCAAAAGTTTGGATAGACTAGTCGAGATTTTTAGCCGGACTGAAATTAGATAGCTTCGTAAAAAAAACAGATAATCGAATTTAGCGAATGGGGTTTTCCAGGGGACAAATTTGGCTTCATTTCGTCTCTTTTAAAATATTTTTTACGATTTTTTTGATCCGGTACTCACTTTTAAACGTGATCATTTTTCGACTATTTTTCGGCTGTCGAAAATTAGGCGTATAGCTTGTGAAAAATTTTTTCGACAGTTTTTTCCATGATAAATTTAAAAGGGGTAGCGAAAGCTGCATTTGCTCTTAACATTTCCTCTGAAACCCTATAGCCCTTGAGTTACACCGCATTTTTCAAAATTTCTCTTTTTTTAGCCAAAAATGAAATAATTTTGCGAAAAAAATCGCACGAAATTTTCTAAAAACATGAAAATGCAGCTTCTACTATTCCTTTAAAGTTTACCATGGAAAAAAACTAACGAGAAAATTTTCCACAAGCTATATGCGGCCAATTTTCGATAGCAGAAAAATGGCCGAAAAACGATCACGTTCAAAAGTAAGTACCGGGTTTAAAAAAATCGTAAAAAAATATTTTTCAAAAAGATGAAATGAAGCTGAATTTGTCCCCTTCAAAACACCGTTCGCTAAATTCTATTATCTTTTTTTTTGACGGAGCTATCTAACTTCTAGTGCGGCTAGAGATCTCAACTAATGTATCCAAACCTTTGAACGGGAGTGTATATATAAATATATATATATAAAGCTCGAGAAAAGCGACGACCTAGGTGACGTCACGCTCCTCTCCTTTTTTTCATATTCCCACGTATTATATTTTTTTAATCACAAAACTTTGTGACAAAAAACGCCTAACCTCCGGTGGCTTTTGCATCGATTATTGCAACATGGATAACAATGACCTTTCATCTTCCCTCTTTCGGCAAACCCTATTATTTATACACATGAAAAAAAAAAAAAAAAAAAAAAAAACAATACATTTTATTTTTTGACGAGATACTCAGATTTATTATTTTTT
>OZ022416.1:39461685-39481685 GCA_963989365.1 Rhimphoctona megacephalus | reverse complement strand
GAGAAAAAAGAGTGTTGTTCGTAAATGATTTGGTTTTTGTTTAATTGTTTCTTTTTTTTTTTTTTTCGTCTTGCTGTACGTACTTGTGACTTAATTTTCTTTCAGAATAATTTGCATCCTCATTGTTCACTGAAACATCAAACGACCACCGTCGATCGTATATTTATATATATATATTATTCTGAAGAGATTGGTGTTGGCGATCTTTAAAATTACAAAAACGTAAAACACTCGCTCGTCACTTGTTTTTTTTTTTTTTTTATTGTTCGTTTTTTCTTTTTCTTTGTTATTATCCTCGCGCGTCGCTACGTCACGGAAATAATTTTTTTTTCTCGTTATTTTAATCCCTCATCTCTTACTTTTTCTCTCTTTCTCTCAATATTCCGCTTAATCAATAATTAATAATCATTTCATATTAAACGTCGAATTCCATTCACTCTCTCTCGTTCTCTCTCTCTCTGTCTTTCTCTCCCTCCCCTCCCCCCCCCCCCCCCCCCTCGATCGCTCTCTCATATTTAATTTTTTCTATCTCTCACAATTTCATTGTTTTAACAAAAAATTCTCTTATGCTCATTCATCAAGATAATTAATCGTGGTAATTGGGATTTTAATCTCAATATACTCGATGCGCCCATTTTTTTGTTTTTTTTTTTAATTCGAGAGTAAACCTTCGATTTTTCTTTCCCGTTATCTTTTATCATGTATTTTTTTCATCGACTGCCGCGAGCGATGATGAACGAGAGACCAAAACAATAACATCCCAAACAAAACAAAACAAAACAAAAAAAAAACAAAAGAAGATATTAAAAATCGTTTCCACAATAAATTTTTATACAACACGATATTAACGAATATATAATAAAAAATATGTACCGAAATGCACGTATGTTCCGTGTTTCTTTTCTTCCTTTTTCTTTTTCGTTTCTTTTTTTTTTTTTTTTTTTTTAAATAGAATATTTTGGAGGATGCGAATTTCCTCGTCCTCCAATAATCGATAATAACGATTAATCGATTAGATATAACCATATATACATATAAGTATATATGTATATATATATTATATTATTCGTGCGTGAATTGTTGGTAATTCATCGTAATTAGACCCTAAGGATTTTTCTTTATTCTTTTTTTTTTTTTCACCTTCGTCTTACTCTGTATCTAGATATCAATTATTTATATCATAATATATATACACACATACATACGCACACATACACACATATATATAGTATACATATTATTTATATGTATATATTATATATGAATATATGCATATGTGTATATATATGTATATGTATATATATATGTATTTATATATGTATATATATATATATTTATTTATTTATTATAGACTTAACCGCTTAATTATTTAGCAATTAATAATTAGTTCATTAATATATTTTTTTCATTTATTATTTCCCCTCCCCCCCTTCGTTATTATTAATAATATTATTATATTATATTATATATTATTATTATTATTTATCAATGTCGGAGAATGGGCGGGCGCCAAATATGCATATACGGCCGTGGCTTTGGTGTTTTTTTTCTTCTTTTTTTTTTTTCTTCTATCTTCTTCATCCTCACGTTCTCGCTGGATCACGAGTGAGAAAAACATTGTTCGCCTTTCCTTTTGCATGGTTTTTCTTTCATTTTTTCCTGATGGACTCGGATTTTTCCCTCGCGGGATGCTTTTTTCTCTGTGTGTGTTTGTGTGTGTGTGTGTGTGTGTGTGTGTGTGTGTGTGTGTGTTTGTTGTTTTTCTATTAATTTAATTTTTGTTGTCGATGCCGATGAAATGCTTTCATCCGATAATAATTGTGATCCCCTCGTAGTTCCGGTTTCGAAAAATGTTTTCATACCGAAAACGATCGAATGCCAATAGGTTGTTTTTGTATTAGTTCGTTCTAGTCGCCGCTTGTGCGCCCTTTTGGATTCTGTGCCAGAATAGATTTTGTAAATATTTTCTTTGTTTTTTTTTTTTTTTGTTTTTTGTTTTTACATTGTCTCGTCAATAATTTTTTTGTTCTATCCCAGAGGTTCTCTCGTCCATCGTTTGCCATGATCTGTTGTTGATGATGTTGATCTAATTTTTGTAATAATTTGCGCAAGGCGTTTTATCGTTGTGCCGTCAGTCGATCTTGCCGCGCGTTGCCCTCTCGTCCATTCTATGAGAAGAACAAAAAACAAAAAAAAAAAAGAAAAGGATGATACAATTTTTGTTTGTACATTAATGTGAGAAACGATTTATCAATTTTTTTTTTCATGAGCAATCTTGTTGTTATTTTTTATGCTCTTGAAAATAATATAAAACACATAGTTTTATTGGTGTAGGATTTATTGATAAAGAAGGGGGATGATAGAACGACAAAGATGTCACTTTGCCATGGTGTCCAGTAAAGTTAAAGGAATTTCTTATGGATTCTCTTCGCAGTTTTTTTTTTTTCTCCTATTTCTTTTAATATCTCGAACGTCATAAAAATACTTATAAATTTATTTTATTTTCATGGGATACCACCCGGAACAATACAAGTTTACGACCATTTCTAAAAAAAAAAAAAAAAAAAAAAACACACACACAATGGAGCGTAGAACATTCTTAAAAACCATGTAAAGATCCGAAGAATAATAAATATAGAAAAAAAAAAAAAAAAAAAAACAATGACAGTAAATTTCGATGAATCAACTGGACACCATGGGGCAATGCGTACACCAGGATCGATACGTACTTGTTGTTAGGTCTTAACAAGGCTCAATGGTAGCCATTAGTGAACGCCGCTGGTATCAGAGGACCCTGGAACAGTAGACGAAGAAACGACGAGGGTAAGACTTAAAAAGTTTGAGATTTCCGGAGTTATCCGGCTGTGGGTTTTTTAATGTTTCTTCTTTTTTTTTTTTTTTTTTTCTTTTTTTCATTTTTTTTTTCTTCTTTTTTGTCAAACGAATGTACAGTGGAACCTCGCACAGTTTGAGCTCGCGGAGCGTGGACGAAGAATGGTGATGAAGCGGAGAGAGAGAGAGAGAGAGACTCCGCGCCTCCCACGCAAACTGCGCCAAGCTCCACTGCGCATTTTTTACATTTTTTTTTCTTTTCTTTTCAAATATATATATATATCTATATGTATATATATTGATTTTTTTTTTGCAAAAATAGCTTAACGAAAAAACACGCACACTTATTATATGTGTTTTCTTGAGACTTGGGGCAGCGCGTGTCCTCGGGTCTTTACGAAAATCCTCTTTTTCCCTCGCATATTGGCATAATCCAAGTGACGAGATCGTCTTGTGCCCGAGTGTACGAAGAGAGCGAGTGCCAAGTTGGTCTAACATCCAAGACACTCTCCTATCCCTCTTGGCTCGCTCGCTCCCCTCCCCACTCACCATACTCACGATTATTACTCACGAAAGGGGTGCATAATAGACACACTGAGGGGCTTGCTGTGAGTACTGTTAGTATAAAATTAGTCTGGTTCAAATTAAGTCTATTATACTCTACTTATACATATTACAACATATTTCTCACTTTCTCACTCTCTTTTTCGTTTTTTCTAATTCTTGACCTGTTTTTTTTTTTTTTTTTTTTTTTTTTTTTTAATTGCGTACATGCTGCATTTTTAACGTCTATATATATGGGCCATCAGTACGAGAAACTTTGGCTATTTTTTTCAGCAATTAGAAAATGTGTCTTTTTTAAATGATTATTCTCGGAGAAGATAATTCGATAAATATTCATAATAATGTATTGAAAAAATAGCGTAAGAAAAAAAAAAAAAGAAAGAAATTGTTATAAAATTCATAAAAGTAGGAAGAAAATATTTGGAAGAGTAATTTATTTATAAAAATGATGAAAAATTGATGGTATCGATGATCGTATTTAAAAAATTTGTTAATCGAAAAAATCGTTCGATAACCCATATATAAAGAAGCGAAAAAAAAATTGCCTCGTTTAAGCTTCTCACGAAAATATTATATTTTCTGTAATCGGTAAACGTCTACGACGAAATAAATAATTTCATTTGTTGTATCGAAAAGAAAAAAATATTCTTTTTCGAAACTTACGGGACTGTAGTTGAGCGGGGCACGGGAAACTGCGATTGCGGGAAACGCTGTTGTTGGCGGCTGAGGGCTAGCAGCTGCCTGGACGTAACTCGCAACTGAATCGGCGGCTGCTGCCGCCGCCGCTGCTGCTGCACTCGTACTGTACATGTCAATTGGACCGGGTGAATTTGCCGCTGGAAAGGAACGACCCTGAGGACCTCCGTGTCCGCCGCCACCATGGGGTGAGGCCGGAGGAAATCCTGCTTGTGCAGCTGCCTGATAATTGTTCATCACTGCGAAACACCAAAAAAAGAAGAAAAAAAAAAAGAAAAAGAAAAAGAAAAAGAAAAATATTAATTATATTCTTCCTACTATTTGAGTATCGTCGATGAAAGTTCGTATTGAACTTTCATTGAAAAATCTTGTTTATTCGTCAAATTTGTCATTCAATTGCAAGGTTCAATTTGATCCTTCATAATTGCGTTATTACTTCCATTAAAGAAAAAGAAAAAAAAAATACATTTTTTTATGGACTCTTTTATGGGTTAAACGTATGGAAAGAGATTTTTCTTCGCAGAAAATATTTCGTAAGATTGATCGTGTGCATAAAGGTGGAAAAAGAAGATGAGAAAGCAGCCCTAAAGAATTTGAAAGTCTCGTAAGATCGAAGGGCGAAAAAAAAATGTAATAAAAATTCGTATCAGTGTGGTTTATTTATGGAAGAAGGGAAGATCGAAAAAAGAAGGGTGCGAGGGAGCGAAAAATAGGTGGGAAGAGTTTGGAGAAGTCGGAACTCTGGGGGCTCGCTCGATGACAAACCGAGAACTCTTCTGCACCTTATTGTACAATCTAAAAATCCATTCAGCTTTTAAACTCTCGACAATAGGAGAACCGAGAGGGGTTTTGAGGGTTGAGAATACGTAGAAAAGGAGGAGGAGGGGAAAACGGTTACAAAGTTTTGCTACGGTGAAAAGAGGGGGGGCGGGAGGGAGCGATTCAAAAGTTTGATTTATTTGAGAGCAGATTGCGAAGGACGAGAAGAAAGAAAAGTCCAGCGGGGTTTGGGGTAAAAAGCTCATGTGAAATCAAAAAGAAAGAAAAAAAGAAAAAAAAAAGAAAAGAAATTACGAAAATGCGGATGTAGGATGAGATGAAACTCGTGGATATAGCCGGCGGGCTCTTTCACGTTCGACATATGAAATTTCACGAAGCGTAAAAACCGATCACGATCGCTTGAGAAAATAATTTTTCACGAAACTCGAATTAGTCGAAGGAAATACCAGAATGAAGAATTATCAGGGGGTTGAGAGGTATGAGAGGTCAGTGGATAAATAAGAAACCATGTCAAAAGGGTTTTGTACATTTTTCATTGGCCTTTGTCAACCTTTCAGCGGGGGATCGAACGTTATCGCAAGATCGAATGTACGTTCGGAATTCGTCAAGTGAAATGGTGAATTATTATTATTTTTACATTTTTTTACAGCATTTAAAAATTTATCAATTTTTCAATCAGCCATTTCAACCGTTCATTCTGCCCGAAAAAATGAAACATAATTTGGGAAATTTCATCGATTGAATCGACTTTTAAAAAAATTATTAAATTTACGAAAATATCAATAAATAAAGGAAATAAAGATTTTTTGTTGTTTTTCAAAAATATTTATCGTTCAATGGGATGAATGTTGTCCTGTTAAACGTACCAGAAAGTGCTTGCGTTAGCAATGGTGTGTTGTTGTTTGGGGTGAGTTGTCCGTTGGTTAGATCCACTGAAACACAAAGCTGTGATTAACGAATTGTTCGACGAGCTTTTATACCTTGATGCAGCAGATTCGTTCGAGGACCAGCAGTCAATACTTAAAAAAAATGCACTCCCGTGCTGCAGCTTGTATTTATTAATTTGTTCATTTCAACATCTCGACAGGTCAAAAAATAAATTACGATATTTGAATATTCGTAATCAATGTGTTGCTTCCTCGGAGAGGTAATTTTTCGCAAAAAATAATGGGGTTAACTTTTTTCAATCGTAAATAAATCAATAATAAATAATGAAAAAAACGATAAAATAAGAATTGAAATAAAATTGATAAGTGCAGCACGGAATTTACGAGCACAGAGAGAGAGAGAGAGAGAGAGAGAGAGAGAGAGAGAGAGAGAGAGAGAACCGTCAGGCAGAAATGTATGAAACGCGTACTCGATGATTTTAAAATTATTATTGTAAGATCGAAATGATGAAAATTTGTTTTTTTTTTTTTTTATTTAAAAAAATTTTTTTTATTTTTATCAAGCAGATGTAGAAATGAATCGATTTGTTTTTTTCTTCTTGAATACTATACAATTTATATACTAATGCATAAAATTCGTTAGCGTGCATCGTTTTAAAAATTTATTTTTAATTTTTTATTCGCTCCAGAGAGAATTGATAAGATACGACTTCCATACATTTCTTCCGCAGTGAACTCCTTTGTGGATGTTGCATCGTAGGCTCCGAGTACGGACGACCCGCACTCTCGTTCCCCGGGCTTCCATGGTAGTACATTGCCGGCACTCCTGACATTAATAGAAGAGAGATTGCTATGAAATAATAAGTTCTGTGAGCGAGAAAATTGATAAGGACTTCGGGGGACCATAAAACGAAAAAAAAAACCGTGTAGAAAAACGTGATGTTAAATTTGTATTGATGATTTTTTTTTGATAAACAAAACGGTTAAGCTGCACCCCGAAAAAATTACAGATCGAGGCACGCGTGAATTAAAAAAAAAAAAAAAAAAAAAAAAAAAAAAAAACTAGGAAAATGAAATGTTTGAATAGTTCAAGATAAAGACTCGAATATGATTTTTTTTTTAATCCACATCGATCGTAACTTCTCGATGAGTCAGACTCGATCTGTAAATTTTCTTACGAGTATTTTTAAAGAGAATTTTGTGAATTCCGGTACTAACAAGAACGAGAAATAGCCGAAGGGGCGAAAGATAAAATAAAATAAGGGAAGGAGCGAGATTGAGAGAAGAATAGATGACAAGGTTATCGCCAAGAATCTCTTTTGTACTTTTTTCTTTTTCTTTTTTTTTTCTTTTTTTTTTTATTTATTTTTTTTATTCCCTTTGACTAAATTCGTGGGCAAGCACTTACATACACGTGGATCATCTCGTATGGAATGAGGATGGGTTTGTGTGCATGGGAGGCTCGATAAAACGACGGGAAATAAAAGGGGATTACTCCAGTAACTTTTGTAGCCTCGAGGTAAAAATGCGAGTGTGCGGACTTGTGGCTCTCGACATGGTTACAGTAAAAGACGAGGACGCGCACCGTCCTCGCGACTCCCAGAAAATAATAAAAATCACGAGCTAACCGAGCGAGGAAGAGAGCCAAAAATAACGAGAGAAAAAGATAGAGAGAAACGGAGATACAGATAGAAGAAGAAGAAAAAAAAAAAACAACGTTCAGACAAGAAAGAACGTAAAAGCCTGCGAGGGATTGTTACGGGATCACTCGACCCGGAAAACTACCCCTGCGGTCACTCGGTGTATCGTTTATGTTTTTTCTTCTCGTTTCGTGTTACCCCTCGATAGAGAAACGTCAAAAAATTTAGGGCTTTTTTATCGTGATAAAACTGCGTTACAAAAAAAAAATAAAAAAAAAAGCTTTAACGCCGAAAAAGTTTCGATAGAATTTTACTTAGAAAAAAAAAAGTTTGTTTACATACAGAAAAATGCTCAATTTTGATAATGAAAATTTTCCTCGTAAACAAATATTGATTCGTACAAAATACTCAATGGGATGAGATTAAAAAAGCTGAGATAAAAATGGAATAATATAAAATTTAGTCGGTCGTGTTCGAACAACGATCGAAAATACCCGACTAAAATAGAGCACTTTGTACATGTAAAACGAAGACGAAAAAGAGAGAGAGAGAGAGAGAGCTACGACGTAAGCCTCTCGGCGGTCTGGGAAACTCGACAGTTCTAAAAATCCCTCGCGAATCCAGTGAGGACGAGATAGAGGATCTCGAAACATGGATATGTAGGCCAAGAGTTCATCTATTTCGAGTCTATATCGCAAGATCATATAGAACTGATATTTTCGGATAAGAGATAGAACCGTATGAATAATTAATAGAAAAAGAGGAATGAAATAAAACGTGTCCATATAAATATATATATATATTTCTGAATTCTTGAGTGTATGTTCTGGGCGTTATGGTCTTCGAAGAATATCGAGAAATGCGATATCTCATAACAAAAAGCTTACAACAAGCAGAATGAGCAAAAATTTAGGAAGGAATAATACGCGAACTACGAATAAGTAGTACAAATCAATATGTGGTCAGACACACGTTTCTTGTATTTTTTTTTTCTCTTGGTCCCAGGGCTCTGTAAAATTGGCAGGCATTTTTTGGGAATTCAAAGCAGGTTGTACATATTTATTTGAAAGGCCGATAGAAGCAACACACTGGACGATAAAAAATTGACAAGGATTATTATTGCAAGCAATTGTTATTTTTGTTTGTTTGCTTTTTATTTTTTCAAGCAGACGATGTCGAGAGTGTTAGCGTTGGTCAGCAGAGAGTGAAACTGCGAATTAGAAGAATGATAGTGTAAGATATGGTACACAATAAGCAGCATTAATAAATTAATCGTTTTACGTATTTAATACGATGTATATAGAATGTTCATAATAACGAAGATTATATCAGACTATTCTACGAACGAATTATCACACTCGACGTATCAAAATTGGTGTTTCTTTTTTTTTTTTTTTTTGTTAAACTATTCTACGTGATAAAGCGTAGTATTCTTGTTACGTACACCTTTCTAGTCTAAAATCGAATATCACTAAGTGTTCTAGTAATAATAACAATATGTAATTTTTTAAAAATAATTCTCGTTTGAGGGATACTGTTTTTTTTTTTGTTTTTTTTTTTTTTTTCTCAAACGTACGAAAAATATTGCAAATCGTTGAATTCAGCGGGTTTGGGCTCAGGCAAAAATCGAAATAGGACATTTATAAAAGAGATTAGGTTCGAACGATGTGGTTAATCAGCAATGCCACGTTTAAACAAATAAATATAGAGTTATACCAATAATAATAGCGATAACATTTTTTAGTAAAATATTAAATAATTTCACTCTCTTACTATTTCTACTGACTCACTATAATACTACTGGACTATTATTATCTATAATCTATGTTCACGTACGACGAGATCGACGTTTTAATTCTAGTCGACAATATCACTCACACTCACACAACAATATCTATATGTTGAAGCCTCGTTCATCTACTTCGTAATAAACGATGCCCATCGATCGAATTAAAGTTATTGACAATTTCTTTGAATAATCGCATTAATAAAAACATTTTTTAGAGAAACATTTTTTGGACAATTTATTGATCGTTTAAAATCAATGAGAGAGATTATTTATTATCTTCTTTAGTTATTTTTTCCACCACCAATTATTCGCTCGACAAAACAAAGAGATTTGCGTCTATCTTTTTTCTTCAAATATATTCAATTCGATAAATAGTCGTCATCGTTTAGTGTCTATGACAGTCGATTGTTTATTTAATATTTCAACGATTCGATAACAATGAATAATGTTACTCTTTCCTAAAATAATTTTCATATTACGTATTACTCGATATCATTTTCGAGACACTTACTATATTTCACATTCGTATGTCTCGCACTACACACATACACACACCCATATACAAATGTATATATGTGTATGTATATAAATAATAATAATAACAATATGATATATAAAAGCCTCAGCACAGATCTAATTGGTAAGTACTTAGAGTAAAAACTTCACAGTGATTAGTCCGAATAACGAGAGGTCTCTTGCTACTGAATTCTGTCTAAATCATAGACTATTTAGCGTCGTTTAGCTCGAATTTTTCTAAGTCGACTACGTTCTCACGCCACCGAAGGTCGATCACGACAATAAATTTCATCATTTAATTCAGAATTTACTGTATTTCGTCGATATCGTTGTCGCAAAGAACGAAAAGCCATAAATCATTTTTTCTTTCATATTCAATACGAATTTTCTGATTATTTTATCGGATAATTTTTTTTTTTTGCTTCAAATTTATTGTTTCTAGATATCCACCCCCGGTGACGATCGACTAGACTTCTTCTATGGATGAAACACTTTATACATGACGAGATAAAAGTAGACTCATTTTTTTGTTTTTTTTTTTTTTTTAGTTTTTTTTTTTTCGTACTAGAAAAATGGTACAGAGGTTTTTTTTTTAGGTAGATGGTAGAATTACTCGCCCCTAGGTGAGACTGCATCTTCGGGGTAGTCTTCGTCATCAGTCTCGGCAACAGTCTCGTCCGGGATGTCTCTTCCTTGTTACGATACTCGAGGTATCTTTTTTTTCAGGATTATTTTTCATTTTTATCGACAATTCACAGTCCAAAGGAGTAGATATGCTTTTTTGACGTATTTTTTTTTTCATCGGCAATGTTTAGCCTGTACCGTTGAACTGTGAATCGCAGGAAATTACCAATAGTGTGCTAAACCGGCAAACTTTTTCATATTTCGAGAAACTTTCCAATCCACTTTCTAATTACTTTTTGCTATGATTTGTTTTTCACAAATATTATTACAGAATTAAGATTTCTCGATTGTGTTAAAAGTTGCCTGGCTTTGCACCCGTTAAGGTTTCACTTTTCGCGTCGAGTCAACGAATAAGGAAGTTTGCTAATTTCGTTATTATTATTATTATGCTCAATTACAATTTTTAACAATGTACTATGAGCTATAGGCAGATATACCCAACACCATTCACAAATTACAGGATATTCAGATGTTAATAGATCGATACATTATCAAGTAGATAATACCCGAAATATGTATACATTTTTTAATTTATATATGAGTATATTATTTAATTTTGGGGGATTATAAACACAATGATCTCTCGTTACGTTACTTGTAGGCTAGTCTAAATCACTATATGCGAATTTATGTATGTACTCGGGACCCAACACCGGTGATCTAAAATTCCTTAGTTTTAGTTTTCGATATAGCTACATTTTTTAAAATCAAAATATTGTAATTAAAATGTGAATTTTATTAATAAAAATATTGTTTTCTCGACAACAGGAGTATGAATAATTATTGAATTCTAGAATAGTTATAAGAATGTAATAATAACAAGCGTCTTTTATTAATTTTGGATATACGAACATTTTTTTATTCGTTAATTATTTCTTTCATTCAATTATACACATCTTAAGAGTCACAAAAGTTTGTAGCTTTCGGATGGATGCCATATACGCTGAAACTGTACACGTATCCGTCCGGAAATTACAAACATTTGTAATATTAATGACGATGAGAGTTTAAAACTAGAATTTGAAGAGTCAATTGAATTTATGTACATTTTAGATTGGTTCCCAAGGTCGTTTAAGAAAATTTAAATATATTGGAATTGAATAAAAATTCGAAGGGGTATAGGCGAGGAATGAAAAATATTTCGGCATGTTGTTTTTCGTTCTTTCTATTTATCCGTTTTATTTCTTATCGAATAGTGAAAAAAAATAAAAACAAAAATAATCGATCGAAATAATAATACGAGATAAAATCGACATAATTTGTGATAATGAGAAATCGTTAAATTTTCTCAAACTCAATGTTCCATTATTTATAAAAGAATGTCTACCGCTGTAATTGTAACTTTACATTATTATTGTTCTTTCGTTTCAATATTCCTGAGCTATTATGAATAATAAAAAAGAACTAAATTGACAGCGCAATTGCGCATTAATAAAAATTAAAAATTCTCGTGGTATTTAAAAGCTTGGGTCGGAGAAACGTATAAATTTTCAAACGTCATTTTTTCCCTACTGTCAAGAGATGAACCCTCGGGATGTAAGAACGTAAAAAGAACAAAAGCCAAAAGGGAGTGATAGAAATAAGAAAATAGAAAAAAAGAATATTGGAAAAGAGAAAATTCTACCATAGCGATTTGAGACCTGGTTTGAGAGAGGCTGGTACTTTCGTGGCGTCCTTCAATCACTTCATCCTTTAAATCATTAAGCCCGAACGATTCTGCAACGACCGGACCGTGAAATCGCTAATGAGCCTCGCAATTAAGTCAGCGATGAATAATCCTGAACATGATGGAGTTTCATTGTTGATCAAAGATTTTTACTTTCCAGATATTTTTTATGTAACGCTCCGAAATAAAAATATTAAAGATTCTACGAATTAAAAACCCTTTTACTAAATGATGTTACACCAATTTTTAGTGTTTTCCAAAAACTTTTCAATTCTGGTTCTTCCTTCCTACGATTTATAGGCCAAAAATACTTAGAGGTCTTTCGAATAAAATATAATTTAGTATACAAATAGTTTTGTTTTAACAATTCAGTAGCTTCTAAATATTTTTGTTTTCATAGATATTTCGTGTGACGTTTTTTTATTATGAAAAATAATCCAAGTCTCATTTTTCAAATTGGTCTATATGATTTTGTTCGATTGTAGTAGAAAAAAATCGATCTATTTTTGAATTTTTACAAATTTAACCAATGAATGATTAAATTGTTATTACACGAGATAAACATTCGATGCACAAATTATAAAATCTAACATTCGATCAATTTTTCGTTATAATCCTATAATTATTAAGCATTCCCAACGAATTATCAATAAATTGCCAAAAAATGATAACGTAAACGATAATCAATCCACATATCCAATTAATCAAGTTCAAGATGATGTCGATTTATGTATGGGGGAGGGGGGGGGGGGGGGATATTGTTCCAAATCCTTTCGCCGTTGACTTTCATAAAAAATAGTTTTTTCAAAATTACTACGTGTTAGAATATCAGAAATAAATAATGATTTTATTTTTTTATTATTAAATGATAAATAAAAAAATATAAATGAGCAAACAAGAGTCGATGTAATTGTAATTTTTATTCAAGTAAATAACTTTTATTTTATTGTTTGTAATTGTTGACATATTTATAACAAATATAATATGAAACAATAATAAAGAAATAAAATGACCAACCGTGAGGTTTTAAAGGCTTGATGATTTGGAATGTCCCATATAATACATAAAAGGGTGAAAGGGTTGATCAAGGGATGCTCGAGCTATGGGAATTTCAATAATACCTATTTGCAACTAAATTGGCAACATACGAAGTACGATTGGTGAATGGAGATTCATCCAAGAGCCCCCCGTTGCTCTTATCAATAGAAATCAACTGATCTAACGGAGCAGAGGATGGGAGGGGGAAAAATTATGAAGTGGAAATGGATCAGACGAAGTAGGATTCGTTCAGTCAGAAACTAAACAGAATTTACAAAACACTTTTCGGTGAAAAAATATAACTGACAATGGATGTAAATCAAATTAACAGTTTGATCTTTCTTCGGAATAAATTTACGAAAAATTGATAAACGATTAGTCGTTGAAAGTAAAAAAAAAAAAAACCAAAACAAATATTGTAATAAATTCTTTAATACATTCACGGATGTGTGAAGTGTTTGGGGATGCATTTTTTTTAAATTACCAATGGATAAAAAAAAAAAGAAAAAATAAAAAACAAAAAAATTATTGCGGACGATGAAAATTATGAAAATAATTTCTTTTTACATTTTCAATGATTATGTATTTTGTTATGTTAATCTTGGAGTTACGGGAAATCGCGGAATTTCCTGTAACTCCAATACGAGTTGATTGGTAAGAAAAAAGAAGGACATACAGAAGGAGATGGATATGATTATACGTATTTATACAAATACAGATTCTACGAACTAACGATTACGGTTATCGTAAACACGAGCGAGAACACGAGAATTGTGGTTTCAACAACGTATCCACATTTGGGATTTTGAAGCTTACCGGTGCAACCCCCACTGGGGCTGACGGACACTCGGCCCACCCTTGGCCCCACTGCGCGGTAAACGACCGCTCCTACCCAAACAAGAGAGATTCGTCTTACATAAATTTTTAAAATCTCCTAAACTCGCCAAATATTTATTTTCCATATAACATTAAACATATTGACATCGTAAAATTGGCTAAAAATTTGTCTAAAATCAAATGTCACAACTCAGAAGCAATTTAACATTTTGAATGATTTCTTTTCAATAACAAAGTGATTATAGTTTTTTCTTCTTTTTTTTTTCAATATTATTTGATATACGTTTGCTATATTGTATTTCATAAAATTGTGAAAAATCGTTTGAAAATACAGCAATAATTGTTTGCTACAGTAATAAATGTTTTGTTTATAATTATGCCAATGTTTGATTTGTTACAGATTATCGCAGTATTTGGATAATATTTCGATAGTGGGTTGAAAATAATGATTAAAAAATAAATATTAGGAAAATGATCAACATTTTTTTTCATCATGCTACTCGCATACATACATCGTTTAATAGTTTCGATAAAAATCAAACGTTTTTAAAGAATATTGGGGAAATTGAGAGCGATTGAAAAAATTTGTCTTAACATTAAAAATTGTATATATTTTGTGGCCTATGCAGACTCACATTACGAGAGACCGTAGTTCGTACATCGTTTAGAGATTATCATTAGTAAGTGAGAAAAAACGTTGTAAAATTATAATTGTAAAATAAAAATTCAAATAGTAAATACGAATTAAAGCTTGCGATTGTTATTTCTTTTATCAAATAATATTATTGATAATAATAAAATAGGTTGTATGGGGGCAAAAATGACAGATAGCTCATAGTAAATTGTGAATATCGAAAGGTTTGAGAATTTTTTTTTTTGTACAAAAAAAGTGCAAACTTCGATATCGTTCACTTAATCCAGCAAGAAACTTTTTCAGGAACACAAAAATAAGTCTTTCTTTCTCATATACAATTCTCACCATTTTTTTTTTTTTTTTTCATTCTTTTGTTGCGTGATATCTTTTTATTTATTACAGACATTCATTATTTATTATAATCCTTAAACGTATTATCATATCATAGAGCTTCAGCAAATTATTACAACAATCGTGTGTCTGTGTGTATGTGTGTATGTATTTTTGTGTCGATAGTAAATTTATTTTCGTTCTACACGTGCTTGAAAAATTATCGCGGTTTTTCAGAGCAATTTTTCTCAATAATCCTCAACATTTTTCTTTTCCAATTACTTTCCTTCTTTCGAGTTTCATTCTTTTTATTTTTTATTATCATCATTATTTGCATACACAGGTTTTTCGTACTCGATTTATTGCTCCGACAAAAAAATGAACACAAATAAAAAAAAAAAAAAGAAAAAAGGAACAAATTCCGCGCTTCTAAGAATTTTCGGCTTTCGATGATTTTTTTAGTTGTCAACGATCACTCGGAGCGATCGCAGCGATTTATGATAACAATCTTACGAATAGCAACAATTTAATCGTAGCCCGCTAGCGAAAACTTTACTGCTAAATTTATTTAATTTTTTCTAACGAAACGTTCTTTTTTTTTTTTTGCACGTTAAGTCGAATTTTTGTCGAGCGAGCAAAGCTGAAGCGAGCGAGCTACCGGTGCGCATAAAAATATAATATCATTAAGCATCGTGTGTAATAACAAATATAAGCTCAGGACAGATGATATATGTGTGTATATATATAAATAATATTATTAATATTAATATTAATATATAATTAATATTAATATATAATATAATATTATTATTCATTTTTTAATTATTCGTTCGGTATGTTTTGAATTTTTTAATTCCGATTCGTCAAAGATTCTCTTGTTTGTCGCACAAGCACATATACTTAGATTCGACGCCAGTGACAATGACAATTTACTTAAGATTATCACCAAATTTCATTTTTTGGCAAAAAATTGAATCCTGTTCGATATATTCGTTATTCTTTTAAGGATTCTTATGGATCGATTTTTTGTTTATTTATAACACTTTTTAAGTTTCATCGTCATTAAAATTTCGATCGTCCCTCAGGTTGGGCGACGAGGACGGACTCGTCCTTAGAAACTGTACGCGTGTCTAGCTACAAACTCGACTTCCCTCGCGAGAAAAAATTATTCTCTTTTTTTTTTATTTCCTTTCATAAGTATAGTATGTTTTTTTTTATTTTAACTAATCAATTTATTTGCCTTGCCTCACATTAGCGACGATAAAATCGACTTTTGAATTAATTAACGGATCACAGCTTTTTGCGAACAAGAATGAACGATAATCGAATGAACGATTGGACGGGAAGAGAGACAGAGAGAGAGGGGGGAGAGGGGGAGAGAGAGAGAGAGAGAGAGAGAGAGAGAGAGAGAGAGAGAGAGAGAGAGAGAGAGAGAGAGAGAGAGAGAGAGAGAGAGAGAGAGAGAGAGAGAGAGAGAGAGAGCGATAGCAATTGAGGATTTTGCGGTGAAAAGAAAAAAGAAAAATAAACAAACAATGATAATCGTTCGAACGAGAGGAGAGCAAATAATTTGTGAGGACGTTGGAAAAAAAAAATATATATATATATATAAATCGAACAAAAAGCAGAATCCTTTTGATGCCCTTGGGCGGTACCAATTTTTTATCTTCTTTCGTGTTTCGTGTTATTTTTTACTTTCTCTTCTACGAGGGTCTCGGAACTCTTATTTCACTTGCCTAATGGGGCTGAGGTCTTACACTACGATTAGCAGTATTTTCTTTATTTTCTTGGTTAAAAGATCGCTAGTTTGGAGATTGCAATTTGCTGCTATTCCGCCACTCGATTATTTTGTTATCATTATATTTTTTTCGAGATCTTAATCATTTTGTTTCTTAGCTGCACGTTGCACTCTCCACAACCGTAAACACCTTTTCACGATATACCTAATTACCTACGCTAATTGATTTTCTTTTAAATTGGTTATTTTTCATTTTCATTAATTGCTCGATTAAGAGGTTGTAGCTTAATAGAGATTACATAGAACTGACTACTGTATTCATCTACTTTTCAACGTCTACGAGAGAAACACGTTAATTTTAGAGAAAGTTTGCTTTGCGGAGAATCCAGAGAGACAGATATTTTATCGTAAGGGTGGAGGATTAGGAAAAAGGGGGAAATACGTTTTCTATGAAGAAACGAGGAGGAGATGATTTTTATTCATTTTCCAAAAGTGTGAATTTTTTTCATATTCCTTTGTGTATATTTGGCCATATAGGGCATCCTAGATTCGGACGTGCGTTTTATCGTAGTGACATTTTCAGGCATACAGAATATTTTTTGTGTTATTTTGTGTCATTTGATATTGCAAGAATTTTTATTTATTTATTAATTTATTTTTTTCAAGGAAAATAAATTTGGACGAGAGAAAGAGAGACGTTCTGTGAGAGAATACACTTTCAAAAGAAAGATTTGCTAGCGACTAATTTTTTTTTTTTCACAAATATTGCAGTTATATTCGTTTTCTGATTAAAATTGTTGGAATTTAATATTCAATTATTTTTGGTAATTTCTTATGACTAATCAGTACTCAATAAATTGTCAACACTTAATTCATAATTATAAATTAATTCACTTTTCTTTCACTTTCTCTCGAACTGGAGTATTTTTTTTTTTTTTATTTTTTTTTTTTTAATTCGGAGTTATTACAATTGATAAATTAATCGAAGAAGATTTTTATTCGGACACAATGAATTTGCAAATGAAAATATTTAAATTTCTAATCGGTCGACAAATTTGAAATAATTCATTGATAATTCATTATTTTTATATCACTTTGTTCTCAAACTGGATTTTTTTAGTACAAAGGAAATCAACTTTATAGTCGAGTATTTCATCAGCATCGTTCTTCTTTGTTTTTCTCCTTTGTTTTTCCCCCATCATACGATTGCACATGGTTATTTGTACCGTTTATTCTCGTATGTTTCTGTGTGTGAGTGTGTGTTTAATTTTTTTGGCGATATACCTAATGGAATGGGGGTAGAGGCAGGCGACGCTTCGCTTGACGTAGAACCACAGAGTTTGCCAGCCATGCGTCTGTGAACATTTTTTGCACAACTTCCAGAAATATAATCACCATTAAAAGATTGTAATAATTTTTTTTTTTTATTTAAAATTTTTTTTTTTATTTGACCGATTTAAATTCGATATATAAAAAAATCCTCACTAATCATGGTTCATCTCGAGAGAATTTTTCTCTCGATTCCTCAAAATTTCAATTTCTCGAAAAAAAAAAAAAAATAAACGTGCACATATGTATAAAAATCAATGACAAGGTTAGTTTCAATGATAGTCGCATTCATTTTTGTTTTTCACTTATTGTATATTTTGGTATATTTTTTTTTTTCTTCATTCTCAGGGTAAATGTAATTGTAGAAATAACAGTGCATTAATTTTTAAGTATATTATATAATATGGCACGTGGGCTCCTTAATCAACGAATATTATTTGAACAATGTGTATCTACATTGTTCTCAAATTCCCATAATTAATAATTAATGTTTATATCGTATTGGGGGTTGCAAAGAAAATTTTCTCGTCTCTTTGTCGTCCACTCTGAAAATTGCTGTTTTTTTTCTTTTTAAATAAAAAGGAAGCACTAACAAAATGCCCTGTCATTTTTGTTGACATCAACTCCTAAGCCTTTTCATAGAGTTTTTCTTTTACCAGTTTCTTTTAATTACAATCCTAAAAATAGCAGTTTTAAGGGTGGAACACGAGAAATAAATATTAGTTTTTTTCACGCCCTATTATTTGTATGTGTTTATATTATTATTATTATTATTCGTAATATATATTTGCATTTTATAATCCGCGATATTGCACCGTCGCGGAAAAAAAGGCCAAGGCGTCATTTAATCAATGTTTGTTTAATGATATATTGACCTCACGCGTTTTCCGGTCAAATTCACAAATGATTAATCAATGTTTGAAGTTAACGGGACTTAGAATCATATACTTGATGTAAAATCGCGCGATTTTCTCTTTTTTATTTCGATTTCCTCTCACGAAGAATTATTTACATTGTTTACATATTAAACCGTAGGTTTAACGGCCACGGAGGGTTAATGCCTTAAACGAGAATAACGACTTTGGTCCAGGGTTGCGAAATTTTTAATGAAAAAGTAATGGAAATAATTTCCATAAACCATTTCATTATCATTTTTAATGGAAATAATTTTCATCGACCATTTAATTTTCATTTTTAATAGAAATAATTTCCATTAACCATTTAATTTTAATTTTTAATGAAAATAATTTCAATTGACTATTGAATTTTAATTTTTAATGGAAATAATTTCGATAACCATTGAATTTTAATTTTTAATTAAAATTATTTCCATTAACAATTTCATTTTTATTTTTAATGGAAATCATTTCTATTAAAAATTAAAAGTCAATGGTTAATGGAAATAATTTCCATTGACCATTACCAGTTAATGGTTAATGAAAATGAAAATACATTTAAAAGAAGTAATTCATTATTTAGAACCCTGCTTCGGTCAGATTCGACTGACAGAAAAATTGCTAATTAGAAACAATGGCTTCTTCTCACTGAATATTCAACATTTTGGTTTCAACCATTCGTAAGCAAATAATTACAATTAACAATTTTCATTCCCATAATTTGAGTTTGAAAAAAACAATAAAACATAATTTTTCAAAATAAAATTTGTCTTGCAATTGAAAAATGATTTTTTTTTTCGACAAGGTAGAAATAATTGTAAAAAAAAATTATTGAGCTTACATTTTTTAAATATCCGAAAATACTAACATGTGGAAAATTAATTACCTCTTTTTTTTATTCGAGTAGTTTTTATCCTCGCAAGAGAGTCACTCGACGAAGACAGAAGAAAATGATGCTTCTGGGGGAATAATGAGAAAAGAGAGGAGAGAGGGAGAGAGAGAGAGAGAGAGAGAGAGAGAGAGAGAGAGAGAGAGAGAGAGAGGGAGAGAGAGAGAGAGAGAGAGAGAGAGAGAGAGAGAGAGAGAGAGAGAGAGAGAGAGAGAGAGAGAGAGAGAGAGAGAGAGGGAGAGAGGAGAGAGAGAG
>OZ022416.1:39317382-39461485 GCA_963989365.1 Rhimphoctona megacephalus | reverse complement strand
AAAGTTGAATACAATTTTTTTTTTAATTTTACAAAAAAAAAAATTTTACCAAAAAAAAAATCAATGAAATCATCGTGAAAGTATTCCTCTGATAATTACGAGCATATCTCGTTTTATTTTCAAGGTATATTTATTTTTCCTGCTTTCAAACAGTCAATCATAAACTTCAATAAAATATTAGCGTCTGTTTTGAAAAGGCTCTATTCATTATGACAAATTTAACATAATCAGGGAATCAGGTAAAACAATGAATAATTAAAAATAATAATAATAATTTTTAAAAAAGTTGTTAGTTTATTACTTTTACAGTACTATTATTTAGGCTCTTTTGTTTTTCTTTGTATTTCGAGATTTTGAAAAAAAAAATAAGCAAATTTAAAAACGTGTATTTTCTGAATATAACTCAGTATCCATCTCCAGCATATGATATTCTAAATAAAATCACTGGAAAAGAAATACGGATTTTTCTGTGCCAAATTTGTTAACATCTTTTCCTGCAGCATATTTCAATCATTTTTTAAATAATTATTCGCTTCCAGATATTTTTTTCTCGACAATTTACAGCGATAACACTTGAACAGTTATTCTGAGCTAATTGCTCATAAGAACGATTTTTGTAGGGAATTCAATTCTCTATAAAAATATATTTGTATTTTTTTATTTTTTATTGTTCCTGCGTATACCTTTGCGAGTTTTTACAACCCCAATCCTTCACTTTAACCTCACTTTTCCTCCAATTCGCTAATTTCCTTGTTCCTGTGAGACGCCCCCAAAAGTGTTGCTCACAGCCATTCTTTCCTAATGCACTACTGTATCGCATTTACGCGAGGGCCAAGGGAAACTGTGGAAAACCCGGCTGATACATATGGCCATATTTTTACTGAGTTCCAGTTGATTAGCATCCTCGAAAACTCAGAATAACCGTCTCCCGCTCAGCGATTGATGCGCGAACAGGTGCATGGCTAAGCGGGGTCACCCGCCCAAGTATTGGCCTCGTCCGAGGCTGCTTAACTTGGGAGATCACCGGAGCCACACACCGACCGTGCACCCATCGCTGTCGCTATTATAAAAATATATTAGTAGGATTTCTGTCCGATTTTCTGCTCAAGAGTTGTAATAGAATATTTAAAGATCCAATTACACTACAACCTTGATTCTTCGAACAGCGGCGGGACCGATTCCGCATCGCACTTGTATTTACAAGTGCAATGTAGAATCTATTTAGAGAACGTTGCGCACACTTCGTTTTTCCATTTCCGCGCACCAGACGAATGGTCAGATTGGACTAGGCGCTTCCCCTACCAAACGCACACCGATCGATACGGGTCGCATAGTGGGGGACATTGCATAAAACAAGATTCGATAAATCAAGGTTGTAGTGTATTTTCCTGTGTTATGTTTATGCAAAATCTTGAAATGCGATGCGATGATCCAAATACTTTCATTTTAAACTCACCTTCTAGGATGCTCCTTTTTTTACCCTAATATAATTTTTTTTGCTGAGTTGCAAGCGAAAAAAAGTACCGCTTTTTTCCGCAAACCCTAATATACCTACTCATACATAAATAAATAAACATATAAGTGGGGCGTTCCACGCCAAATCGGACGGTCTGAAAAATTTTGATTTTTGATTTCCTCAATTTGTTGATATTTTTTAGAACCCCTCAAAAGAGCCTTTCTGGTAAATTTTGAGATTTTTTTGATTACTTGTCAAAAAAATATCAAATTTTCAAAAAAATCGCTCTTTTTTTGGTTTTATGTTCATAACTTTCTTAATAATGGTCCAAATTAAAGCTTTTTTTCTAAATCTTTGTTTTTTGATGGCCTTTACAGAAAAAAATACAAAAAAAAATATTTAAAGTGTTTTTCATTAAGATTTTTGAGTTTGAAATTTTAAATCGTGTTTTTGAAAGTGAGTGTATCTTTCGATTTTTTTGAAAATTTTTTATTTCAAACTACTATTCTTTTAATAACTTTTAAGACCGGTCCGGTCGTGGGCCCATTTTTTGTTTCAGTACATTCTATACAATTAAAAATCTTTTCTTCTGTCCATTATATATTTATTATATTATGGTGAGTGTAAAAAAAAGTTCAATGTGAAAATATTGTTTCAGTAATGTCGAAACAGAAACCACGCAATTCGCTTTTTTGTTAAAGATTTAAATATCTCGTCATTTTTATCCAAAAATTGAAAAAAAATGCAGAACAATTACTTGAGGCCGCTGTTCAAATTTTTTAAGAGTGTCCAAATTTTGTACAAATTACGCTTCCATCAAGCACTAATACTTTCCACTGTGAGAGCAAAATAAAAAAAATTTCATGTCGCGATTTTCAACGAAAAATAAAAAAAAATACGGAAAAGTCGCTTGAGCACTATCTAAAAAATTTTTTAGAACAGCCAAATTTTGCGAAAAATCCTTTTTTATAATGTCCTAACATTTTTCGTAGAGGCCCGTGAAAAAAAAATATCGATTTTTTTTAACCACCCTAATATATATATATATATATATATATATATATATATATATATATATATATTCATATATTAGGTATCGAAAATAGATGTATCGAAATTAGGTGTATCAAGAAAAATCAATATTTCTTCTTCGCGCTCCTAAGGTCGAATTCGTTGTATTATGCAAAAAAAGAAGACTCAAAATCAAATTATTTATAGTTCGGTAGATATTGCTTCACATCTCCTTAAAAAAAGATCTCATGGATATTCCGCAAACATATTTTTATAAACAATGTATTTCCCTACAAAAAATATCATTAGCGCCAAACACCTCAGATCAACGGTTCAAACCCTATAGCTGTTCGAAATTGAACGTATATACAAAATTGCATTTTGATATTATCTAAGTTAAATCATTGACTTTACAAAACAACTTTCACTAAATATTCTATATACATAAAAGTGAGAATATAAAAGTATAAATATATCTATTGGATACGTATATATGCATGTTCAAGTTCACACAAGTAAAAATCTCGAAATCTCTGCAAGAAATAGATAAGAACATACTCATTGTCCAGGAGAGCTTCGAGTACACACGATAAGGACAACCAAAAAAAGGCTTGTAATTTTTCCGCTCTCCGTACATTATCCGGGCCAACAAAAATTTAACTGATTTAATATGTGGTTTATAAGTATCAAAGAAAAAAAAAATGGTAAAAAAAGGGTAGTTTTTCCAATTTGACTGCAGAATATATTTATTTAACTATTATTCGTATCAGAATTATGTGAAATAAATGAAATTGAAAAATCCCAGAAGACAAGTGTAAATTACCCAAAGTTCCAAACGTTGAGCCCTCGACTTTCTTCACCCATGAAATTTTTTTTATCGATGTGATTCCTTGAGATTGAAAACGTTACAAGTTTCATTTGGCACTGTGATTTTACTAGGAAAAACAATTGACCGCGTGGTATTTGACCATTGAGCAGAAAAAGGAAAATACAAAAGAGATGCGAGAGATAAAAATAAAAAAAAAAAGATGAAACAAGACAATGAAGCGATGAGAGAAGAAGTTTTTGGTTGGGGCAACTGTCAAAGTCGATCTCAATGAGTCAAGTGGCATAACCAGGTGTCCGTTCATACGAGTTACGAGCTCGTGGTCAGTTATTTCCTTTCAGTTCGAATTCTTCAATCTTCCTCTGTACCCTCCCCCCTTCCCCTTTGCTCTTTCTTGGGCCCTGTGGTAAATGTTCTAAACATAACGTCAATGTGACACTCTCGTATTTCTCTTCGTTTTCTTCTTCGTTCCTCTTACCCCACGGAACCCTCGTATACTTGGGACGACCCGGAAAAGAGTTACCCGGCCTCACGCACTCAATCTTCCTTCCTCCCTGTCAAATCCCCTTTTCTCTCCCCACCCTGCCTCCCTGCCAAATGCCCTCAACGCCGAGGCACAGCAGTTAAAGTGCCAGTCTCTCTTTCGCCCTCTTTCTCTTTCTCTTCCTCGCTTTTCCTCGTCCATCCCTATTTATAACTTAAGAATGGCGCTTTAACGAGAGAGATTCACAAGCGCTGTTTCGCCAAAGCACACGGGGAAAAAGACACCGAGTATCAACGGCTAGACTCTTCTCTCTTTTCCTGTCTTCCCGTCAGCCTCTCTCGCACCATTTTAGTGTCGCCGAATTCCCTCCTTTCCTTTTTCTCAAATGTTTTTTTTTTAATTTTTTTACTCTGTCTTATTTTTTTTCTCATTTCACAGTCGAGTTCAACGATGGAATCACGAGTTTCTCTCGCCAAATGCTAAGTCGTCCCAGGTGCTGGCTTTTCCTACATCTTTCCGAGGCCTGTTGCCCCTAATTTTCTCTTACTAAACCTCAGACACTCACACTCGTGCCAAAAAAATATAAAAAAAAAAGAATTGTTCAAGTTGCATAACAAAAACAGTAATCTTGTGATTTTGTTAATAATTTGCAAATTTATTGTTAACTGGTATTTTTTTTCTCGGTGTGCAGATAACTCATTTTGAAATTATTTATGTGATTGATTACAACTGACACTCGCTGCAGTTTGTAATTTTTTAAAAAATAACGTAAGATTCTCATTTTTGGATATCTTGTGAAGATTCATAGTGAAAATAGAACGTGTATAATGAATTTTGTGACCATTTTTCTCTTCCACTTGGAACAATTCACTTACCAGTCAGCGGACCTCTCATGCACTGAAAAACAGGCATAGTGTTGAGAACGGAGGCGTAGTTGGCTCAACTACGCCCTGAGGTTGGATACGGCGAAACCAATGGCGTAGTTGACGCAACCTCCGCGCGTAGTTAAAGGTATTTTGTCGAGCCAACTATGCCCGCAATTTGAAGTAAAACTTTAAATATTCAATGGAACCAAAACATTTTTTGAATAAAATTCAATAAATATTTGAAATAGTATCATTGCATTGCTCGGGAAATGCGGAAAAGTATTTCCGTCAATTGTATCAATCATGCTTGGATCGAATGAATTGCATTGTGTAATCAAAACGTATAGTAATTGTACCGAACAATTATGATTTTGAAATGACTGTAAGAAATATTTGAAATTTATATATATATATATATATATATATATATATATATATATATATATATATATATATATATATATATTGCAATATTTTTTATTTGATATTTTTGATTTTGTATTCTGCGTCTTTCAATAGTAAATACGCTTGATCGATTTTTTACTCTAGTAAAAGCGCCTATCCCGATATAATTAGGTGGCAAAAACTTTCTATATCAGCGTACTTTAATTGTACGATAAAAGGCCTTAGACCTTTTTACCTCGTAAAACAAGGGTTCGGATTTTCTCGACGACCGTCGGTCGGAGTGATCGATATTTAACGATTCAATATCGAAGCCTTATGGGCACACGGGCAGTGCGACGCTTACGCAAGAGCGCTCCGCCCGTGGCCCTCTAGCGGATTTCTGCCACACTAAAAATCCAGCCAGGGAATAAGACTGTCCGGCTACAATATACATATATAATTCATGTGAAACAAAACTTATTGTTTGCGCAACGAAATTTAAGTAGCTTTAGCAAAAGGTTTATTTGTTTGAATAATAACAAAAGATTTTATCCAAATTACTACTAGGTAATTAGCTTAATCACAAAGTATATTCCGTTGATCTATGGTGTCATTGAATTCAATTCTCGCAGAGAAGTTTATTCGATGCTATTATTTTATCGAGTCAGGGACAAGCCGGATATAACCCAACCTCCGTGTGATTATTTCAAATTCAATCGATTCTGTGTCTCAAGTTTTATTTTTTTTCAATGTAACCATTTATTGCGGTTGTATCACATCAAATACACTCAACTCAAATAAATTAAAATTAACGGCAAAATCGTGGCGTAGTTGTCTCAACGACATGACTTTCAATGCGTAGTTGGCAATACTTTAATTGTTTTTTCAATGTGCAATTTCCATCGTTCACAATTTTATGAATTTTTTTTTCACATTTGTTGGTCCGTGGTCATTTCCGTGGTCTCAGGCCAGTGTACATATACGAAGAATAGAAAAATCATCATGCTTCACGCAGCCAATTCATCCTCACATTTCTGGCCTAACGGTTGCTTCTACTGCAATGCAAAAGAGCACGCTTTTTCGCGTTAAATTTGTCGGTTTTGTAAAAATAATTTTATTTTCTCCTTTTCCGTAATTTTTTCGCCCCCCCCCCTCTCTCTCTCTATTTCGCTATTTTTAATATCTTTTTTTTTTCTTTTTTCCCTCTTTTCTCTCTCCTTTTTTTTTATAATTCCTTTTTTCGTGCTTCTGGTGTTCCAGGCTCGAAGCCGAGGGTAACTCCTGCGTTTTTACGTGTGCGTACACTGTGCTTGTCCAACTCGTCGGTCTTACTGAAACGGGCGATGCGTAACGATGCCACAGTAATTAAAAACGACCTTTCCAACCCCTCGACACTGTGCGACTTCGCTTTCGCGAATTCGACCCCCCGCGAAAACCTCCCAGGACCAAAAGAGCGACGAAAAGAGTAAAAGAGAGAGAAAGAGAGGGAAAATGGAATCTGGACTCGGTCGCTGTGCACAGAATCGCAGAGAACATTTTTAATTGAAAAAATTTCCGGGCCAACTTTTTTTCCAGGAAAGAGACACGTAAGCGAGCTCCCTGTTCAATTAAAAAACAATAACGACATTCGGGGCATGGAAATCAGAGCCCGGAGCATGAGGATTTATAATTTTTGTTCATTCCCATAAGTTACGTTGCGAACTCAAACTTCGAAGATTACGAAAACTTGCTTTTTTTCCTTCAAGCAAATTTTGTACAATTTGGAACTGAATGTTTGCTAAAATAGTTTTATTTTTAATACTGAAAATTCATGAGTACCGCTACTAAAATTTGTAATTTAATTTAATCTTTTAGTCCTTTTTATTCGGTCCAAGAAAAAATTCAATAAATCATTAATTTACATTTTTGTTTATAGCTATAAATATTTCACCACAATATCATACATTTTTTCATCATCAGAAATAGGCACAGACATAAGAAGTATTTCTCAATATGAGACAAACACAGAGAGAGAGAGAGAGAGAGAGAGAGAGAGAGAGAGAGAGAGAGAGAGGGAGAGAGAGAGAGAGAGAGAAATAACGACTATAAAGATTAGTCTAAGATAACTTCAGGCGTTTGAATGGTGAGGTCAGTTTAAATGAGTCATTAAATGATCGCCTTCCTGCTTATGTTTTACTTATTTCCGAACCATAAAACATAAAAGGGAGAATTTGTAAGGAATATTGTGTCTATTTGAATTTTTGTTATTTGACTGTTTCGGTATCGATCTCGTGCCTGATGGATTATTTCCCCCACTATCACGACAAAGACAACGATTACGTCTCAGGCTCTTTCTCTTTCGTTCAGCGACCGTCAACCGACCAACATCACTGTGGAATCCCAAATCTTGAAGTATCAAACGTAGGACAATTCCAAGTGGGTGGCCATCTCAATATTTCACAATCTTTCAATACTTCGCTGGAGAGAGGTCGAGATTCTGGAACAAGAGAGAGAGCCATCGCGGGATTTAATTACGACACCTTAACAAGGTAAGTCGAAAGCTTCCGCTCTCAATGAAAGTTGTACACATAGAAAAGGAATCAAACCATTGAGTGTATGTATATACGTGTGCACATGGACGGATGAATTAATAACCGAGTATAAAATTTTATCATATATATGATTCTCCTTTATCGATGTCCTCTCCAACATTTTTATACAATATATCGGTACAACATTTCTTGATTATATCAAAACACAATAAAAATACTCAGTGAAAAAACGAATAATAATAATATCATATCCCAAATGTTTCAAGTATATACACTACAGGTTTAAGGATCAGACATTCCTCGTATCGATCGTCCCGTATCGGAGAGAACATGTCGCGCATTCCGGTTTATCGCGTACGACAGTGAACACCAGATTGAGATCGTATTACCGACACGAGGAAACTGAGACATCATTTCTCAGACTGGCCCTGAGAAGAGAGTGATAGGCTTACGAGCTCACATTCCTCAATTAGGATTTTCTCTTTTGCTACTTCACTCCATTTGCTTTTACACATTCAATTGCACTGTCAAGATTTTTGTTGCAATCATCGATTTATTATACTAATACTAACAACAACGCGGGTCCCTACGTGCCCCCTTCATTGTGTTCCTCTTGATTGTATTAGAATCTAAAATACTACGATATTTATGATTAATCGTAAGCTCATTTAATGATGTAATGGATTTCCAAATAGCCAAACCCACATGGCTTTCATTGTTTACGTTCCCAAGTTTTTTCGAGACATTTGATACTTCAAAGAAAATCAAATTAGTTTTTTCTAATATAACAGTTTTATAGAACGAGCGAGTATATTATGATTAATTTTCCTTCCTATGATACATTCTATTGGCATTACAGTCTTTTGAGCTACTTTCTGACCAGTTATTCTATATTTTAAATACTCTCACTATTTTCTGCTTTCACTGATACAATACCAATGCATCAAATTTATCACTTTTGATTTTTACGATGAGTCTTAACCCTAGGAGTACGCACATCTTTCTTGCTGCCTACTTAAACACATTGGATCTGTGAGACTTGGCCAAATTGCAATTGCTATATATAGTTTCCACAAAAGTAGAACCCTTTAAATTTTTCGTTCCACTTCAAGGACGGACTCTTTCTTTGTCGTGTACAGACAAAATATTTGTGCGGTCCATATTTTACCCCAAAGAATGGGGTGGGACTGCTCGTGTGCAAATACGCTCGTGTGCAAATGGTAGATTATCAAGTTATATGAAACAAAAAAAAATAAATTCAAAAAAGTCTAAAAACTGTGTATCGTAAAAAATATATAAATAAAAAAGTATGACGTATACCGTGAAAACATTACAAGTGAAGAAAAAAAAATTGTTTTGAAAAACAATAAACTCCCGACTGCTATAATAGTATAACTCCATGAAAATATATTGTTTAAAAAATGGTTCAAACAATCAAAGTAATGTTTAGAAAATGAATTAAATAAAATCTCCCCAGGAGAAGTAATAGTAAACTTTAAAAAGTGTGAAATAAAAATTGATCCAAAATAACACAGATAAATAAAAAATCATTCGATTGGTAAGTGCAACTCTCTCGAGATTCAATTTTTTTGGTCAATGTTAATTGATGGTAGGATAAGTAACTTACATGCGAAAATTAAAAATTAAAAGTTAAATGAATGTACGAAAAATGTGGGTACTAACAAAAATATACTACTAACACGAAATTAAAAATATTCCAATTATAATCGATTTTAATTGTGGTCGGGGGACGTATCTTTTCTTATTCAATGATTTAAAGACGTCTCCCGATCATAATTGAATTCAATTATAATTGGAACATTTTTAATTTCATGTTGGTTGTACATTTTTGTCAGTACCCACATTTTTCGTAAAAAATTGAATCTCGAGGGATTTGCATTTACCAATCGAGTGCCCTCTAAACAAAACAATTATAGAGAAATGCGAGACAATTACCTTAAAGAAGTATATAAGCATCGAAAAACCGTGTGAGCTAATAAAAAATTGCGTTGGGCCAAAATTCGCGAGTTTGCATTTTTTCGGGTGTCTCAGACCCATGAGTGTATTCCTAGGGTTAAAAATAATCCCCTTTCTTTTTTTATAAATCTCAACTGAAATCGATTACTAATAAATAACTGTATCCATGGAAACTAATAAATAAATGTACCCATGCCAACGAACAAAGGAATGTATTCATGACAACTAATTAATAAACGTATCCATGGCAACCAATAACTGCTTCAGTTTTCGATATATTCATCTCGAAATTCGATCGTTTCGAGTTCGACCACATATCTTTTTTAAGAAAGGACAATTGATTGAATTTATCTTTAACAAAGTTTTAATTGAAGCTCTTTAATTATTTCAGAGCCAGAAATGCTTCGATATTAATTATTTACAGTTTTTCTTTGTTCATTTACAATTTTTTTGTATTAACAGCCAATAGCCTAAAACTATATATGGCATCCATCCTGCAGCCATAAATTTTTGTAACAATAATGACCGTGAGAGCCTCGAAACTACGAAGAAATTTACATTATTCTTTCCCAAATATTGCTTAATGGATTGCATAAATTTTATTAGTAAAAATAAATGCTTTCTCATTTTAGCGAAAATTCATTTATAAAACATTACTTTAATAAATTATCAAATCGTGAACTCAATAGTACACAAATATATATTTTTAACGAAGCAAAATGAATCGAGATTTCATTAGGGCCTCATCGTGCCGTTGAATAGTTGCGAATAGAAAGAAAATAAATGGGAACTGATTACAGGTGACAATTTGAACTAGAAATTTAATCAAACAACTGGAAACTCACAATTATTCATCGCCCATAACTGAAGGATAAAAAAAGCAACGTTACTAAAATCCAAGCACCCTTTACGCCTCTGAATTTTGGGCTACGAGTTTCTGTACAGTTCGAAAGAGCTCCGTCACTGACAGGAATTTATGTATCGTGTTTACAACGCGCCACGCGGAATTTCTCTCTACTCCATTTCCCCTTTTCCATGAACAGACCTGTACCAGGACCTGAACAAAATAATTAACGTCATCTCATACGAGAGCTCGATGCGCCAATTTTTCTACTTTTTTGGGAGTTTCTCTCTCTCTCTCTCTCTCTCTCTCTCTCTCGCATACATACACCACACACACACACACCCCCAGGCATACAGACCTTTCCAACACTTACATGCAATGGAATGTTCACCAACACGTCCATGATATACTATACACACAAAATGACTACTGCAGAGATTAATAAACGAGAGGACACGAAACTGCAGAGCTGTGGCAAGGGAGACCGCTGGGTTGCGTCCATCACGATGGTCAGGGGAGTCAGGGGATTATCTCTTGTCAATTCCGATGGCGGTGGAAATTGCTGGATCAAAGTTAGTAACGGCGAGAGGGAGAAAGAGAGGAAAGAAGAACAGTTTGAAAAAAAGAAGAGTAAAGAAAGAATAAAATGAGCGAATTAGAGAGAAAGTAAGAATAAGCAAGAGGCAAATCAGAGAATTAGAAAAAGAAGATAAAAATAAAAGGAATAAACGAAAATGTTACAAATTTTAAGGAACAGATGAGAATAGAGCCAGGTATTACACACTGTTAAAAAATATATGAAATTTACAATACTTTTACAATACAACGGTAAATGAAATTTACAAACCGGGTGTATGAAATGAAAATTATTGCACTCGTATGCCAAAATTGAAATATGATCATAAATTTTGGTTACTGATGTGGAATTTAAGATGCATAACATTGAATATTCATATGAAATCTGAAAATTTTGTGGGCATGCATTGAAATAAATCATATGTTTGATTGATAATTAATACAAATGTATATGAATTCATCTACTATCAACAATGTATTAAAATTACAGTACGATCTTCACTTTTCTTGATAGTTGACTGAAAAATAAGATACACATGAATGTTAATAATACGATACATGTTATTTCCCATCATAACTCTATCTCTTAAAAATACGGTACAAAAATGTGAATGAAAATTAATATACCCTGCAGTATAAAAAAAAATCCGTGTATTAAAATTCATTTGCCTATGTATTAATTATAAGAATCTCAATATTAAAATTAATACACAAGTGTAGGAAATTCGTAACGCTCTGTGGGCACCGTGCTTCGCGCTCTGGCCACCGCGTGGCGCAGAGCGTCGACTTTCTCATAGGAGGCACGTGCTTCGGACGAGGATATATACAAGTCGCTCGAATCTAAGAAAATTGTGTAAAACATGAAAATGGTAAACACCAAACTTAACACAAGATGTTGAGATTATAATAAAAAATTTTACGGTGATAATTGCTCGACTTGATTGCCACGGCATCAAGTGGTGATAAGTCACTCTAATTAATTTCTTGAGATGTCTGCATGATTTCGACCTTCAACTTGAAAAAATCGAACACAATAGTACATGAATTAATGTATTCCCCTTAAAAACTCATAATAGCCGAATTTATTTAATATTCATTCGTATATTAATATTCAAAAAGGATCACCAAATTTTATGATACATCTCTAGAAATATCGTAGACATATGTAATGCGAAAACGTTATAAGGTGCCTGAAATTTAGTAATCTTGAATCTGAAAATTACTATGCTGGTAACATGAACTTTAATATACCTGTATAGTAATATTAGTTGATGTTTCGTGTTTTTAATATGCACAAAGTCAACATTTCTTACATGTATATGATTTTTCAAATACACAAGTATATTAATTTTACTAAACAGTGCTCGTTTCATTAAAATACCGCGTCTCTCAATTTTCCTCAGCGCATCTGAATTTTCATGTACGGTATCCGCGTAAAAACTTCCTATACATGTGTATTAATTTTCATACGGAAATTTTTTACAGTGCATGTAAACGCGACTGAAGATTCAGGATCCAGAAAAAATAGGACGAAAACGAGAGACGGGGAAGAAGAGAAAAATTGGGAGGTGAAAGTGGAAAGGGAGGAGAAAAAGATGCGAGTAGGTGAGAGCTTAGCGAGTACACGGGGCCGCAAATTTGTCGCGTCACACGTAACAACCTCTCTCCCTCTCTCCCTCCCTCCAGCCAGTCGCTAAAATCCCCACTACAGCTAATGTTGCATGGCACGATGATCGTTCGTCCCACCGCAGATTAAAAGCTGCATTAGGCATCACGGTTAAGCTCTTCGTAACGGTGGTACATGTAACCTTTGCCTCGTCCATGGCCCACCAAGCTCCACCAACGAGAGCCACACGTACGAGGCAAAAATGCAATTTGCGGACGACCTCGTTTATCCCGCATGTTGGCCACGAGACTTTTCTCTTTCTCTCTCTCTCTCTCTCCCTCTCTTTTTTGTCTCTTTCTCTCCGAAATTAACGGATCCGGAAATTCGTCTCCATGTAACCCTTTTCCCTCCCCGAGCTATGGGTTGTCACATAGAAAAAAAAAGAAAAATGAGCTGAAAAAAATCTTTGGACACCTCAACATAAATTTTCAAAAGAATATTCGCATTTACATGTTCAGAAATATGTTTATTTAATGCTGCGTAAGTACAATTAATAGAATTGACTATAATTTGGATCGCCACCCACATGAGAAGAACTGAATTTTTTTCATTGATAATATAATTTAGGCAATTAATTGTGGATACGAGAGTTTGGGATTTTTGACAAAAGAGTTTTCTATCTGTTCTATATATTTTTAAGTATGTTTTTGAAAATCTACGGGGCAAGACTTTCATTGAACTTTTATTATTGGGAAAGTTTGTGAGGGAAAAAATTGGATCAATATTAGTAAGTAAAAGATGCGAGGGTTATTGACGGTGTAGTTTTTGTTCGTGAGGTACAAGAGAATGGAGTTCACATAGTGTAGAAAGTAATCTGGGGTTAGACCGAGACTAAATTACGCTCGAGGTTGCCAACACAGACACATACATCAATATTGGGAAACTTACTCAAGGGAAAGAAGGAGATGAAGAAGAAGGGGGAAAAGAGAACACGAGAGTTCGCACTTTGGTCAAACTCTCTTTAAATTGAAGCAATCAATTCAACGACACTGTAACTCAAACAGGTTTAATACGAAGTGTATTAAAATTTTACATGGGGTGATTATAAATATTTCGATAGTCAGGGACCATCTGGATTCATATACATATATTAGGGTGGCTGCAATTTGGATCACATCTCAATTTCTTATGTTCCCTTGTAAAAGGACAATCAAGGTATAAAAGAAAACAATGTGTTCCAAAATTTTGAGGCGCTTAAAAGTTTTTTAATGGTGCCCTTGATGGTTCAAATTTTAAATGCAAAAATACATGCATTTTATCGAGTTGCTACTTAATTATTTCTTATACGCATAATATTGGTAGAAACAATCTGAAACTTGGCCCACATATTGTGCATATTATGAGGTACAAATCAAAATTTTTATAGATTTGTTCAGCAGTATCAATCATGATTACAATCTTTGCAAAGACAACTTCGTTTTCAACTTTTTGAGTTTTTTGCATTAAACATTATCTATTGATGTTTCAATACAAGTTTCGAGCTGACTATAGAATTCATGCATAACGAAAAAGTTCGATTCGTGAAAAAGGTATAAAAACTCCTTAAAATTTAATTTGAAATTCAAATTAAATCTAAAATGCGAATTTAAATGAATTAAATAAATTACTGTAATAAAATCTATAATTATTATTGATAAAAAAAAATACATGCGTTTGTATCGTTTTCACATCGAATTGAAAAAAAAAATTACGAAAACTATAATTGAACAAAAAAATAAATTATAAAGAGCCAGTTGGTAAAAACTTTTTTAGTTAAGCGGTCGAAGGAAAGTTTTTTATCAAAAAAATCTAACATATTGTTTTTTTTTTTCATTTCGAGTTACAGAGGGATTTGCTACAGCAGATCGAGTCTAGTTGAATTTACTACCATATTGACGAAACAGGCGCAGGAAGAAAACATTTCGCGCCTTTGATCGAAGCCATTCCCATTGATGTTAAAAGAAAAATGGCCACAAAAATTACGAGCAAGCAGCCTGAATGTGAAAAACAAATCAAAATTCCTGAATGATGTAATATTTCTCAATCGGATTTTGCTTCTCTGTTGGATGAAAACATTGACTTTTTCATAAGCCCCCAATCGATAACGTTTGTCAAAAGATTTTAGATCGATCATAGCTTCCTCAATAACGATGTGTCCAAGTGGCACTTGAACGAAATTTATCAGTTTGGCTCGCAAATTGTAAAAAAGTTAAGCGTCGTTAGTAACGTCGCAAAAAGAGGAATCGAGCTAATTACGGAATACAATAATAGATTGACATACGAAGTGGAGCAAAAACAATTTATTGTTCAAGCCCGCGAATACCAAAAAACGTATCCAAATGTTAGTAACAAGATCTTGCTTCAACTAGTCCACTAATAAAATTATACCCTGGCACTTTATGATTAATTTTTTTTTGTAGGAGTTTGAGTTTTGAAGTATTGTTTAAAATTTCGAGTATAGATACGCGGCGTCACTTTCCTTCTCCGTTTAAAAACTATCTTTTTAATTGTTGGCGTCAAGACGCTGCCGCGTCTCTAGATTCGATAATTATAGTATTCATTACGATAATTTACTTCGTTGAAATGAATTTGTGCCTCAGGTTTGATCAACAGATAATTTTTTATTAAAAAAATTCAAACAGTTCAAAACAAAGTTGTCTTTGTAAAGCTTGTAATTACGATAATTATTGCTGGAAAAATCTGTAAAAATTTTGTTTTGTACCTCATAATATGCACAATGTGTGTGCCAAGTTTAATATTTTTTCCACCAATATTATGCGTATAAGAAATAATTAAATAGCGACTTAGTAAAATATTTACATGTATTTTTGCATTTAAAATCCAAACCCTCAAGGGCACCATTAACAAATTTTTGGGCGCATTAAAACTTTGCACACATTTTTTTTATATACCTTGATTGTGTTTTACTGCGATTGTGGGGACTTAAGAAATTCAGATGTGACCCAAATTGCAGCCACCCTAATATATATAGTAGATAAGCAGATCTTTTTAATTCTTTATCCGACTACATTAGAGTTATTAAATCGCGAGCGAAATACCGATATGAAATTACATACTCGCAAGCGTACATAGGAGAAAGCGAAAATTGCGACTGGACGTCGCTGGATCGTGTCAGATCGAGTTACAACTACATATCTTCCCTCTTTACTCCTTACTTTTCCTTTTTCTTTCTCTCTCATCTCTCTGCCTCTCTCTCTCTCTCTCTCTCTCTCTCTCTCTCGCTCTCTCTCATTCCAGCTCCGGTTAATCCACAGCAGTTGGAAATGGCGAAGAAGGTTAAAAAAGATGGAATTAAATATTAAAAAGGTACTCTGAGGACAAAGAATTCTGTTAATATATAGTCATGCTCAATTGAAACGCGACGATTGATTTTTGGTCGTTCTCGGGCGCAAATTAACCGATTGGAAAATAGCAAAGTTCTCAGTTGTAGCAAATTTTATCAGCTTTCGAATAAGCATAGTCTTATTTTGATCGGATGCAAACTGACCGATTGGTAGCCGGGTTGGTGAAAAAGTGCGAAACGCAACGTTGCTCGGTAGTCGAAAATTTGATGTTTCGAAAAAAAATAGGCACAATCAGCGATACGACATTGCAAAGAGTATCTAATGCCATGAAAAATTCACCCCTGTTGTTTTTTGTACGACAATTCTCGACCGACTAATACCCTCTTGAAACAAAAATCGATTTTCGATGATAGCTCAGGAACTAATCGGTCCATTTTTGCCGGATTTTGTAAGACATCATTTTTCATAATCCCTTACAACCTGCTGAGCTCTCACCTTTCGGAATATGCTCCTAAGGTAGAGATCTTGGACCACCCGCAGTTCAATAAAATGTTCCGATCGATGTTTGAAAACAAACCCAGCCGAATTTAGTATTGCAACTTATCCCAAGTTATAGCGGACATTTCAACGAAAAAAAAACGCACTCGATCGTCCCGGAGAGCCTACGGAAAGGAGTTGATTTCGCGCTTTGAAAAAACGATTTCTTTTGTCATATTTGAGAGTCAGACCTTTTAATCAGAAATTACAGTAAAAAGTAGGAATGACTAAAAAGGATGAGTCTACCAGTTCAATACAGATCTTTAATTAAGTGTCATTATAAATTTATAGTGCTCAAGGAAAAAGAAACAATACCCTTAAGGGGCTATATAAACCTAGGAAACAGTGAAAGAAAAGCAAAGTTTGACAACTTTTTTCCATCGAATAAATTTTTTTATTTATAAACGAGTGAATGTTTTTCAAAGTTGATAGTTTCAAGTGTATTCAATCAAATTTTAATAAATAAATATTGCATACTGTGCCGTGTACATGCGTGATCCCATAGAAGCCGGTGATCAAAAGTGGTTAGCAAGAAAAATTTTCTAAAAGTACATGAGAAAAGGGAGGTTTTGTCATGGGATTTTTATTACATTTTAAATTATAGTTTTCGTTTTATGAATGAAAGAAGTCGAATTTATTCCAACCTATTATGAAACCAACCGGCTTCTACGGGATCACGCGTCTACATGGCACATTGATTAATATTTATTTGTTAACATTTGATAAAATACACTTTAAGCTATCAACTTTAAAAAACACTCATTGATTTTCAAACAAAAATATTTGTTTGGTAAAAAAAAAATGCTCAAACTTGGCTCTGTTTTCACTATCACCCAGGTGTATGTAGCCCATTAAGAAAGAAAGTCCCAATGACCTCGAGGGTGAAAAAAATTATAGTAACTGCTTTTCAAATGTTTTTCAGCGTCAACGTGAATGTTCTAGGTTCATAATTACAACTAGAAAAATCTCGATGACTTCCAATGTTCTGAGTTGGAATGATATTAAAAAGTCAATCATAATTATAATATGTGATTGGAATACAAATAGTGAATAAAATATAGAGAATAAATGGTAACTGGCTAAATTATAATTTTGCAGTGGGTGAATTTAAAACAGGTATATATACGATGAGCCGGATGATAGTGACAGGGGTGGTAAATTTTAGTATAAAATCATTATTATTTTTGCGTCGAATGGTGGCGGAGAAATTCGAATCATATTAGAGATTGTGTAATCATGATTAATAATGAATTTATTATACGGTCAGGCAGTCAGATATTTTCTCCGTTTTTTTGGTTTTTTCGAGGGCATGGTGAATTGCATATGAAATACGCGTGTGAGTGGCAAGGCTGTGATAATAATAAATTCCGGCTTTCGAAGAAGAGAAAACACTCCAATCTGCAATGTATGACTCGCGGGAGAGAGAGGAAGGGAGAGAAAGATAAAAACTGATCAAATTCTGGAATGTTTGTTCAAAAGAGAGAGAGAGAGAGAGAGAGAGATGAGAGAGAGAGAGAGAAAGAGAGAGGTAGGGAATTGGATGTGCAGCAAGGATCGATGGCACGCAATCAATCATGCAAATTGGCGATTCGCGACAAAATCTCGCAATCCTGTTTAGGATTCCGTATGGTAATGCCGTTTAATGCGCGACACACACGCGATAAACCCAAAATACATGCATAGACCCCAAACCCATACAAATACACATTGTCATTCATCCCCCTCTTTTCCGTTTCATCCTCTCTCTCTCTCTCTCTCTCTTCTCTCTCTCTCTCTCTCTCTCTCTCTCTCTCTCTCTCTCTCTCTCTCTCTCTCTCTCTCTCTCTCTCTCTCTCTCTCTCTCTCTCTCTCTCTCTTCTCTCTCTCTCTCTCTCTCTCTCTCTCTCTCTCTCATCACTCTCTCTCTCTCTCTCTCTCTCTCTCTCTCTCTCTCTCTCTCTCTCTCTCTCTCTCTCTCTCTGGCTCTTTCCTTCGTTGTTTATCGCGCGAGGATCGCCCATTCTGCTTCTGGTCGATGGGCAAGCGAGAGAGTTGAACATTTACGAAAACCTCCCCGAATCTCACCTCCCAGTAACCATCCCCTGCCCTCTCACTCTTACTCACCTCTTCTCTTTCTCTCTGCCCCTCTACCGTTAAATTTATTCAGCCTTGATTGTTTATTAACAATTATTCTACTCTGATCTGGCACTCCAATACGTGATGCACCCCCAAGCCCACTCCCAATAGTAAAAGTGAACTGGAGAGTGTTGAGAGGTTGGGGACGAGTTCGAAACATGGAAACATCGAGAGAAGAGTGTTTATGAAGCCGCGGTCAGGTTGCCCATTCATTCGCGCGTGACCTCCTCCTCCTCCCTTCTTCGGTATATACATATTTTGCGATGGTAAATCCACCCCCCAATCCTCATCCACCCTCCTCCCCCAGCTTAACTGATCATGAGGTCGTCGACAGTGAATGATGATTACGAATGCGTTGAAAAGGAGTGATAATAAAAAACATGACAAATAGATCGAAACATCCAGATACTGAAAATCCGAGGAACTCGTCAATTTTAAGGGTACTTTATCAATTTTTTCAGTATTTATTTGGCAATTACAACAATCATTTTTTCAATATCGATCAATTATTAACAGATATTCGAAATATTATACATAATTTGTATGACCTTGATGATTGGAAACAGTTATTACACTCAGAGATTGGGAAATTTGAAAGTGATGATGCCCTCAAGATTCACCTAGATTCTGGGAGGTTTGGAGGATGGAAACCGGATGTTATGATCGAAATGTTGTCAGATAGGATGTTCGAGCCAAAAAATAAATGATTATGCAGTCCAGGAGGATGTATATATGAGTGCAGGAGGTTGATTGTCAAAGGTACGTTGTATGTGTTTATATATATATATATATATATATATATATATATATATATGAAGATAGGGTAGATTACACATTGAGAGTCGGGATGAATAATAGTTGAACGGGTAGCGTTGGCAACGAGCTCCATCACTTTCACGTCGACCTTGGGGGTGATGCAGCTTCTAAACCAAAGACTATATATGTATAGATGTATTTGTGTATGTGTGCAAGTGTGTATGTATGTGGGTGGGTGTGTCGGGCTATACTACTGCTGCTCGTGACGCTTAGCCCTCCACCCCTGGGGTATTAAATCACTGCCGATTCGGGCCGCTCGGAGAACTCGCGAATACGTTCATGCTATATATCGACATAGTGTATAGGAAGGGGGAGAGAGAGAGAGAGAGAGAGAGAGAAAACTGCTGCTTCGACTATACAACTCTCTGGACCATCGTCAACCATTCGCGAGAGATTTTCTATGCGTTCGAGCGACGTAACGTCAGTAATAAAATTCAATGTTTCGCATATACGAGAAAAGCTTTACAACTCACGTAAACGATCGGGTCGCGTTGAGAAACTCACTGGCACGGAATGTCGTCAAAGGCATAATGAAAATTTTGAATTATTCTTGTTGAAGAATTTTTGACAAAATATTTATTCGTTGGTTTACGGTGAACGATTTTATTTTACGGCAATATAAACAACCCTTGCATATATAAAATGATTGATCAATTTCTCAATTATTATTAGCAAACTAAAGTTTTTGTTTTTACTTTATATTACTTCATACTCCATATATGAATATATGTAGTTTATTCAAAATTATATATTTATATTATTACGTATATACAGTTCATTGATACTGCCCGTTTTGTTGTATATATTTTGTTGTGTGCTTATTATTTATATATATGATCGCCACCACGTTGGATTCGTCATCTTAAATTTTGAATATTTAAGTACAGATTTGATTTCGATAACTCAAAAAACTGAAAAATAACGATTATGTCTCAAGCAAAACAAAATCGAAATTTTAATCTGTTATTTTAAATCCGCCATTTTGGAAGTTAATAATGCAATTAATAACATTTTTGACCTTGGCATCGAATTTAATACTCTTGAATACAATAAAATATAGAAAAAATATAGAAAAAAATATATAAAAAATAAAGAAAAAAATTGAATAAAATAAAATACTCTTGAATACAATAAAATAAAAATGAAAAAATAAAATACAAAAAAAATAAAATAATATTGTAATTCATCTTTTTAAATTTTATTTGTAATAGTTTAGAGCAGCCTGTACAAAGAATTACGATGCAAGGTTACAAAGTATTTGATAGTGTTAGCGTCTCGAGTCAGTGAGATAGGCATTAGATAGGAAACTCGTAGGGTAGGCAATTCAAGTCTCCGCTCAAGCAAAAAATATATACCTTTAAAAAATGAACGTAACTGTTTTTGTTTTAAAATATATTACTTCGTTATGTTGATAAATAATCTTATACAGTCAAAAACAAAAATTATTCAATAAAAATATTGTTAAATTCAATAATCAATAATAGCCATCCAGGGCAGACACGACGCTGGGTGAGCTCTAGGGCTATCATTGGGCGAACAACGGCTCATTGTCAGCGTTGGGACGACGCTGGGAGTAACATTGGGCCAACATCGGCTTCCAATGTTCCGATTCACCGTACGATACTATCTATCACTCCAATCATGATTCAACGGTTGGCCTGGTATTGCTACCAACGGTCGGCTATCCAGCAGAAATGGTTGGCGCAGTACTGCGTCGTATTTGGGCCATTCGTACAATTTTTCACGGGTGTTAAAAGAAATTTTGTTTGGAAATTATGAGAAAAATATGAGGAAAAATTGGTTCATTATGGAGCCGGGCTTAAAAATTATTAAATAGGGTGAGGTTTCTTTGAGATTTTTTTGAAAAAAATTAAAAATGTAAAAATCTTTGAAACCAATGATTTTTTTGCTTTCGACTGGAAAAAAATTAAAAAAAAACAAATACCAATTGCTTTTTCATTACTTATTCAACAATAGCTTGAAAAAATTTGGGATAAAACCAACATTTGCAAAAAAAAGCTTAATTTGGTCCATTTTTCGACAAGTTATGACGATTAAAAAAGAACATGAATTTTGGGGGAAAAAATCATATCTTAATAGTAAATGGGGAAAAAATTTAAAAAAAATCAAGAAAGGTTCTTCCCATAGGTATAACAGATAAAAAAAAATTCAGCCAAATCAGTAAATGAAAAGTTCTGAAGTGGCCGATTTGGCGTGGAATGTCTCTATAGTTTATTCATATTATTCATAAATTATGCGGCGGATACTGAAATACGTGGAATGTAACACTATCGAATCAACATCTTGCTCTCCGGACGTTACCCCTGCGTGGCGGAGTTTTAACGTCAAAGAAACGCGTCAATTTGTTGGCGTCTGATGCTCTCTGCTCAACGAGTCAATGTTCTTGCACAAACCCATGCGTGGATATTCGAAAATACAAGCGCACCCTCTCTCACGCGTACAGGCAAATGCACAAGTACCATATACACAGACGAAGAACTACGGCGCTTGTCATCCGAAAAACGGGTAACGCCATCCCGTCATAGTGCTCACACCGTTATCCACCAAATTGAACGAAATTCAATCGAATTAATTATCGCGCGTTGTTAATTACCGGATTCGGGCAATAAAACGGGAGCTGCGTCTGCGAGTAATGTTTCGAGGGAGAAAAAGAGATACGATAACTAGAGAGAACACGAGAAAAGAGAGGGAAAAAGCAGGCAGGGAGGAGGGAGAATGAGTGAGAATAAATGAGTAGAAAGCGCCGAAGAGGTGGAGGTGCACAATTACACGTTTCAAGAGGGGTAGGGAGACTGAAATAGTGTCTGAACGATTGTGGTTTTCGTGCAAAATGTTCGAAACATTGAATTTCAATTGCATTTCCTTCGATACGCGAGAGGGGTACAAATCATTTTCAACCAAGTCAACAATGGGGTGCGAAAGAGGGTGATTTTACTTGCTGACGAAGATAACTCTGTCCTAATGTTGATAAATATTATCATTATGCAATTACGTGTTTAAGGAATTAGGCCACCAGAATTTTGTAAAAAGACATTTTTTTTAGACTCAAATGGTGCCTAAGGGTCTCAAGAATAATATATAGCACAACACTATCGCCGGTTAAAATCTCTAAGTACCCTAATTACATAGCTGAGCTATTGATAAGGGCACTACACGATGCTGATTTTTTATAGCTCACTTGCATCAGTTTTTTTATAATATTGTAATAGTAATTGATTGAATTTCATGATGAGTGATGACAAAATATATCGTGATAAGAAAAACTCGTTTCCCTACAGAGGTATGTAGGATTTTTATATTATATTGCACAGTTTTTTTGTTATAAACAGTTATCTGATGATTTTTTCCGAAAATTTTACATCTTTTTTCAAAAAATTGTGCGATTTTGGAAAAAATTAATATATCGAAAAAATTCTACGTACTTCTGTAGCTGTTTTTATATATAATCGACAAAATTTTGGTTATTTGTTCCAAATCGAAAATTGCATGAACTGCGTTTCCGGCGAGGACCCTTCCAAAAAAAAAGATGTCAAGGAAGAAAGGCTGTGCAGTCGCCATTTTTTTATCAATCACTGCGAAAAATGTATTTTGTATAATTTATCAGTAGTGCATAGCGGATTTCTTTCGATACTTGGAGTGAAACATAGAGTTAAGATGTTTTTTCTTACAAATACGAATTGTACACTGCTTTAAAGTGTATATATTTTGCTTAAATTTTGTTGCTAAGCGATCACCTCACGTTTTTTTTTTATTGAAACCAATATTAATGCGATTTCTTATTATAATAATGGCTGAATCAAAATGGTCCAAACGAATTTCAATAAATATTGTTTCATAGATCATGCATTGGCTTTTCTTACTCCATGCCGGACTTGCAATATATGTATCATTTTTTAACGTCAAGTTGTCACGTAGATGATGGTGTAATAGATAGCTGGCCGTGCTCGCTAGGTCGTAGATACGTAGTAGTTCGGATCGAATCCCCGTGTAGGTAGAAAAATTTTTCCGCAACAAATTAATGTCAGGAATAATGGACATAATGAAATACGATCAATAATGATAAAATACAAATTTATAATCGAAAAAAAATCTAATTTTTATTTTTAAGTTTGAGAATTAAATAATCGAAGGCTCCATTCAAACTTTCGTATATTTGATTGAATCAAATCAATTCATTATTTCCAGTAATCTGTATATTCTCGTTCATTAATCGTGTACATTCTGCTTAATAATTTTGAGAGTCTATTTAAATTGTTACTTCTTTGGCTAAAGTAAATCGATATTTCGTTTTCAGTAAATAATTTTCTGTAAATAATTTTGTATTTGCTGTTACTAACCATGATGTTTCGATCAAAGATATATTTGCTTCATCTGAATACTGAATTACTGGATAATATACAAATAAATAATTTACTTGGATCAAATAAATTTTGTTTGGTTCAAAAAAGTTTTGTTTACAGTGTAATAAAGAATTTTGCATAGAATTTTGATTAATTTCATTAGTTCGCTAAAATAAATCCCAAAATATGCCTGCTTTTTCTTATCTAGAGTGGCCCAACGTCTTAATGATGAGCTAAACACGCGTTTTCGGGCCTCGGCTCTCACCTGAAACATAAAGTTAAAGGGCTTGATTAGGCAACGGTCACAAATATAATTTAATTAGAAATTTATGTATAAATAAGGTGGTTTTTATAAGAATTTTATATATTTTTTTGTATTATCTAACAGGTTTTTGTTAAGACAATTTTTTCGTAATTGACTACGATTCCTCGGTTTTTATGTATAAAATGATATTGATCTCTAAAAATGTAAGAGAATCTTCGGCTCTTCTTCAAAATCGATAATCAACCAATCTGTCCGTGGAATGAAGTTATCCTTAGTCGAAAATACGAATTATTTACAGAGCTAAAAAGTAAACAAGAAACGAAGAGATGGAAAAGGTGGAAAAAGAGGACAGAATTTTACAGATCTTTTTCGAGGGTGCCTTAATTATCATGATAGCGAAATCGCTATCACCGGTGGATCTTTCTGTCGTTGGTGGGCTTGTTCAAAACTTATAATTACAGCTAGCTGTATAATTGCTCTTTTAATTAAGCTCTCGTTTTAATTCGCGGTAAGGAATAAGAAATCACCTCATTTCTTGGCCATCCCTTGAACTTTTCCTCCTTCTCCGCCATACTTTTTTTGTCTCTTTATCTCTTTCTATATCTTGGAGATGCTAAAGATGAAGAAGTTGAGGAAACACGAGAACAGATAGTCTGCAATCTTCACGATTAACGAAAAGTAACAAGCAGCGACGAACAAGAAATACAACCCTTTTGAGAGAGGCTTATTTCGTCATATACAGTCATGCTCATTTGAAACGCAACGATTGATATTTGGTCGATCTCGGACGCAGATTGACCGACTCGAAAACAGCGAAGTCGTCAATTGAAGCATATTTTATCAGCTTTTGAATAAGCCTAACCTCGTTTCGATCGGATGCGAACTGACCGATTGGCAGCAGAGTTGGTGAAAAAGTGCGAAACGCAACGTTGGCAAGTGGTCGAAAACTTGATATTTCGAAACTACGTAACGAAAAAAATCAATAAAAAAATATGAAGTAAAACGTGGAAATGTTATAAATAAGGAAGAGAAAAAATTGTTTTAAAAAACAAATAAAACTCCCGACTGCTAAAATAGTTTAACTTGACGCATACATATTAAAAAAAAAAAAAACAAAATAAAACATGTATAATACAAAATAATATAAAAACGTTGAAAATATAAAAATTGTTTTGAAAAAGAGGGAGAAATCCCTACAGCAAAAATAGTAGCGAACTTCAAAAAATGTAAAACAAAAACGGATCGAAAGAAAATAAAAAGGGGAAGAATTATTCATTGGGTAAGTGCAACTCCCTCGAGATCTAATATTTCTGGTCAATATTGATTGATAGTAGGATAAGTAGTTTGCATGCAAAAATTAAACATTAAAAGTCATAATAAAAAGTTCAATGAGTGTACGAAAAATGTAGGTAATGAAAAAATGTACAACTCACATAAAATAAACGAAAATTATAATCATAATCGAATTAAGCTGTGGCCGGGAGACGTCTCTATGTCATTGAGTGAGGAAAAGGAAACTTCTCTGACGAAATAAAATTAAGTAAATGAGTAAATTTAATTTTGACCAAATTTTTTTGATACAATTAAAATTATATTTATAAATATTTTTCTGTTTCATTATTTTTAAGTAATACAGTTTTTTTATCTCTATAATTTCTACAACATTTGCAGTCCGGAGTTTTTGTAAATTTATTTATTTTTTTCAATCATTTTCCAGTAAATATATAACATAAAAAAATTATTGATTCTTTTCTTGTGTTGAATTTATTGATGAATTTTTCTACGACGGATATATACATTGATGCCGAAACATACACTGTTAAAAAATATATGAAATTTACAATACTTTTACAATACAACGGTAAATGAAATTTACAAACCGGGTGTATGAAATGAAAATTATTGCACTCGTATGCCAAAATTGAAATATGAACATAAATTTTGGCTACTGATATGGAATTTAAGATGCATAACATTGAATATTCATATGAAATCTGAAAATTTTGTGGACATGCATTAAATAAATCATATGTTTGATTGATAATTAATACAAATGTATATGAATTCATCTACTATCAACAATGTATTAAAATTACAGTATGATCTTCACTTTTCTTGACAGTTGACTGAAAAATAAGATACACATGAATGTTAACAATACGATACATGTTATTTCCCATCATAACTCTATCTCTTTAAAAAAAAAATGTATTTAAAAATTCATTTGCCTATGTATTAATTATAAGAATCTCAATATTAAGATTAATACACAAGTGTAGGAAATTCGTAACGCTCTGTGGGCACCGTGCTTCGCGCTCTGGCCACCGTGTGACGCAGAGCATCGACTTTCTCATAGGAGGCACGTGCTTCGGACGTGGATATATACAAGTCGCTCGAATCTAAGAAAATTGTGTAAAACATGAAAATGGTAAACACCAAACTTAACACAAGTTGATGAGATTATAATAAAAATTTTTACGGTGATAATTGCTCGACTTGATTGCCACGGCATCAAGTGGTGATAAGTCACTCTAATTAATTTCTTGAGACGTCTGCATGATTTCGACCTTCAACTTTAAAAAATCGAACACAATAGTACATGAATTAATGTATTCCCCGTAAAAACTCATAATAGCTGAATTTATTTAATATTCATTCGTATATTAATATTCAAAACGAATCACCAAATTTTATGATACATTTCTAGAAATATCGTAGACATATGTAATGCGAAAACGTTATACGGTGCCTGAAATTTAGTAATCTTGAATCTGAAAATTACTATGCTGGTAACATGAACTTTAATATACCTGTATAGTAATGATGTTTCGTGTTTTTAATATGCACAAAGTCAACATTTCTTACATGTATATGATTTTTCAAATACACAAGTATATTAACTTTACTAAACAGTGCTCGTTTCATTAAAATACCGCGTCTCTCAATTTTCCTCAGCGTATCTGAATTTTCATGTACGGTATCCGTGTAAAAACTTCCTATACATGTGTATTAATTTTCATACGGAAATTTTTTACAGTGTATAATATTAAATTTAAAAGACACAACATAATAATATGGCAGATAAACTCGTCATAACCTAAAAAAGAAAAGGTATAGAACTCCGTGGAAAACGGCGCGCGGCACTCTGGAGTGAGATTAGCAGCGCGCAACAACACGAAGTTGTCGAATAGTCGAGGACTGAATTATATGGTCATTTTGCGATATGGTCAAATGAGATGTAATGTCAATGTTAATTAACAAAGCAAGTTCGCAATAGATTTTAACAAACTACGTTTAAGAACACTATCCCCCACACTCAGAAAGACATGAAAAAAATTGGTCAAAACATTTGTCACGGTTTAAGAGAAAAGTGGCGACGCATAACTCCCGTCTTTTTGCCCTGCGGGCAGTTGGGAATTTAAAAAATAGGCAAAATCAGTGATACGGCATTGCGAAAGATATCTTATGCCATGAAAAATCCACCGCTGTTATTTTTTGTACGAGAATTTTAGACGGAGTCATATCCCTTTAAAATAAAAATCGTTTTTCGATGATAACTCAGGAACTAATGACTCGACTTTGGCCAGACTTCGTGAGACATCATTTTTCATAATCCCTTATAGCCTGGTCAGCACGCCGCTTTCGGGATACGCTCCTGCGGTAGAGATCTTGGACCTCCCGCTTCGATTTTGATATTTTCCGATTTTTAATCCGCCATTTTCATAGTAGCAATCTTTAAATCATATTCGTATTCGGTGACTTCAACATTTTTAAGATACTCATAACTGTATGAAACAAACGATAATTCGATATTTGGACCAACGACATTGGATCCTCTATTTTTTAATTCGAAAATCAAATGGCATGTTTGGATTCAGTGACCTTCAAAACAGTGATGTACCCATTATTATAGAAATCTAATAAGTTTTCACAATTTCGATCGATCTTATTGTATCCGTTATTTCAGATTTCGAAAATCTAATCGCAAATACAGCCATTAGATTTTCTTCGAAAACCCTATAATGCTAATTTTTATGTAAATGCAAGAATTCTTTCGAATTTAAGTCAGCCATATAGAATTCACCGTTTTGATTTCGACAATCTGATGCCCGTTTCGGATTCAGTGATCTTTAAAATTCTAACACTAAATTCAGTACGTGAATGGAAGAAACTTTTTTTCACACACTAGTGGCACGAAAGGCAAATTCTCACCACAAAGCAAAGGGGCGCTCGCTTTTTACGAGCCAGTTTTCCAGGTATCTCGCATCGAAAATCATCTTCCATGAATCACAAGCATGGAATATATTATAAAATAACAATCTAATTCCTAAAATGAATTGATGCCAATAGTTCTTCGGAACCATTGTAATTAAAAGACATAAAAATAATGTAGTGACTTTAGTTACCGACAACGATAGGTGCGCGGTCGGTGTGTGGCTTCAGCGATCTCCAAAGTTAAGCAGCCTTTGGGTTAAGAGGCCAATATTTCGTTGGGCGACCGCTTAGCCATACACCGGCTCGCGCATCAATCGCTGAGCGACAGACAATTTTTCTGAGTTTCTGATGGTGCTAATCAATTGAAACTCAGTAAAAATATAGCCGCCTGTATCGGCCGAGTTTTCCACAATTTTCCTTAGCCCTCGTGCAAATGCGATACAGTAGTGCATTAAGAAAGAATGGCTATTGGCAACACTCTTGGGGGGTCTCTTAGGAACATGGAAATTAGGAAATCGGAAAGTGGAACTTAGTGAAGTGGGGAAAAGTGGGGTTAAAGTGATGGGATGGGTTCGTAAAAACCCGCAAGGATATACGCAGGAACAATAAAAAAAAAATATAGTGACTTTAGTTTTGTAGGACATTTCTAGAAATACGAACGTTCATCACGTCAAGCCTGTACATTCGTTTTTTTCTGGAATTATCATGAATATGGAAATAAAAACTGACATTTTTTTTTAATTTACAATAAATTTCTCTAAAAACTATTTTCAACTGTGTATAAATCGGAAACGGTTGAACCTACAGATTCGACATACTTGACCTTTTTTGTAATCATTTCAATTGTGTATACAATTGTCATTAAAATTTTTCCGATATGATCAGAAGATTAACTGCAACAGACATTCAAACAGATATTTCATCTGAAATTCGCTTCGAGCATTAATGAGTCGAAAACAGTTAACTCCAGACTTCACTCCACGAACTTTTTTGTAGAAAATTCAATTTTTGTTCAATTATTTGTTGTTCAATTTTTCCTCCATCACACACCTTCGTCAGTTTAGTGCAGTTTTAATCAATTGTATTTTTTTCAGGCCCTTCATGAACGACGACGTTATAAGTGACAATAAGTGAGTTCAATAACTACGATTTGTTTTTTTTTCCATACAATAAGCATACGGCACAGTAGTTTTTATCGTTATTTTCACCCTGGCGAGAACAAATGTTTGACACAAGTGCCCTTGAAAAATTTAGCGTTTATTTGCAAACATTGGGATTTTCGAAAAAATAGCACAGTGAAGGTTTTTGTAAGTAAAGCTATTAAATTTCTCAAAAATTACAAAAAATCGAGTAACTCTTAGACCGTTGACTTTTGGATAACCCTATATAAGGTTGTTAAAACTACAATTAGATCCCATAGGGAGGGGGAAAAAATAGAGAATTGACAGTGAGGTAGGGTAGAAGGTAAGTATGCGATGAGTCGAAGATTGGCCGAAAGCAACCCACAAAGTTTCCCAAGAACATTGACGAAGCTTCCGAAGAGAGAGGAGGGTTATTAGGGATATTAATAAAAATGCGGATATGTTAGGAAAATATGAAATCAAAAGTTTGTCATTTTATTACATACGACGTTAGGCTTATACATACGTGATAATGGAATGAAGGGAAAAGAGATAAATAAATAATTTAGCAGTAGGAGCACCGTTTGCTTTATAACTTAGTGTAACTATGATACTCCAAGCGGGAGTAGTATGCAGAAAAGATAGAGTTGCGCTCGGGACTTCTTCGAGGCAAAAACAAAACAATGAAAGAATAAGGCGTGATGTAGACGTGTAACCGATAATAAAAATTATAATACTACAAAAATTTACGGGCTTAAGGTCAACAAAATAAGTACGGGTAAAACGGTTGACGTTAAGCGTCCAAAGTATCGAGATGCTGTGGCTATTTTTTCAATAGCTACTCTTAATCCTCGCCTTTGCGGCGTATGAGAACCAGAGTTGGACACCAGCAGTCGCTCACTGTTTTTACAACAGCCTCTCCTAATTCTCGCCTCTGCGGCGTAAGGGACCCGGAGTATGCTCTGACCTGTCGCCTTGTGCAGCTTAGAATACCTGAACGAGTAGCAGACTTATGCGCTTCCTACCGGTTCTTATAGCCGAGCGGAGTCGAACGCCGAGCGGTCGCTGGTGGGGACAGCGCGACCCTCCACCAGCCGCGCATGCGTGAACCGTTGCTTAGTGGGGATAGCTTCACTACTTGCTATACTGGTAATTACTACCATACATGGTCGGTAGTTATTACCATTCGAGGTCGGTAACCTTTTTTAAATTATTAACAATATTAAGCTTTTTATGGCCGAATGGGCTAGTTTTTGTTTGTTGGTATAAGTTAGGTAATAAAAAATTAAAAATAAATTTCGATTTTTTTGGTAGTGATCCTAATTGATTGTATTTCTTTTGGTATTAAGGAGGTTATAGCGTTTCTCATGTAAAAATTATTTTCCAACTTTACACAATAAAATTTTGTAAATAGAAAGCTTAATATGGTATTAAACTTCTGGCGGAATATGCCGATGATTCATCGTCTCAAAATTGAGATATTTATTGCTGAATTTCGCAATTTTTTGAAAGCTTCCATAAGAGCTCATGTTAAACTTGTCATTTTCAACAATGAATATCTCGATTACTAGACGGTGAAACCTCTCCAAATTTTTCACACATAATTAAATGCTGTTCAAGAAGATTCACGCCAAATTTCAATACATTAACTTGGAATAATCAAATATAATGTATTTTTTGTATGATGTCATATAAATATCGATACAACTTCCTTAACGAATCGATTATTATTAGCTCGATTAACCATTTAATTATGCTAAACATTAATTTTTTAGATTTGAATATCTACTGTAATCTTTGGAAAACGTTCCCAACGTATTGTAGGGATAAGTATTCATATGTAAGTATAGCACTTTCGCTTAAATCATTAATTTTAATACTTTAATTCCTTTTTTCAGGTACGGGTGACTCTAGGTGATCGTTTTTTATGGTAAGTATTTATATTTATATACATTTTTACATTATTGTCTAATAACTTTCTCTTTTTTTCAGGTACGGGTGTATACCATTTAAAGGTAAGTTTGAATAATATGCTAGATATTTATGATTTTTATAAACTAAATTGCTAATATTTATTTTTTCTTTTTACAAGAATAAGAACATATCGACGGACAATAACTGTATGCCAAGAAGTGGCTTACAACAAGGTTCTTTCGATTTATTGTGATGTCCCCTAGCGCTGATTGTGCTTTGAACTACTGTCGCTAGGACACCCTGTATATATAATATATCTGTATGGCATTCTACGCTATCTCGCGAGATCGTGACTCCGGTCATTTTTAATTTTCTTGAAAATATTTCGTGAAATAGTACACCATGAAAAGAATATCCGCACTAATTTTTTTAGATTTTTGTTTCACGTCTTTCAAGAGTTGCAACTTTTTGAAAATTCAAAAAAATGAAATTTCCTTTAACTAATCGAGATATCACCAAATGTCAATATATCGATTTTTTCATTTTGATTTATACTTTTACGAAAAAAATGAGTCATCATTGTTAACGAATTTTTTGCGTCTAAAGTAAAAGATATTTTTTTATGATGATTGAGCCTTCTATTTTTTTTTTTTTTTCAAAAAATTCTCTAAAATAGTATGAACGATTTTTAACGTTAGTTTGATAATGGGCCGATTGTTCCTTCTATTTTTCCGAACTAATATACATTGTTTTTTTTTAAGTTGAGTTTTTATTGGAAATATAATTTGATTAATATCTAAATTTATTTTATGATATAACATGATTTTTGAATTTTTTTTTCTAAGTTTCAAAATTTTTTAATCTGCTTGCAGTCAATTGTGACCAAATTCAATTTTTTTTTATAATGTTAAGACGCCACAAAATTTCGAAAAAAGTCCGGTTTGGAACTGGTATCAAAAACCATTTCATTGCTCAGTGTCTTGTGAATTTTTTGAAACAGATAAAAAAATATCCCACGTTTTAAATTGAATGATTTTTTGCTTGAGACTCAAGAAAAAATATAAAAGGTTATTATCAATGATTTTTTCAAAAAAGATCAATAAAAACCAACTTTTCAATATAAGAACTTCGCTTTGGTCTGAATTGACTGAAAAAAATGAAAATTTGTTTGAAAATAAAAAAAATATATATAAGAAAATAACTCCTCACGATGGTATCAGTCTCAAAAATTATTTTATTAAATAAAAAATGTTCAGCATCTCGAAATCAGTGATTTTTAGCTTTGCAGTGAGAAAAATTATGGAGAACAATTTTTAATCACGTAACAAATATATATATTTCTAAAAATATTAAAAATATAGTATACCATATTTCTAAAAAAAAGTTCGATTCCATTCTTCCATCGAGAAAATTGAGAAAAGGTCCTTTCTTCGACAAGTTATAGCCATTTGAAGAAAAAAACATAGAATATACTCAATACATACAATTTTGAGCCAAATCAAAAAATGAAAGGTTCTGACGTGGTTGATTTGGGGTGGAATGTCCCACATACATAACACAACATGAGTAGGTAAAGCAAATGGTATCGCCATCTACTTAGAAACGATGAAAACCGGAAACACCGAAACGCCTGAAGTACCGAAAAACATCGAAGATGTTTTGATGGTGATCAACAGGAGAGAAAATTTTCACGTATGTCTAGTAAAAATGGATATGAGGTGTCGAGCTCCTCGACGCCACACAAAAAAGTTCACGTGTGTACAAATAAAGCTCAGGGCCGAACAGCTTTGATGTATCCATGGCCTCATCAGACTCATGAATGGCAAAAGAGAAAACTTTTAAAAACACTCGAGAAAAAACAGTGAAAGCTTAAAAAGGGGAAAAAAATAAAAAGCACCGGGGTATGTAAATTAAAATATCAAATAATTACAGATACAAATAAAAATTAAAAAATAAAATAAAATAGGCACAATATTAAAAATTCGATCTTGGATCTAAAAATTGGGAAAATTGTTTCTTAATCATGTATTTGTCATACTATTCTCGACTTTGGTCAAAAAAGAAAAAAATTCTCGCACAGAGCATATATATTATATGAACATTGAACAGAGAAGGATTTTAAGACTGAAGTTCAGCTCGGTTACGAAGGCGCGAGGAATTTCTCTCCAACAATTAATACGCTAACGAGAGCATTTGAGACTCGGTCGAACGCATTTTCTTAGCGTTATCGAGTTAGCGTGGATACTCGAAAAAATCTAAGGCAAGAGAGACAGAGTAGAAAGCCGAGATGCAGTAGTGGCAAAGACATTTACAAGTAGACTCGGTTGTAAATTTTGATCATAGTTTGGAATTTACAAATATATTCACGTCCGAATAATTGACTGAGAGTAAATATATCAATATTTTGAATGGACCAAAATTTTACTAATTCATCAAGTTTTTGATCTTTGTGAAAAAAACGGCCATTTATGATTATCAAAAAGCTCTAACAAAACTTGCACTCGAAAGACCGCAATTAATCAAATTGCCAAAATAGTATACTGAAATAACCAAAAAAAGTGAAAAATTTAATAAAAAAAACCATTAAAAAAGATGAAAATAATACACTTGATAAGTGCAACCCCCTTACAATTTCATTTTTCTGATCCGTCAAATCTACAAGGAAAGAATGCAAAAGGAAGTAATCATAGCTGCTAATATGGGTTGACTAAAAAAAAACTATGTCACCAAAAATCATAATCGAATTTAGGGGATATTGGGAGACATCTCCAGAACCCTAAATAATAGATGAAAGAGACTTCTCCCTACATCCCCTAGATTCAATTATGCTTTTGGCTACATATTTAATTTAATATTTTCTATATTATCTGTATTATCTACTATAATTACTTCATTTTTTTATTATTCCTTTGTAGACTTGACGGATCTGAAAAATAAAATTGTAAGGGAGTTACATTTATCGAGTGTATTATGTATTATTAAACTTGAAAAGTTTTTTGTTATTTCATTTTTTTAATTTTTCCATTATACTATTTCGCAATCGGGAGTTTTTGGTGTTTTTAAAGCAAGTTTTTTTATTTTTACATTTTTTTCAAACGATTTTTGTAGCTCCATTTTTTATATTTTTAACTTTAATAGATGTTTTTAAATTATTTTCATTTCAAAGTTTTCTAAATTCACTACTATTGTTGCGGCCGGGGTTTTTCTTGTTTTTCTACAACAATTTTCCAAGATGTTTTAGAAAAATTTTCATTTTGTACTTTTTGTAGTTGATTACTGTTTTTTTTTTACGGTCAGTTTCAAAAAAAAATGTTGTGTTTCTGCGTATACCCTCGTTGGGTGCAGTTTTTGTTTTTTTTCTTTCATGTTAGACAATTATTTTTAAGGTCGAACGGTTTTTTAACCCTTACGGTACGCACTTTGTTATTTTGTGTTGTGAGCTCGTAGGAGGAGCATTTCGACTTTTATTTACCTAGTGGAAAAAATCTTTACCGATATACCGATAAGATTTTACATGTCCCGTAATGAATTTTATTGTAGTTACTACGCCAGTCCTTTTTAAAAATTCATTTTGGAGCCATCCGTGCACGAAGTTTTTTAACTTTTTCCGAAGCAGAGACCCTAGTGGATTCAGTAACCGAAAAAACAATGGTAATAGTAAGAAAACAATCCGAAAGCGGGTTATCATCGTGCAGTTACTCTACAGCGAAACTCAACTGTTGTCATTTACTGAAAATAACCTTAAAACTCTATATTAAAAAAAGAACGGTTGCTTTGTTGTAAGAACGGTTGCCTTTAATGAGGAAATGTTTCTTACCGCCGCAGCAAAAAACAGTAGCTTTTCACAACATTTGGAAAAACATTTGCTTCTTATGACTACTCTTTGCATTGAAAAATGGTTACTTGTAATTCCAACCATTATTTTGTAGTTTCCAACTAAATTTAAATATTTTTTTGGCCATTTTGAATGGTTATGTTCATATTTTGAAAGTTGCTTTTTGCGTCAGAGTAACGTATGAACATAACTGAAACTTACGATTTTTTGGGTTGCTTGATCCGTTAGGATAGGTGCAACGTTTTTTTTTTCTTGTTGTGTTGAACCTCTACTTTAAGATAACATCCGGTTTTTCTCGTTAAAATGAGTTGTACTGCATGTAAAAAAAGATAAGAGTCAAGTACCAATTGGACTTGCAAGGTGCAAACTGTACCTCCTAAATGAATAAGTTTTTCATGAATGCGTTGCTTAGAGTCTATACTTTCAATTCATGTATGATTAATATCAACAAAACTATTTCTTTCTATAATTACAGCTGATAAAACGGTTGGGGTCATCCGTGACCCCAAATGTACGGAACGTTTGAAATACATAGGTCGATATCGTAAGGGTTAAGTACATTTTTAAATAATGAATCATATTGACATTTCTCAAATTTTATGTTATATTTTTTTATTGTTGTCTTTATTGTTTTATTCTTGTTTTTATTGTTATTTTTTATTGAAAATAGTCATTTAATTTTACAAATATTAATGTAAAATATGCACTGAACTACCGAATTGAATAAATATTATAATATTAAACAAAAAAACATATTCAACAAAAAATGTACACACAAGCATCTATCAGAGTTACGAGCAAACAGCAACGGCATGAAGTATACCGGTATTGTCGCGCGTGAATGTAAGTGAGGTAATGCATTGCCTCGTCATTCTATTGGTGAATCGATATGATACAACAGCTTTTTTTTAGTACATTAAAATGTATTCGAATATGCACATGATCGCATTGAATTACAGCCTAAAACATAGTCCATTGGTAAAAGAATACATGTTCAAAATTTTGTTTAGAGATTGCATTTCGTTTTCGCAAACTATGAAAACTTTTCAGAATCAGCTAATCGTAGTTGAACGCATAACTCCCGTTTTTTTAACCGTACGAGCACTTGGGAGTTAAAAAATCACATGCGCTACAGAATTTTGACAAAACAAAATAATAATCTACAAAAAAATGTAAGTATTCCATAATTAGTAGCTCTGAAAGGTCATATTATCCCTATATTGCGATAAATAAAAAACAATCTTAGGAGTTGACGGCCTTGCATGACAAAAAAATTTAAAAATGGTTACATACATGTGATATATTATTCAAGAGGGTTACTTCGTACGTTAGTTCGTACGTTTTAGGCAAACGGCGGCCGAAGTGTTCATGGAATAGAGAGTGGGAGGGGGGCCGCAGAAAGGGATGAAAAGCTTGGAAAGGGTTGCTAAAGCTAAAACAAAACTCTCTCTCTCTCTCTCTTTCTCTCTCGCGCTAAATCTCCCTGGAGGGTCGCGAGTTATCCACTAGCGCACACTTCCGGTCGTTATTTATGAGGCGCTGGAACTTTGCTTCCGCGTGTGTCTCCTGTGTGCTGCCGCTCGAGCGACCAAAACTCGACGCAAACTAGACTGCCTTCATTTCCAACTAACGGGAGTTAAATGTACGAGAAAGGCAAATGGGAGAGAGGAAAGAAGAAAAGAGAGGAAGGAACAAAGAGAATCTAGGCAAGAATAGATAAAATTGTAAATATCGTCGATAAAAAAATTGAATCAATAGGTAAAATTTTGATCAAATATATTCGCATAAACTTTCATCTAGTACGAATTGGACTCATTTAGCAATTGATATTTTCCATTAGATAACCGAACTAATTCTTATAGATCTGACGAAATTTCTATCATGATGACACTGGCAACCTCGCGACAATCAATGAAGTTCTCTTGACCCCAAACTCACGGTCGATACTTTCTTTATACCACCAAGTCGCAATCCAAGTTTTCATTGTTCGATATGATGTCGAGTGATTTCTTTGTATCGATCTGATTCTAAGAGACCCAGGTGATATCGAATGGCATATCCCAGAATAGAACAGAACTTAGGGCGTCGTAAAAGTATTACTTCTCGTCATGAATATGATATTAGAGTCTTTTTCAATAATATTGTACCTGACGAATTGAAATAAAAAATATATAGAACACAGAAGCAAATACTTTTTTCCTTTTACCCCGTTATTCCATTTTTACTTTATATTACTAGGCTAGGCCTGTCCTGATTTTATCATGGGGTTGGAAAAGAATAATCACAAATTGTCTAAAAAGGATAGTTTGACCGCTTTCGCTTGAAGCTGCAATTTGAAAGAGATGATCAAAAAAAAGAAAATGGTCTAAATGACTAAGGATCAAATGGGTATCTAGTCCAAACATTCAGAAGTTATTTGGAGGCTCTATATCCCTAAATCTTTTGGTCTAATCAACATCGGGCTCACAACTGTTCCGGACTCATTAATGCTATTTTATTACATAAAGATGTTTAACCCTAGAACCCCACAATCTATTTTTTCCAACGGAAACCCCACCCTGGGGTAAATAATTACCCTAATCTTCTCTTCAGCATAAAATGTTCCTCGTTTGCGATAATAAGGTTTAATTATACACCATTCTCTCCGTTTTTTGATATCGAAGAGAATGCTGTATGATAAAGTCACATTTTGTAAATATTTAATGGTCAAAACTCTATAAAACGAAAGGAATGGTTTTAAAAAATTAGTTCGGGAAGGAAATTTGAAATTTTCGTAGGATAACTAATTACCCCGTTGTAGGGTTCTAGGGTTAAAAAAATAGCCAAGTCATGTCAGGTGAAGTTGGAAGGTTAACCGTTTGGATTTCTTGTTGGATATTTCATGGCAGTATGTAACTCCAAGTATCTATCTGTATGGGACTGTATGCGCACCTAACTATGGAATATTTACGTCGAATGCTATGTACGAGACCATATTCAAGCCCAAAGTGTATATATATGTACGCATATATGGGAGTTGTTGAAGAGCTGGAGGTGAACGTCAAGAAGGGGTCATTTCTAGGAGGAGATGGCTGTCGCTAGGGTTGTGTCAGAGGTGGGCCAGGCTGGTGTAGGTCAGCCATGAATAGTTGATGGCTGAACGTTGGGCTCGACTTAACCGCAGACATCGGGTCTCTCTGGAGCGCGAGCTTCTCTCGTACGTAAAGACTCTAGCGTCTCGACGTTTCAGTTCCTGAGACTATATCTACCTTGCTGGTTTGACCCCACCAACAGAGGGTTGCGAAACCCCTCCGCTCTGTTTGCCTTCACTCAGGATTTTCCCTCTCACGTTCTCTCTCTCTCTCCCCCCTCTCCCTCCATTCTTAAAGTACAATCTACTTTATACTGATACTACCAAGTATAGATTGGGCTAATGAACGTAGTTATTGACGAACTCCCATCTACCAGCGATTAATGGTCAGTGCAGTACATAATCCTGGAACGAGGAAGCCTCAGGTATGACAATAACTTCTTTGTTCTTCCATCTTTGGTAAACTATAACTTCAAGCTTAATTCTAAAGCTGGCCACATTTAAATGAATTCTGTACGCAAATGTCAGGTTACTAGAAAAGTATTACGAGAAAACTGCAATAGTCTATCACAATTGAGATGCCTCTGAGGTGACAACAATAAGTAAAAAATTGGCAATCTTTCACATTTGAAGCACGAGTTGTTTTAATAGAATACTTTTTGGAATGATACTTGTGTAGCACGGTCTCCGAGGGATTTCATATTTTCAATTCCTTGATTACCTGACATGGGGTCTTATTCATTTTTTGTCCAGACGGTACTATAATATATAAAAGGCACCATCATTGAATAAAAATCTGGGAAGTCCCCCAAGAAATATTTGCTCGATAGAACGCTGTACTAGTTTACTCACTTTCGTTTGTTGTTACATCCTACTTAAATAGCCAATAATTGTGTTATTTGACTGATATCACAGAATATTACGAACCTTAAGGCATCTTCTCACTTTAAACGCCTCAAAAATAGGCTGTTTTTGCGATTTTTTTTCGAGGATTTTTGCTTAAAATTATGGGATAAAACGGATCCTATGTAATAAACACATCTTTCAAGTACATGAAAAAATTTTTATTTTATTTTTTTAAACAATTATTATAATACATCAGTAGCATTGAAAAACCCGTGTAAAAATGTTATGGTCGTGGCTTGTTGATGGTATCTCCGAGACGGGTCGTCTGAAACAAAAAAATAAAACTGTTTTAGATTCAGTATGTCAGTGGCTATAGCGCATATCATCAGATTTTTGATATTCGCGAAAATAACAAAATGGCGCACGTTTTTCGAAAAAGTAAAAAAAAACCACGATTTTTTTGCAGTTTTTTGTAAAAAAAAAATTCTTAAAATCAAAATTTAAAAAATCTGATGATATGCGCTATAGCCATAACTATGAAGCATATGTCATTCAAATTTCATGACAATCGGCCGGATAGTTTCCGAAATTTCATCAACAAAGCACCGAAAAACCTTGTTTTGAGATAACTGCGTTTAAAGTTTTGGTTGCAGAAAAATCATGAAAAAACCTTACCTCGGGTTAATCAGCGATGCCTGCTCCATACAATGGACCTTCCGATTCTTCGTAGAAGGTGTGTTCGTCCAAAGTAGCTTCCCTTCGTCTCGACCTAGTCTCTTTTGAAGCGTTAGAGCTGCGGCGGTTCCCTACGCGTACGCGATCACTGTCGCGTTTCTCGGCGTATTGAACGGCGATAGGGCCTAGTTTGACACCCATCACCTCCAAAATTTTTAAAACAGGTTGTAGCCCTTCGTTATAAATGCATGCCGCTGTTTGGCAAGCAATTTCCACGGTTTTTCTTGATGATGTTTCTTGAAACATCTTTGTTACAAACTTTACACTTCACATATTGTTGTAATGTAGAAAAAACAAGAAAAAACTGAATAATACTATATCCAGCCGTTGGATCGATGTGTACATCGAAACTTGTATCGTCCGATTTTTTTAATTTTGCTGCACTCGCACTAGCATGACTCGTATCTGCTTCAGACTGGTGTGGAAGCACTCCACGAAATTTTCTTTTTTTAGATTTCGAACTTGGACGTCGCCACGTGGCACTTTGTTGCGAAGTCTTTTTATCCATTATAACAATCCTGAGCGCAGAGATGTTGCCGTTACGAAGTTTCAAATTAGACTGATGAAATAACAGTTTAGCATCGTTGCCGAGTGATTTTCTTTTGAAAAATGCACGTGTTAAGGTCTTATTACATGAGTATAGACCCGAAAACAGAATATACCTAAGCAAGGGGTACTACATTAACAAAAGAACACGGCTATTCAATTGTATAGAGTCAGATATACAGGGACCGTCCGAGCGGCGTGAAAGGGATCGCCGGGTACTCTCAGGTAGTCACCTAACGGTCGCCAAAAAATGTAGTTAGACTCGTCCGATCTTTATGAAATTTCGAGATGACATTTTTGAAGATATGTACTTTCAAAATTTAAAAAAAAAAAAAAATCGATTTTTTTAAATTTCCAAAGTGAGAAGACGCCTTAAGAATTCCTGCAATGAATCTTTGATTCCATTCCCTCTGAGGGTGGATTGACGATATTATAGTCTATTTTCAGTGCAGCACTCACACAGGCTGAGCCTATATATATATTTAAATAAGTAATAAAAAGTTATATAAAAATACGTTAAGGGGGCACATCCGAGTAGACGGCGGAAAAAAATCTAAACTTTGGAAATTATTATCACAAAAACTATTTGTCCGATTTCATCGAAGTGTGTTTTATTCGAAAGTATAAATATTGAGGTATATTGACAATATTTTCATAAATATATATTGACTGGGAACGCTGTTATTGTGGCCGGTGTAAAACATGTCACGGTCTGTGCTCGCCATAATTGCATGCAGTCGGTTGATCTGAAATAAAAATTTCGAAAAGATTCTTAAAATGTAATGTATAAAACCCTTCACTAGCATCGTAGGATTTAAAAAAAAAAAAACAAATTTTCCACAAAATGGCGCCTGATGGAAATTTATATTCATTTTTCAACCTAAATTTCCGATTTTCAATCAAGCGTCATTTTGTGGAAAAATTTTTTTTTCTAAAAATCCTACGATGCGAAGAGCTTTATAGAGTTCGTTATGCCGGTTAACCCCATAATTAATTTATCGCGAGCAATCTTGCGCACCCTATATATTCGCCACTGTTTCGAAGACCCACCCTCTCTCCTTCCACTAAACTTTCGATACACCGATGTCAATAACTACCGGTAGAGCTTTAGCTGTCCAATTCTCCTCCTCTCCTTTTTTGCTTCCCCTCACGTTTCTCTTCAACCCCTGCCCCCCTTTATGGAAATACGCACGAGTGCACGCGGCCATACAACTCGATTGCACCAGCTCCGGATGAACGTTCCAATACGTACGTGATGCGAACACAATCTATTAGCTCGGTCAATGGCACGCACTGGACATAAACCAGGGGTGTTAATCGACATATGGAAAATTTGTATGCTTATTTTCCACCCTCTCGTCCGAATGGCAGCATAATGAGTTTGTGTTTCTTTCAACAGTAAGTCTCTTATGGATTTTGTTCGAATTGTAACGAGCATAATTATTCTATGATTATAATGTCGATTGAAAAACACGTTTAAAAATGAATTAATTTTTTTTTTTTTTATAATTGCTGAATTGTTTGGACTAGTCATTTTTTCCTGTCAATTCCATCCCTACGAAACGTTGCTGAAAAAAATTGTAGTTTTTTTTTGACAATTATTTCCCTGACATTGCGCGCACTAATTTCGGTTTATCATGGGCACCCGACCCAAGGCTGGGATTTAACGTTAAAGTAGGCAAAGTTTTGGATTCCGAGTGTATTTTGACGACTGGTGTACAGAAGAAAAATAGTGAAAAAGAGAAAGGATCAAGGCAAGCTTGAAAGTAAAGCATAATCGTACTCGTCAATTTTTAGGGGTTGGAAAAATTCGACGGGGAGAAAGAGAGAGAGAGAGAGAGAGAGAGAGAGAGAGAGAGAGAGAGAGAGCATATATTGGAAACTAACGAGAGGACGGAAAATGGCGGAACAGCCTACATTTGATGTAGAGTGATATATAAACTCAAGTGCTATATGTATATATATATATATATATAAAATACTATGCTGCCGAAAAATCCACACGCCATTAACCACAGCCCTTATCTGGCCGCAAAAACAACGAGCCGCGACCCCTTCAATAGACCTTTCTAGTGTTTTCCTCCATCCACTGATGCTGTGCGGGTGAGAGACAACAAAATTGAGAGCGATTATTGTACTCCCAACAGAATATAATTCAACGAGAAAACGAGAGAGAAGCAAAAGGGTGGAGATTTCGAAATGCGTGGCAATTCTATACAAAAAAACAGTCATGCTTTATTTACAATTCAGTTTATCAAAAGATTGAAGAATCTGCAAAAGGTGTGATTTTCTAAACAACTATTTACTAACATGTTTTTATTTATGGGACATATTTGAAATTTTTCAATGCTTTAAATGTAGTGCAATTCAGTGTATATATATAAATTCGATTTTTCATTTCACTTCTGTATGTTATTGACCGTAATTGTACAATTTAACTTATTGACTTTGGGGTCGTTATTCAATGAGAAAAATTTTCATGAATGAATACGGTCACGGATATGATAAAAATTTTAACAAAACAAATAAAAAGAACACACACATTCTTCCATCCATCCACTCACAGTATGATATTTTCGTTCTTGTACATAATTAAGTCTTTTAATCGAGGGTACATAGATTTCATAATAATAATAATAATAATAATAATAATAATAATAATAATAATAATAACAATAATAATAATAGCAATAATAATAATAATAACAATAACAACAACAACAACAATGGCAACGACAATGACAACAACAACAACAACAACAACAACAACAACAACAACAGCAACAGCAACAGCAACAGCAATAGCAACAGCAACAGCAACAGCAACAGCAACAGCACCAACAACAGCAACAGCAACAGCAATAGCAATAGCAATAGCAATAGCAATAGCAATAGCAATAGCAATAGCAATAACAATAATAATAATAATAATAATAGCCGACTTATCTTGATGTATTATGGATTCTCTCATTGGCTCTTTTCATGGGACCGTGGCAGCTCGTACGATTTGGATTGATTTTGCCTCGTCTTTCCTTCGATGTATTTTGACTGGCCAGTTGTGATCTTTGTGAATTACAAAGTGAAGCAAAGAAGATTATCGTATTCTTGACTGCCGCGTTGGACGTCCCAGAGCGAAGAAGCTGAGATTTCGGCAACAAACAGAGTCGAGGTGTCGACTTCCATCTCTAGTTATGATTATTCGTAATCGATAAATATCGGGAGATCGATTCATAATACATCTCCCGGGCATATACAAATTTTGAAACGTCGCTTACAATGTATGTTCTTTTTGAGAGTTTTTTATAAGATCTAAATCTATTTTTATAAAAATTACGGAACTATTTCTTAAAATTTGTCACATTAAAAACTATTAATGGTTTTCGCTGAAATTTTTAACTATTTCCGTTCCAAAAATTATTAAAAAAAAAAAATTATGGAATTTCGAACAATAATCTTCTTTGCGAAAAATACGATGTGTCACGACCGGAGGGGCGTGAAGGAAAGGTTTGGGTGTTTGAGCGTCGAGCGGCAAACGCTATGTCCCATAGACTTTTCCATGCAGTATTATACGCAGAGCGTTTATATAGATATACTCCTAGGAGTATGGTGGGCGCACGCTAATAGACCTCGAGAAGTCTTGCTTTATCTGGTTGCGACTGAGGAAAGGGTGTTAAAGGTTGTGAATAAAGAGATCTAGGATTCTTTATACACTCTTTAATGGAAATAAAATGTTAGTAAAAATACAACATGAATAGGTACAGAGATCTAGGATTCTCTATATATTCGTAGTACAAAATATAATGTTAGTAAAATACAATTGGTGAATACAAACTTGGTATAATAAAATATTGAGTACTTTACCGGAGAGGTGTCTTTGGAAATCTTTGATTTATCATAGCTTACTTGTCCTTTGTTGAGTTACGCGAAATGATTGAAAATATTCTCTAAGTCCAAATCTGAATTAAATGAAATAAATCGGAAAATATTCTAAGTCCGAATCTTGAAATTCTAAGTCCAAATAATTCTAAGTCCAAATCTGAACTAAATGAAATAAATCGGAAAATATTCTAAGTCCGAATCTTGAATTTATTACTTTATGACTTTGACTGCTGAGCTCGACTCGCTCTCTTCTACAGAAGACCCAGAGTTTGATCAGAAATTAAATATATAAAACGGCTAACCGAATGACAACCGAACTACTGCTAACAGTATAAACGCGACCTAGATACGGAACGGAATGCGTCGCGCGATGAAAAATCGCGCCTTTTATAGGGCCAGATTCGGGAAAGAATGTAGGGAACTTCCTTATTTGGCGTTGTTTTTAAGCCTTTGCTTCTTAGAAGCTAGAACAAGGGGAATAGATGCGGCGTCTTCTGTGCGTAGGAAGGAGGGCTGGTGCTAGGGCCTTAGATTTATGACCGATGCGCTTCGGCCGAGGGGAGCACTCGCCGGTTTGTTGGTATTTACAGGAAGTCGAATAAGTGATACATCTGTGCGTGTGGCGCGTGTCAGAATGAATGACCTAAATACTAAGAGCTACTATAAGACGTTGAGTTGAGGGTTTTATGAATGAAGACGCACAAAGGCTCGAGTTTTCATGGTAGTTAGTATTACTAAAAGAAAAGAAAACAAAATTTTACGTCGGTTGTGACAGATGATCGGACGAGGATAAAATAACCGAAATTTTTCAATGTACATGAAAAAGAAAAAGAAGAACAACAACAGTAAGAAGAAGAAGAAGAAGAAGAAGACAAAATGAGAGAGCAGCATTATCGTGAGTAGAAAATACATGTGTTAGCTGGCCTGAACAATTTAATAGATTATAGGGGTTTAGAGAAGAGATGCGGTAGTTTCGGTGCAGTTTCCCATCCCTTCAATCCTCTTCTGTTCCGCTTTTCAATCGGTTGAGCTTGCATCGACCTTCGTCGTGTGTGTCGAGGTTGTTGGAGTGTGCAGGGCATCGTGTATACCCCTTTCGAAGGGATGCTGTTGTGCGTGATGCATATACACATATTTACATGTATATATTTAGCGGAAGTGAAAGGGGTTGAAATATAGAGAATGAAAAGAGACAGAATTTCAACATCACCAGGATTTTGACATTTTGCATTTTGTATTTCACATTTTGCATTTCGACGTGTGCACAATTTCTTCACGCTTCCTGCACGCCTTTCTCGTTAAACATGTACGTGAATGTCTGACTACCAATATACAGTATTTTTTCGAACACATATATATATACACACGAGTCAATCCAACTCAATTTGCCAGGATCGTCTACCTAGCCCGTTTTTTACACAAAGTTGCAATAATTTCATTTTTTTTACAGTACAGAGGTGAAATATGTGTTTATAGATTTTCAGAATGACCCCATAGATAAATTTGGAAAGTGCCGTTTTTGATTAGGACAATTCGATTTTTTCTTATTATTTATCGATTCTTTAAATATGTTTTATAGTTTGTCATTTTATCAAGAGAGCGACGAAAATTACTTGGATTTCTCATAAATGTATGCACGTATAATCAATTCTTCGGCAATAATATAACATTATTCCTATATTAAAATGTTTTCTTCCTCGCACAAAATAAGATATTCCCATCTAGAATGAATAAAGAGGTTAAAAATTGTAGATGAACCAACGAGGGTAGTTTGTTAGATGGGGTTGAATTGAGGTGGATAACCTTATATATATTTGAGAAAGCTTGCCACGATACAGAATGGATAAATTTAGCGTAAATAATGCGGGGACATTTGTGTACAGCCCTCTCTTGCTTTCTCTACCACGCTCCCATCTGTCGCAATGCAGAGTGGGAAGGTGGCTCACCACACAACGACAACCTATTCATTCTCTCTCTCTCTCTCTCTCTCTCTCTCTCTCTCTCTCTCTCTCTCTCTCTCTCTCTCTCTCTCTCTCTCTCTCTCTCTCCTCTTTTTGATGTACACGTAAATCGAACATGAAATACAAAAGATCTCAAAAGAAACATGATTCGCTTGTCAGTAAAAATTTGTTATTTCATATGAAGGGGCCAGTCCACTTTGAAAATTAAAAAAAATCGATTTTTTTACTGTTTTCGAAGATACATACATTCAGAAATATTGTGTCAAAATTTTATGAAAATCCGAGCTCTCTAAGTATTTTTTTTTTTTTACCTGAACGTCAGGACCTCATTTCGTCTACCTGAGCGTATAGCACGCTCAAACGCGTTTTTCTCGAAACAACTTTTTCAAAATCTAGCTCCATCGTATGTCTAAAACTAATTAACCGATTCTCTTGAAATTTGAACCACATATTATAAACATGATTCGCAACAAGATGACCCTCGATGGTTTAAAAATTTTGATTTTTACTCTTTTTTTTGGTGAAAAACTGCGAAAAAACGCGTTTTTTTCGTTTTTCATCTGCCATTTTTTTATTTTTTGATAAAACTTTATATCCGAGGGTTATTTTGTAGCTGGTATCATACTAAGTCTAATGGACTTTGATTTTTTTGTTTCAGGCAAGCCGTTGCCGAGTTGTGATGGAGCTACCTAGCCCACCTATTTTTAAGGCGTCACGTTAAACTATAGTTTTTGTACTTAAAAATAAATAAAAATGAATTAATTTTTTTTTTATGTATTTCAAGACTTTATTTATCAAGCCCAACAACTTTTATATTCATATCTTTTATAAAATCCTCAAAAAAAAATCGCGAAAATAGCCTTTTTTCGTGGCTCCAAAGTGGATTGGCCCCTTAATGCTCTCACATATTTAAAAATGCGCCTAGAAATTTGTTAGGGTTTGCCTGATCGGGATCAAGTTGCAAAACGGGCAATGCTAGTATAGAACATCTGATCCGATCGTATTCAGGCCTTTCACAATAACTGACAAGTGATGCAAGCCTGAAATGGTCCTTATATGACATTTCTTGGTGAAGCCCGACTGACACATGCCCCAATGAGACCTTGATATAGCGTACTCTAATGACACCCTACTGAGTTTGCCTTATGGGGCCTCAGTACAGCTCACTCTAATAACGCCCCCTAAGGTTGGCTTAATAATGCCGTACTGAGGCCTGCCTTATGACTTTCGTGCCATTGCTACAACGTCGAAACGTGTGTTTCTAACCTCAAAATGTTTGAATAGGCAAGTGAATATTGCTCCTGGTTTTATCTCGTGTTTATTTATTTAATTTATTATAATATGTATTCATACAGAAATAAAATATCAAAAAATGAAATTAAAAGGCCATTTATAAGTGATAACAACACAAAGAAAAAGTATTAATATATAATTTGAAAAGCGATGATGAAAAAAGTTCTAACCAAAAAAAAAACATAGATACGCGTGTATGGAACAAGGGAAGCATTACAATGGCAGTCAGGCATTTCAATCAGGTCCGTGTTTGGCGCTCTGGCGAGGGGCTGGTCACTCAGCCTGATCAGAGCCCAATTAAGCAGCCCGATAAGGACATTATGTGCCACACTGTTAGATTTCGTGTCAGAGCACTATCAGGTCACCTTGTAAGCACCCTCATACGGCAATGAGGCAGCCTGATCACGATCTGGAAAGATCCCTATGATAACTTCTAGGCGGAAAATTTTCCGATGCGTTTGCTCATTAAATAAATGAATAATTAAATCAAAGAATCAAAAATCCGATAATTTTAAACTGACCAACCGTTACACCTAATTTATATTTTATTTTTTACTAGCTATTAATCGCAGCTTCGCTCGCATGGGAGTTAATTGTGGCAGAGTTAGATTTGCATTCTATTCCTTAAAATAAATCATATCATAGCAACAATTTTGCTCTATAAGTTTCAATTAAAGTCTTCAGTTTATTACTGAAAATAAATCTTGCGTAAGGGGAACGTTATCAAAAAATATTTGACAGTAGCACATCGGCTTCCAAGGTTTTTTATTTGATTGACATTGGAAATAGTATTTTTTGTGATACCTAACTCGAAAGTTTGATTTTCGATTAATGTATAACATGAGGAAAGTGACTGATTAAGAGTTGCGGTAGCGACTCGAGACAAGTACATTTACAAGCGAGTTTCTCCTTACTTTCCCGCACTAGTGCGTAAAAAACTCTATAGCTCCCTTTACAGCATTGATTTACGAAAAAACCTCTTTTCACACAGTTGATAGTTTTTTGTTCTACAATGTAGCGGAATTCATGCCACACGAAACGTCAACTCAAGTACGATCCATATCATACGCAATGAAATTTGGCTCGGTTGTTGTTGAATCTGAAATCGCACTTTCAGAACATATTGCAAAAAATAATGTATGCGACATGTGCGAAAAGAAACGAATTATATCGCATGTAAGTTACCACATTCACCTCTACTTATGGTGCACTTCACACTCGTACTCATGTGAAATGCTCCATAAGCCGTCGGTTCATGCGGCAACTTCACGCGCGATTGAATTCGTTGCTTTCCACACTGATAGCATAAAAGGTTTTATTTCTCCATTATTGGTAATTCTGAGGAGGATGTCATAGTACGGTATTATCTCAATAAGTTTTTGTAGGAAATGGAATTCTTCACAAAAAAAAGTCAATAGTTCACAAATTTTTCACAAACAATTTACAAAAAAATACAAATAAATAGCTATATAAACGTTACAGACGTAGGTCTGTAAAGTCAACTGTTTCCGAGTAACTGGTGCTCAAAGCTAATTTCATATGAAAATATCTGTTGAAAGGTTTAAATGTCGGTGGAAACTACTATTTCAATTAAATCGGAAAAACTCGACCAACAATTTCGTAGACGATTGGATGTACAACAAAAAAGGTCATAAAATTCTTCGTTACATTTAATGAGTTCATTTTACAGACTTTTTTGTGGTAGATTTAATTTTCTAAAACATCGTCTGTTAAGATTTTTCGGTACATCTAATAGCTGAGACATGACGGTTAGTACAATTTGGTTTTCCATACAAAATTTTCTTTGATCATTTATAAGCTCGACATAACAGAAGTCTCGACGCGATGAACACTTTTGTTCCTACGAAATTCCTGCTAAATTCTAATACAATAATAATTTTGTGAAAAAAATAATTTTTTTTCTTAGTCATTACGTAACTAAAACAGTTCGGTTTAATTGAGCTATTGGATTTTTTGTTTAGCTTGAAAATATCTCTGATATAAAGAAACAATAATGTTTTTGATAATAAAATATCACATTCAATTAAGTTGAAATTATGTTCAAACTGATTCATGGAAGCGCGCGAAAGAAATGCTGCAAAGTTAGACCAGCTCCAGACAGAGCGAATGAACGCGAATTCTTCCTCTTTCTTTCCACCTTGTTGATTGAGCCCACGGACGTGCGCTGTGCAACTGTGGGTATTCCAATCTGACCACTAGTCAGACCGATTCGGCCAAACGAACGAACGAGAAAGAAAGCTGCCGAAGCTGCCGAACGAGAATCGGCAAACGACACTGCGTGCTAACGCTCCGTGCATCGGGGCGCTAAAGTGGGGGAATATGATTTACAGCACACCCGGTGTTCATTTCGTATACTTTTTGCACGGCATTTTGACGTCCGCCGTATTCCAAAACTTCCAAAACCTGCTGCCAGCGCTGTGAGCGTGATGTCGTCGAAGCACGCTGCAAAGAGCGTTCCAAAATTAAAAGCGTGCTGTAATCGCGTTATGCTGCGATGTGTAATTGGAACACCGCTTACAGTACTACCGGTAACCTAAGAATGGAAGCAACGAAGCGAGACGTTTTACCAATAATTGCACTATTATTGTACTTGCTTAATGATCATTCGACGAATCAACTCTGGCGGAATAATTTCTACACAATAATAAAAAATTTTACAAAAAACTACAAAAATAACCAAAAAATAAGTACGAGATTCTACAAAATTTTGCAAAATTCTATAGGAATCTACAGGAAAATGGTAAAATTTGAACATTTTTGTTTTTTTTTATACTTTTTTATTGTCAAACTGAAACTATTTTCGATTTTTTACATATTTCTATATTTACAATATACTAAAATCTAAAAAAACATTGATTTATTAATTAGAATTTAATTTTCGATCACATTTGGTCATATTCCACAATTTTCATAACACCTGACATTAATTTCCGCGGAAAAATTTCCCTACCTACACCTGGATTCGATCCAACTTACCATATATTAATAGACGTAACGCGTATGCACGCTACCATTACGCTATCACCCAGTTGACAATTTTCGGTAAAAAAAAGTAGCATACATTGCATTCCAGAATCTTTCTATAAACATTTCAGAATCTTTATATCAAAGTGAAAAAGTTTAAAAACAATGAATTAAAGTAAATTCAATAGTTTATGGCTTCCGGATGGATGCCGTGTAGAGTTTCAGCGTATTGCCGACGTTTCGCAAAGGTCACAATTTGCATCATCAGGGCTGAGAGCTCCGATACTGAAGCTCCCTGATCTCAGGTAGTCATTATATCCGCATGGGCATCGTTCCGGATGACTGCTGGCCAACCCACTGAGTTATTTCTGTAGGAAACATAGAGAAAGCCTAGAAATCCGAAAACACTCGGATAACCTTAACAGTGACGGAGATTACCAGGTCCACCTAATCTAACACACCGTCTTCCTGGTTTTTTAATTGACTAGCTGATCAATCAAAAACTCTGATTGGCTGGTGCAATCATCCGGAACGATGGCCATGCGTATATAAGGACTACCTGGCTTTCACGGTCATTATTGTTACAATAGTTTATGGCTTCCGGATGGATGCCCTGTAAAGTTTCAGCGTATTGCCGACGTTTCACAAACGTTACAATTTGCATCATCAGGACTGAGAACTCCGATACTGAAGCTCCCTAGTCTCAGGTAGTCCTTATATACGCATGGTCATCGTTCCGGATGATTGTACGAGCCAATCAGAGTTTTTGATTGATCAGCTAGTCAATTAAAAAACCGGTAGGACGGTGTACCAGATTAGGTGGACCTGGTAACCTCCGTCTCTGTTAAGGTTGCCTGAGTGTTTTCGGATTTTTAGACTTTCTCTATGTTTCCTAGAGAAATAACTCAGTGGACTGGCCAGCAGTCATCCGGAACGATGACCATGCGAATATAAGGACTACCTGAGATCAGGGAGCTTTAGTATCGGAGCTCTCAGCTCTGATAATGCTATGAGACGCTTTGAATATGCAAAAAAAAATCATTCTCGTAGATTCTTCAAGAGACTCAATATTTTTTTTTTAATTTGAAGAGAAAGAAATTACAAATCGAACGCACCCGTTGTAAGACGATTTAGGTGAGTCCTTACCCCTGTAAGAGGCCGCTCAAGTTCGGTATTTTTCACGCTGTGAACGTACACACAAATGCCGTGGCAGAGAGGGGATATCGTGCCATGGGCAAAAGAACGCATGGGGACACGAGAATTTTACTAAAATTTGGGACATGGAAAAAAATTAGAGGTCGCCCGAGCGACTTTTTAATATTTTTTCCTTATTCTGAGTAAAAGCATATTATTTTTTTTTTTAATGGAACAACTAAACGAACAATTCATTGAACAAAATGTATTTGGTCGTTATGGATAAGTTTTGAACGTGACATAATGGAATATCCGCCATTTTTATTTGCAGTGAGACTTCTTTTTGCCTATTAATGATTTTCCTAGAATATTAATGAATTTCTTTAAAACTGACTAAACACTCAACGAGCGCAGTATATTTTACGTTTATTGTCTGCTAAACTTTAATTTTTCAATATCAAAAACAATTTTTATTTCACAATCTTATGTCATCAATGTCTAAAGAATTGAAAGACCATTCAAAAAATCATCTTAATTCCAAAAATTTCAAAATTTTGTTGGACAAAATTTCTGACAAACAGAAAGCAGCCATAGAAACATGACATTTTTTTTCTAACTGTCTAACACAGTATTAAAAAAATATTTGAACCAATACGATAAGGCGCGGAATACGGCTGAATGCGAATGCCCGCCATCGTTCGCAGTCGCTTGTTTTTTGGAAAACGTCCACAATCTGCTCTCGCTCTGTCTGTACCCGACCTTAAAGGTAAACTAAGTTTAGATTTTTTATAACCCAAAAACCTTTGAGTTGGATCAAATAAAAATGTTGCTCTGAATCAATACACCCTCATACTTCTATACACCATGTCATAAAATTTACCATCAGCGAAGACATAAATTTTCACACAATATATGTAACTCATGTAATTACATGTTGAACCTTCTCCGTGACCACAGTTATCCATATACCAAGGTTCATCGTGATTGGTAACTTCATTTAGGATTAATTGGTAAATTAATCCTGAATTGGTAAATCAGTTAGGATTAGGATTAGGATTAGTTAGGATAGGAATAGAATATCTTACAAAAATGTTCGTCAAATCAAAATGGGTCATCAAATTAAAAAAATGTTCGTCAAATCAAAATGGGTCATCGAATAAAAAAAATGTTCGTCAAATAAAAAAAAAGTTCGTCAAATCAAAATGTTCGTCAAATAAAAAATCTCTGTTAATCAATAGAGAAAGATAAATCATTATTCAATGCACAAAATAATTTATTCACGTGAATCTGGACTACACTGTATAGAAATCGATCGAAAAATCCTTTTTCTTTTTGGTATCAGCACCTGTTGTAAGCAGATCTAGTCTACAGAGAACGAAAAGGATCGTCTAATCCTCGAAAAGAAAAAGAAAACAATCAATTACCGAACAAACTTAGCTCGTCGCAAAAAGGTGAAGTACAGTCTCTCCTCGTGGACCGATCATTTACTATCAGTTTCCCCAGGTACTCTCAACTCTGTCCAGAGTCTTGGAAACTTGTTCGTGTAGTGAAACTCTCTCATGAGGGGATTCTTGCTACTCTGAAAATTAGCCATGCCCAGAGGTGAAATGAGAATCGAGAGACGGCTCGAACGAACGTGTTGGGATTATTTCTGATGTAATTAAAAATTCATTTCCGTCTCTCTGAGAATAATTATTTTGTATAATTTGGAAAAAACTGATAGTATTTATTGGACTTTTTGGAACATAATATGAACTATGAAATTATTTGTATTATTGTAAATAATTCTGTACTGAAGTTTTAATCTTTTTCTGATGAAGTCTTCCATTCATTCAGAGCCGTGAAAAAAATTTCAACGAAGAAGAAAAGGAACAAAACGGGCCAGGATTGACTTGAGACATACGTGATCGCCGCTTAAATTTTTTTACAGCAAATTAAAAGAAATTGGAAACACCTTCGCCAATTTGTCCGTTTACAAATTCTCTGAAAAAACCATTCCACTCCTGATTTTTTACTCCCTGAGAAAAAGCAAACCCTCCCATAATGCCTACTATTACGACCTTGATTTTACACCCTCAATGATCGAAAAATTCTCCGGACAATCCTAAGAGAACTCAGCGTCTTTTTTCACGTTTCATTTCTACGTGGACTTTGACACCCTTAGGTAGAAAAGGACACTGACAGTGGAAGGATTCGGTAGCGACTCTTTCCAAGTCTAACGAAACACACCCTCATAGGTCTCGTTACCGGACGATCGAACTAAATTTTGCCGTACGTGACTAGCGAGTGAATTTAAGAACGTTTGGCCCAGAAATGAGGGGAGAGAAAACGGTCAGAAGGCTGTACAATTCATAAGAGAAGGTATACACACAGGCTTCAATATGAATGAGAGACTAACCCTTGATGGTTGTTCAACACTCGTGATCTTTCCCCTTCCGTATTCCTTTGACATTTGTGGACTCAACGAGGGTGAGGATATACAATGGAGATTACGAAATCAAAGATAAGTGGTTGGGTCTTGATACGAAAAAGGCGAGAAAATGCTACGAAATTGCTTGGCCTATAGTTATCCTCTAGAATTATAGAGGAAAGACCGGAACGAATCGGAGTACCCGGAACAGAGTGAAATACCCAAAAAAAAATTTTTTTTTTTATGCACTTTTTTCATGTGCCTATCTTGCGCCGCCGCGCCCGAAAAATCCAAATAGCAAAAATGACATACTTGGTAAGTGCAACTCCTTCACGATGTCATTTTTCTGATCAATGGTGATCAATCGTATTTTTAAAAGTTTACCAACGAACAATCAAAAAATTAATTCGGTAGCCGATATGAATTGACTAACAAAACATTTATATAGCAAAAAAATAATATCAATGTATTTGGATTAAATGAGCATATATTATTATAATCATAATCTAATTCAGCTGATGTCAGAAGACGTCTTTAAACTTTAAACAGCTACAATGTGATCTATCGAAAGAGGCGCGAATACAATTATACGATTAAACGAACTTACTTGTAAGTGAAGTTGAGAATCAAACAAATCCATCCAAAATCTGTTAGATACAAATAAGGCCCATGTCGTCGGGGCGGCTATTTCCCAAGGTTACGGTAACACTTTAATGTGATTAAGTCGTAAGTGACTGACCACGTAGTGAGGGCAACAAGTCCCTATTAAATTTGTTACAGCGTTTTGTTGGCTCATCACGATATCACAGTTTTACCAGCACGAGTACGCTTCATTTGTGGATGTTTTTCCTTCATTAATGACAGCGGGTAAGGAAAAAAAAATTCATTTCATTATTAAAATTTAAAAAAATGTAGTAGGTTTTTCGATTATTAGTAATAATAAGCAAAGTCTATTAAAATCAATAAAGATACAATATTTCGTTAGGTATCCTGTTTTGCACCGGTTTCCCCTATATATATAAAAGAAGATGTATTTGGTGATTTGCGTTGGCTCGCGGACCAAGCCGGAAGTAGCACCCCTCAGACGAAGCAATGTCGCGATTACGCGCCAACGGCGATAGAAGCGTGCATTTAATATACGGGGGGTGAAATGGTCTCGCAGTTTACGCCGTCATTCGCTAATTTATGCGATTGCGCCCTCCTGCTCCGGGCCATGTGGTTTCCGTCCTTTTCTGCTCCTGGGCCCCATTGTTCGTGTTACAAAGAGCCTAGAGCACCTAAGCGTTCTATTCTTCCTTCTTCTGAAGAAGAAAAACAAGAAAGAATGAAAAAGAGAGACGTAATTTTATCTCCTCGGCCTCGCTTTTTTCTATCTAATTCTTTTATCTTCCCGATGATCTCTATCGAAAATTCAAATTTTCAAGAAAAAGATTTGAAATATAAATGTTAAACGAAGAAATATGTATAAAAGTTAGGTGAAATATCGTCAAATAAAATATTTTTTCTTCGAATCTTCCAGCATAAATGGAGTTCTATTGCTACGCTGGTCAACCAATCTTTGCATCGTTTTGAGAATAATTACAGAGATCATCTAAGAGAAACTTCTCAGGATGCGAGAGCTGATAAAGTTCGCGATGAAACGTCGTTGCGAGAACGGGAGAATTCCGCGAAACTAATCTTACTTATGTCTGGGGTCGTCCGCGCACACTTCGTTTAAAACTCTTGACCTGCCTCGAGAATATCGTAAGCCGCGTTTCGCATTCATGGTACGAGCGAAAGTAACAGCTGCGGACTTTTAATATACGGAATGAGTGATTCTCAGCTAGATATTTGTGGAAATGTCACGATGTCTTCGATATTCTGCTTTTTGGGAATTCTCAAAATTGACCTCGGAGAATCCAGGGTAATGAGTTCCGAGGCAAATCAGGACCAAGAGAAACCATCAAGCTAAGAGTATCAAGTCACCAAAAACTTTGCGCGGACGCAAAAACTTGGCACTAAAATTCGGGATGCTTTATCAGTTTTCGTCTTTCCATAATCAAACGAATTCATACACAGTATATAAACGGTATATATAAAAAATCATCTAACGCCTGATGGATGCGACAAAATAATTCACGGTTTTCGAAGACGATCCCTAGAAAAACTCCCTAGAAAATCCTAGAAGTCGATCCTAGTCGATCCTAGAAGACTCCCTAGAAAAAATATACAATCGGCTCAATATTAGCCAACACTGGGCCACACTTGGCCAATGTTGGGCCAGACTTGGCCGATGTTGGGCCGATTGTACATTTTTTCTAGGGCTGTGTGCCAGTCTAGGGTGAAGCAAAACTGGATCAACCATTGACGCTCCTAAAAATTTGTTAGGATTTGCCTGTTCTGGATCAGGCTGTGATCAGCTTATGGAACGGGCAACGCAATTATGAAACACCTGATCGGGTTGTAATCAGGACTTCAACAAAAACTGACAACTCGGGCTTGGCATTATATAATACATTAATGCTTTTTCCCAATGTTGTTATCACTTCTAAATGTTCTTTTAATTCATTTTTTTGATATTTTATTTTCATCTGAATATTTTGAATTCATTGCTTAGTACACAACAATTGCACTATAAACTAGTGATGATTCTAGTTTCAAGGTTTTCACGACCATTATTGTCACAAAAGCCTCCGAAAAGTCTCCAAAAGGCTTCCGAATTAATACCCTAGCGGATCCAACAACCATCAGTGACTGAATGTACGGCTACTAAATGGCCGTAAACGACCGTTTTCGGTCGATTCGTTCCATTTTTCGACCGAAATTTCGGTCACTGACGGTTGTCGGATCCGCTAGGGTACCGTAGAGAGTTTCGGCGTAATGTTTTGTTAGGTTAGAATTTTCCTTCACAAATAACTCATCATTATAACAGGTACACGCAATTTCACTCTATATCCACACTTTAATAGTTTAAATTAATTAAATCTTTAATTGCTGACACCACAAATATACATATTGTAATAAATTAAATTTAAAAAACACGATAAAACCGGGAGCAATACTCACGCGCGTATTCAGAAACTTTGAGGTTAGAGACACATGTTTCGATGTTGTAGCAATGTTACGGAAGTCGTAGTGCAGGCTTTAGTAGGGCGTTATATGACAAACCTCAATAGGGCGTTATCAGAGTGAGTCTTACTAAGACCTCAGTAGTGGATAATCAGAGTACGCTAAACTGACGCCTGATTAGGACATGTTTCAGCAAGGTCTCACCAAGTCATGTATGATGAGGACCATTTCAGGCTTGCCCGATTTATCAGTTATTTTGGAAGGCCTGATTACGACCGGCCCAGGCATTTCATACTATTTGCCTGCATTGCCTGTTTCGCATTGCCTGTTTCGCAATCTGATCGCGGCCTGATCCTGAGCAGGCAAACCCTAACAAATGTCTAGGCAGGTGGGAATGACAATGAGCAAATGTTGTTTTTATCATAAATGAATCGGTTTGGTACTCTTTAATTGAGTATTTTTCGGCTCAGAAATACTGACATATACTGCAAAATGACCGCACTGCTTACTTTATGTTTCGTTTTTAATATGAGCGCTATTATGAAAAAAAAAAACAATTTTTAAATATATTTCGCATGTTGAAATGTACATATTCGTAACATATTTGAAGGAGAAAGTATTTCAACATTGCGCTGGTATGAAATGTTTCGTGACTATGGTAAAAAATCTGAGATTTTCGTCAAAAACTTTCAGCCAACTTTCTGTGGATGAAAAAAATAGAAATCAATATACCAGGCCAGAAATCAATATTTGGCCCAGGTAGCAAATTACAAAACTTGTTCATGAGTTATCTAACGTATGTGCCGATAACCGCTTAAAAGGTATTTATTATTCAACAATTGTGCTAAACATAGCTTTCTGACGTTTCATAACTTCGAACGTTTTTGTTCGGCTATTTTGTGATTTTCGGCGAAAAATCACAGAACTTTTGACACATTTATAAATTATTTCATACGGGCGTAACGTTTAAGCACTTTTTTCTTCAGATATGTTACTAGGTAGACCTCAACACGTAACATACATTTAAAAAAAATGCTTCACAATTGCGCTCACAGTAAAAATAAAAGGAGGAGGTTTTTGGCGAAAAATTATAGACTTCTTATCATTTTTATTCATGCGGGCGCAACATTGAAACACTTTCTCCTTCAGATATGTTCCTAGGTACACCTTAACACGTAGCGTATATTAAAAAAAAAAGTTTCACATTTGCGCTCATAGCAGAAACAAAATATAAAGTAAATACGTCCATTTTGAAGTATATGTAACTATTCGTGAGCTGAAAAGTACTCAATTCAAAAATACTAAAGAGATTCGTTTATGATGAAAACAAGGTTTGTTCATTGGTACTCCCATTTATCAGTTTCAATATCGATCCCAAAACCATTATTGATGGTTTCTATGCTTTCGTTGGTATACGATTCCTTACCATATTCATTATATATATTAAACCTTTTCAGAAATTCTTGTGAGTTTTGGTATTATAATGACCTTGCTTCAAGAATAGATAAGCATTACACTCCTCAGAGCAAAAAACCCGCTTTATAAACCCCCATCCCTTTTTTTTAACATTTTAACCCGCAAAAAACATGCTTGAAAAATCTTGGAATGAAAAAACCTGCATATAAAACTTGTTTGTGGTCAATAGCAAAACATGTGCTTAAAAATAATAACCAAGCTTCATGCTGGTATTAAAAAATCCAGAAGATTATAGTTGGTGGATTGTTCAACACTGCATATTTTTCAATAGTGCGAGAGACATTTAATTTATTAGCAACGGTCTCTTCATCGAGCAATGTAATTAACGTAGCATCCGGAGCGTTTGATCTCGGAATATTCACGAGCCAAAACTAATTATATTATTTTACCAACGCAATATCATAAATCCAATCGGGCTGTGATTACATCACACATCCGTTGGTGAATTTGGCTCAGCTGTTCATCCGCGAGTATACCACAAGAACTTTTGTCAATTGAAAGGTCATAATCTACTTCGGCTTAAGTGACTAACAGTATGGATTACGCCCTTTCGGTTTTGAGCAAACGATGTGCATATTTCTGTCGATTCTAGAACGAGCAATTTAATTAACCTTCTGCGCGACCAGAAGGATCGATAGAAGCGAGTTAATATCGAAATGTGGCGACTGATGAAGAGAGTCTATATACTTATCTCTCCTACCTAATAACCTCACTACTCTTTCGAGATATCTACTGGTTAATCTGGATCGCTTTTTCTACCCCTTTATATATATATATATATAATTATGATTATTCGTGATCCAAACTGCAATGTATTCAGGGTGTCGCCAATGTTTCTTATAAGCGCTTCCAAAAATAGGTAGAAAGTTGAATTGAAAAGAAAAAAGTCCTTAACCATTTTTCTCTTTGATACACCGTTCATGAGATATTAATAATAATTAGTAACAACCAATCCGGTGCGTTCGCGGGACACCGAAAGTGGCGCACAGCGACCGTTACGCGATAGCCTATCAGCAATGGCTCGCTGAGCGGGGCGTGGTCATTGCGCACGGCCTGTATACAAAGCTCCGAATTGGCTGTCACCAATCAATAGAGTAAAACGGCACAAACTTTTCTCTTAAAAATTTCACAACGTGTTCACACTTTAAAATGGGGCGTTTTTAGTACACCATGTGGATAGTTAGCTCTCCCACTTCTGCATTACCTTCTTAGGAGATTATTTTTGCACTATACGAACAACCAAATCAATATGGCGTTGATCGGATAGAGAAAGAAAGTAGTCACAGTCGGATCAGTATCATCCCAGAAATTCTCTTCCAGATTGCGATTCCTTGATATATCTATGATTAGCCTAGAAAGACGTCACATTTCTCCGATAATATATAAATTCATAAGTCTCTCTAATTTCTCTCATTTCTTGTTACATATTTTTTAGAGGATATTCTAAATTGAATGCAACATCAAAAACTTTTTTTACAAAAAAAAAACCGACTTGAAAAAAAGCGCTAAAATGTAAAACATAAATATTTAACGGTACACTTTTGATTAAGAGGCAAAAGTGATATGTTACGCACAGATCCATACAACGAGTGATTTCGGAGCAGGTGCGAGATAAAAACAAATTTAATTAAATCTTAGATGATTTGAATAAACTTATAAACGCTCAAACCCAAATTTTACGTTGAAATTTGGCGCACACCTTCTATTCGACTATACAAGAGTCTTCCCAAAAGGATTTCTGGCGACTACTTTTACATTCCAAAACCCTGACCTCTTTCAATTCGAGCGAATTTTTTATATGATTTTCTTCACAGCGGACACGTATTTTTGGATTTTTCGATTTAGCCATTTTTTACAGCTAGTTAAATTTTTTACTTAAGGGCATGGGTCAGTCGGTATCTCGCCACCGTGAGTGCGAGAGAGATAGCTGCAAATTTCGAAAGTGAAATTCTTCTACACGGTTTAACCGATTACAAAAAGACCCTGCCAGCCCATTTTCGCCATTGTCCTGCGTGGGCTGACAGAGCTTTTTTGTAATCGGTCAAACCGTATCGAAGAATTTCAACTTCGAAAATTCGAGCTGAGGTTAGGTGACTGATCCATCCTCTTAAGGCTCCACTCCTATGGATTCAGGCCATAATAACTCGGGTACTGAGAGTCCTATAACAAAAATAACCACTTGCAATTTTTAACAGTTTTTCACGTACTTTTAGAAAAAAAAATAGATTCAAATAAATTTCTATTGTTTTATTCCCTTTTTTGTTCAAACAATCAAGTATCTCAAGAATCCCCCTCTTTGATTTTTGTTCTCATTTTTTTTTTTTTTAACAAGGTGAATTTGCACAATTTTGAGTCCAGGTTCAGAATGGGCAGACTTATTTTTGTAGAAGTAACAGATTTTCAATGTTTTTAAATTTAGATAAAATTCCCCAAATCGCTCTACTTTTTCGTAATGAATGTAAGCTTCCACTTTCAAGTATTTCCATTCCACCTTGTAACTGATAAAAATGAAAGTAAGCTGTTGAAATAAAAAATCCTTTCAAGAAACGTCAATCAAAAAATGTAAAAAAAATTATTTGAGACTCGGTCTATTTTTTCCCCTTAAAAGTACGTTAAATACTCAATGAAACGGTATTAGTCAATTTTATTTCAATACTTAGAATTTTCGAGAATTCGCAGTGCAAATCCAAGCAAATGCAGGGAAGAATCACAAATCTGATAAGCTGCAAAAATCGAATTAGCGGCAATATTAAAAAATGCAGAAAATTATTATTCATTTCTTGGGTTAATAATATTTCTATTGATACGTAAATAAATAATGAACACTAAACATACAATCCGACCAAACACATTACCTTATTTGGCTCCGCCGTAGTCCGGTAAATATTGGTATTTGCCCTTTTTTTGTTTTTGAATATTTAAAAAATTTTAAATTGAGCTGCCAAGTAATGAATAATAAATTTCTTCATTTGTTTAATATTGCCGTTAATTCGATCTTAGCTAATTTAATTTTTGTAATTTGCAATGTAAAAGTGGCGTGAAATGCTCCATATACATATATCATAGCGTGCTAAAATAATACTCCAAAAAATTTAATATCTCGAAAGGTATTGCGAGTCGTCAAAAATCCTGTTGGGAGGATTTTTGTATAATCAAATAGAAGGTGTGTGCTAAATTTTAATACAGAATTCGGTTTTGGGCTTTTGGAAGTATACCCAAATCTTCCCTTCGCTAAGCTTTAATTTTTAGATGACGAATATTTGTTTCAATGTTAAATAAAAATATATTTGCATTTTACACTGTCTCGAGAGACGAAATATATTCTCAGTTTATTATTTCTTACCAGACAAATTTGCCCGCTTTTTTTTATTTACTGGTTTTGAGAATGAGATGGGTGGGAGTATGTCTTCTCTTAAGGTATTACTATCACAAAACGACTTCATTTAGGGTCCTTGCAAAATTTTGCATAAACGTTCTTGGCACCAAAACTAACGGTTTTCTCCTATGAAGGAAAATTTTCTGACGTTTAGAATTTGAGATATTTAATTTGCAATTTTTTATTTTCTCCATCTAAACGCGTGTAAATTAAAGTCGCATTTCATTAAAAAGTTGCAAAAATCGAGTTGCAAAAAAAAATGTATTTAAGATTTTTCTTGCAGATAGCCAGAAAGGCCATGAGCCGAAATTTTTAAAGAAAAATCCTAAACACATTTTTTTGCAACTCATAAACGATACGCGACTTAAATTTGCACGCGTTTAGATGGGAAAAGTTAAAAATTGGAAATTGAATATCTCAAATTCTTGATGTCAGCAAATTTTTCTTCATAGGAGAAAATTGTTAGTTTTGGTGTCAAGAATATTCATACAAAATTATTAAAGAATCCTAAATAAAGTAACTTTGTGATAGTAATACGTTAATCGTGGAGGAGGATAAGTAACTTAGGTCCAGGAAACCGACGTCTCCGCCTGATTCCGTTTCCTCGTGTTCGGATAGGAAGGTAGAAGGTGTTTATGCTTGAAAGGGTATGGCATAACTGCTTACGATGTTTGCGTTTGCCAGTCTTTTAAATTCGTGCCGCGCTGGCTTCGCACACGATACGCTCGTACATTGTGCACGCTCAGATTGCATATGGCTCTCCGAATCGGTTGGACAAATTTGCACGCGGGCCTTGGGTTTTTTTTGTTTGAGTGCGATCGCCGCTCAGACGCGCCTTTCCATCGCGTGACTATTCTCCTTCTCCTCAATTTAACTTAAGGTGGATTTATATTTTTGTTACATTTTATTATCGACATGGTAAATTTCACTACCGACCGAAAAATATCCAATAATATGCGATATTGTTCGATACTCCGGAAGAAGCTCTGTTCTTCGAAAAAATATTTAACCCTAGAACCCCACAATCTATTTTTTCCAACGTAAACCCCACACTGGGGTAAATAATTACCCCAATCTTCTCCTTAGCATAAAATATTCCTCGTATGCGATAATAAGGTTTAATTATATACCATTCTCTTCGTTTTTTGATAACGAAGAGAATGGTGTATGATGAAGTTGCATTCGATAAATATTTAATGGTGAAAACTCTATGAAACTGACCGAATGGTTTAAAAAAATTGGTTCGGAAAGAAAATTTGATATTGTTGTGGGGTAAATAATTATCCCGTTGTGGGGTTCTAGGGTTAAAGACGGTGCCAAATAAATTAAGCAGATACCTTATCTCCCATCGAGAATTCGTATGCGTAACAGTTTGTAGTTACAAGTATCTGTTTTTATAAATGTCAACTTGTTTGGCATCGATTTTAATTTTTTTAATAACAGAGGTTCCATAGTATTGGCTGTTGATATATTTTTCTTCTTTTTTGATCTTTCTTCGAAGTCAGTGTATTTTGTTGTAAAAAAGTTTGTTATTTTTCGATTTCCAGTTGTTTTTGCTCAAAGAAAATCATGTAATGCTCTTCAAAATATACTTTTTAATAAACAAGATCATTTGTTTTATAATTTTAATATAATTGTTTTATAATTTTAATTTAATAATTTAATAAAAAAAACAAATTCGAACCAGACATAAACCTTTTGTAAAAATATCGAAATCATTATCATATCGTAACAAAATTAATGAAACCATAGCGAAAGTTCCTTCTTTGAAACAAAAAACAAATCCATCCAAATTGATAAACCTGATTAAAATTATGCGTCAACATACGTAGAAAATGAATCAAACTGATCGAACTGACAGCCTCCACCTTTTTTAAAGTTGATTAATCATTTATTAATAATTGTATAAGAAAATAATTCAATGTGGTCTCAAAAATGTTGTTGGAAACAAGGATATTTTTTGTAATCTCATATTAACCCTTAAATGTGCACACATGCCTCAAAAAGTCCCAACTGTCGAAAAAGCACGTGACGTTTGTTGATGGTACAAAGTGAGAGATCAAAAAATTTCAGTACCACGAGTACAAATCCCCCTCAATAGGAAAACTTAGATACCTAAACCAGCCCACTGAAATCAGTGATGCGCAATACAGGAGTAAATATAGTTTGCATTCTGAGGGTTAAAACTTTTAAGACCAGCAACCACTTTAGGAGACCGCAAATTAGATGATTTTTTGGATATTTTTATTGTGAAAAAAAAAAAAACAGAAATTTCCGCAATTCTGATATTTATTCATATTTATTCATATTTTCATACATCTCTGATAATTTTTTCAAGTTATTTCATACATTAATTAAGGTGTAATCCGCTGTGTCCCTTGGTGTGTCCTCATCGTCAAAGCTTCATTTTATTTCCTCGAAGTGAAGAATTCAACGTTGAAGAATCTAAATCTAAATTTATTTATTCAAGAAGTATATATTTTTTTAAGGGGTTTCGGTACAATTCTATTGTGTTCAAGCAAAGCGCCAACTTCACATAGCAATATTTCGTCGAAAACAAATAAAAAAGCCTGTTCGTTCGGTCGATGGGGAGAAAACTCACCATTTTCGTTGATGGATAAATGAATAATTAACAAACCATGTCGACGAATTATTTAATTTTTGGATATTGGAATTGCAATAGTGTACTTAGTGGTTTGGCAGTTTTTCAATTAGATTTTAACATTTTTTCTCAGTATTCCATTCGTAAAACTGTCGTTCACCAATGATCGTAGGCATCTCACCATGTTAAAAAGAGTTTTTTGATATTTAATTTCACAAAAACGATGTAGACGATCGATTTAAAATTTGAACGACACATCCAGTGCATGTCAAAGAATATACTGTGTAAATTTGAAATAAATGGTTACATTTTGCCACTTGTACCGAAACTCCTTAAATCGCTTGTAGCAATTCAATATTTCATACGCCGAGAAGAACTGAACTTTTGAAATTGTCACACATTGTTGTCGAAATCTCTCATCGGAGTTCTTCTGTAATGTTCCATAGCGACAATGCGCATTGCTATCCATCGGGACAATTAAGGTGACAAATTTTCGTCAAGCCTCGCTCTTTTTCGTTCGGGGACCTCAAATAACATCTCCAATTTCTCGCTCTCTACGCTATTACTGAGGAAGGAGGTCTTTTAGTTCATCAAGCATCGACAATGGTCGACCACGCGATTCTTTTGATAATAATCTGGAGCATCACGAATAACCCCCGGAACACATAAAAGAGTCACCGACGAAAGCACGAAACAAAAAAGATAAGCAGATTAGACCTCATTTTTTTTAAATTATTGTTGTATAAATTGAGCAATGATCTTGTGTGTATCTTTGTATGCCTGTGTGAGTATGATGATGGCGTGTGCAATATTATTTACCTCATTTCGTTAATTTAATTTTAATTACATAACACACATATCTAATATATATTTATATTGTAATTTATATCGAACTCTTTTATAATTAAAAACGCGACATTCTCTCCAAGCACGTTCCTCATTTATTTATTTATTGTCTAATATTAATTAATGCATTTTAGTTTTTAAAAATAAGAAAAGCGGCTCATTGTCATTAATTATTGAAAATGGCTGATTCAACCTCAAATTCCCCATATCAATGAATGCATATATTACAGCAGGATGTTACGGCCAGGGAAAAATTCAGCGGAAGGCGGAAACGAGGGAATAAAAAGCGGAACGAAAATAAGCTTAATCTCGCTGAGTGAAATCGCTGCCAAATGTAATGCGTCTCATATCGGTGAAGCTCGAAAAGCGTACACATGTTTTTTTTGCCACAAACCCTCGTGGCTTTTCTCGCACCCTTATTTCATCCGCATCCACTACTTCTTTTCGTTTTTCATCGAAATCTTTTCATCATTCTCGCTTTTTCGACATTTTTTCGCTTTTTTTCTCTCTTTGCCACATTAAGCGATTCACTTTTAAGGAAAAGCTCTGAAATATAATATAAATACCGACGGAACAACGTGAATAGGCCAAAAATGTTTGAAGAGAGAGGGAATAAAAAAAAGAAATATGCATGGCCATCGATATAAACGAGATCCGCATGCATCAAAACCAAGCCCCTGCCCTTTTTAATATATTTTTCTTGGTCTATTCTCTCTCTCTCTCTCTCTCTCTCTCTCTCTCTCTCTCTCTCTCTCTCTCTCTCTCTCTCTCTTTGTTCATGCATACATAGGTACTTAAATATAAAAAAAAAATTGAATCAAAAACAGAAGCAAACAAAAAATTATAAAAAAGTAAAAGTTAAAAAAACTAAAATCCGACTACGGCTAAAAATGCCAGCTAAAAAGATTAAAACAAGAATAAAATTGGAATAAACCAAATAATAAAAACGTAAAATTTAGCCGAAGTCGGGAAACTAAGCCCCTAAATGACAATGTAACGATGAATAAGACGTCTCCCGACTTCGGCTAAATTGTACGTTCTTATAATTTCTTTAGTTGGAATCTTGTTTTAATATTTTTAGTTGGAATTTTTAGCCGTAGTCGAGTATAAGTTTTTTATACTTTTACTTTTTTATTTTCTTCTGTTTTTGTTATCATTTTTTTTTTATTTCCATTTTTTTTCTTGTTTCAATCATTCTAGTTGGCATTTTTTCAAATCTCTTCAGTTAACGTTTTTAGCCGTAGTCGGGTTTTAGTTTTTTTAAATATACTTTTACTTTTTTTATAAAATGTTCAAATATTTTTATTAATATTACTACTTATCTCTACCTTATAACATATTAAAAACTAACTGGAACATAACCGAAATATCAGTACCTCGCAAGATACACATCGGCCCAATTTGGGAAAGTGTGCCAACAGAAGGCTATAATATGCCCCCAAAACGCTGATCGCTATATTGATTATTTTAGGACTTAACTACTCCTATGTCATCCGCAGTATCAAGACGAATCCAATGATACCTCATTCTTCCAAATCGTTCCAGCCATTTGGGCTCTAGAGTGAAACTAATGGATACTACTAAACATACAAACCGACCAAACACCTAACCCTCCTTTGGCTACGCCATAATCAAGTAAAAAATAAAATAACAAACCCCTTGCGCTAGAAAAACCTAGTTTTTTTCTACGTGTATGTTCAACAACGCGGATTTGTTTCGATTCGCTCTATATGGATATATTATAAGCCACTGAGAAATTTCACACCCCCAAAAGCTTACAGCTCCGACAGCCAGTAACTTGGTGAATTTTCGAATAAAAAGAAAAAAAAACTTCATGAATTTCAGCCTGTTTCTTGAGCTAGTAAATAAATTTCAAAAAAAAAGGCTTTCAAAGGATATAGAGAATATAATTATTTTCAAACATATACCATAACAAAATAAAATGATTTAATTACGAAATGAATTAACTACAAAGCCCAAGATTACATTAATTTGCTTAAAAAAAATTTCTGATTAAAGTTTCTAATATTTAATCTATGTGTCAAAGTGAATAATTTACATATAAACGTCATCGCGTGGGATGCAAGCATAACTATTCAAATGTTCGTTTGATCGATTGAAATATTATTATTATTACTATTTTTTTTTTTTTTTTTTTTTTTTTTTTTCATTGCAACTATTACGCTATGTGCCTCGTACTTATGTAGAAGACACATGGCGTAAAAGTTACCGGACTTATATTCTTGTTGCGAAGAATATTGTACTTGTTTTATGCAGTTGTATGTATATCTATATATTAGGGTCAACATAGTTCGATCGCAACGTGCTTGCAAGGGGATGCAAGGGGTGCACACAAACCGACGTGAACCAGGAAACAAGCGACCTGCAACTTTTACAGCCATGTATGCTTCTCTTACCCTCTTTCTCTCTTTATTTGATATCTCACTCTTTTCCTGTATCTGCTATCATCGATCGTTGTTATAAATACTGCACAATCGTTTTTTAACCCTTCCTATTGCACTCTTACACAGTCTATAGTCCCAGAGACCTACTGCGAATATATTCGATTAAAATGTAAGAGGTAAGAGGCCGGGAGGAAAAAAGAAGAGAGAGAAAAGAAAAAATTCCACTCGAATTACGGACATTTTTGTGAAGTGAGGATAATATTTGAAAGGTTTTTGATATTTACTATTTTTTCAGCAACTTATACCGATGTATATCTCGATTCGGAAACACCGGAAAATCATTCCTTATTTTTATCTCGAATTTTCATGAAAAAATCCCATGAAACCACTTTGTTAGGTAATTTTTTAACATTTTCACAATGAATAATTTTTTTTTTTTAAATCTCTGGTCAGCTGATGAAAAAGCAGCAAAATAGTTCCTTGGTTTTCATAACATCTTAATTTTTAAGAAAATCACAGTACTTTCAATGAAAGTGTCTATTTTTTTCCATCTGGCTATCACAATTTTCGAAGAGCTGGTGGCAGTATAAAGGTCGTAATAAGATCGATACCTCGGGACCTCTTCGGACCCTATTCCGGAAAACCTAAAAATTCAAGTATTTTCAATGGTTCTAATTCAGCGGAAAATTCGGCTACAAGAATTTCACGGGGAGCTTTTAAAGCAGATTTTGGTGAACTTGGAAAATGGTTTTGGCGTCATCCCGATATTTTACACGAGACTCACCAAATTTTTCCTGCATTAACAGTTAATTTTGCCATTCTTTAGAAATGTTTCTGCGACGAAACTCGGGCAGTCGAAAGTCAGGGACAGGGCTATTGGTGCATAAATTTCAGTTAATTTTAACATGATCGCTCAATGAGAAACAATCTTTTTCGTATGGCTAATAAAGTAATTGGAGCATTAATGCATTTTAAACGGCATTGAAAACGTCGGGATTATACTGCAACGAGTGGATAATCTTGATAATTGAATTATTTATCGACGTTGCATGTCGGCGAGAGAGAAGCGGAATAACCAGCAATGCACATGACAGAGACTTCGTCCTCGTCATCATCGATGCGAGGTTCCTGCTTAGCATACACGAAATCACACGTAACGGGTAGGTACTTCTATAAGGTAATCTAAAATCAAAAATGAATGTATAAATCAGTAAGATTTTTACTGAAACTCTGAGAGGAAAATTCCTGGAAAGCTTTTTTCATGAAAAGAATATTTATTGAAGTTGGGCCAATCGAAAGTCACGTGCTTCGATAGGCGTAGCGTGCAAGGGACCCACCTACTTATTACTCCAATTAGCCAAACGTCAATGATTAATGACGTACGAAATAACTGTCGAATCAAAAAACATCCAAAGATTTTTCGATGCAAAATTTGATCGGGAAACCAATTTCACGGTGTTGTAGTTAAACGTACCCTATATATTGGGACACGAATACTTGTTCACACGCACATGTCAGCTTAGGAATATTGTACATACTCTCTGTAACGCCCTCAACGTCATATAGAGTAGCGTGCTAACGTCACCAACACCTCGCCAAGCGTTGCATAGCCTCTCGAGACCATTTACGATCTATAGATACATATATCAGTGAAAACGCGTGACAGTTTCGAGGTTCGAGTGTGGAGCAAGAGATCGAGTGGAGGATGGGACAAGATTTGCTACGAAGTTTCAAGACCTAGAGATCGATCGGGGAAATTCGATCAACGGAGATTCCCAAGACATTGGACTAGTCATGGCAACGTCTTCTTGTCGCCACCCTCTCAACCCCTTTTCGTTCTACGATCTGCCAAACCCGGTGAGATACACGTCATTGGTGGTCGGATCGCTATGCTCCAAGGACACGTTACGTAACGTGTGTAATTGAGTTGAAAATTTCCGTTGGGTTACATCCGTCATTGATGAGACTTCAAGCCTAACTTAGTGTCGCTAACTTGTCATCATTTTCCAAAATGGTTATGGATAACAAAAGAAACGAATCTTCATCAATTTTAATCTACTATTATATTAAGACTCTTTTATTCTTCCTTTCATATGTTTCTCACAGTTCCAAGTTCTATGTCACATTGCCATTCTCGTTACGGCATAATTATCGATTTATCTGTACACACTCGAGAATACAAGATAGTAACCTGCTTCTCCAATGTGTCTCTGTGGCTTTATCACCGAACAAGTACATGTAGGAGAAACAGAGAACAACAGCTGTCTGTACGTGCGAAGCTCCTCTAAACGAGCTTTCACAAGCCTATGCGTATTGCGCATACAGGGTGTCCTATAAACATACTCAGAAATGTACTGAACAGAATAAAGGTTAAAAATTCTGAAGAGAAAACTTTGTAGACATGTTTTCATCTGCACTTAAGGGGCTTAGGCGGAGTTTGCTGTCTCTCGGTTGACGCACTTCATTGCTCGTCATGTATCAATTAACGGGAGAAACCAGTTTAGGAGGCCGAAATTTTGGTGTTTTTCGTGAATTTTTTTAACAGGGAAGGAATAATCAGAATTTGTTTAAACTTGGAGAATATTTTATTCATGTTTTGAAGTACACTTTGTAATTTTCTCAAGTCATTTCCGCCGGAAATAGTGGAGTTAAAAGCTGCTGTCCATGGACGATCGGAATCCGAGTTTTTTGCTGGTGGGCATTCCTGAAGTCACAATTTTTACTGTAATCATTACAATTTTTTTTTTTCGTTAACAACATATTTCCTAAGAATATGAACCTAAATGTGATCAAAAAAGTTGAAAATTGCATGTTTTTGAGGTGTTTGAATACAATGTCATGTTTTTATACCATGTTTTTTCACCTTTTTGCATTAAAAAAAATATTTTTAATAATAATATCATCCCAGAGTTATTAGGTTTATGTAGATTATAATTGAATAAAGAATATTCACACAAATTTTCAGAACGATTGGTCAATAACTTTTTGAGCTAGAATGTCCACCAGTTGAAAAAAGTCGTCTACGGACAGCAGCTTCTAACTCCACTATTTCCGGCGGAAATGACTTGAAAAAATTACAAAGTGTACTTCAAAACATGAATAAAATATTCTCCAAGTTTAAATAAATTCTGATTATTCCTTCCCTGTTAAAAAAAATTCACGAAAAACTCCAAAATTTCGGCCTCCTAAACTGGTTTCTCCCGTTAATGTTTTAGCAACGGTACACTGTAAAAAATTTCCGTATGAAAATTAATACACATGTATAGGAAGCTTTTATGCGGATACCGTATATAAAAATTCAGATACGCTGAGGAAAATTGAGAGACGCGGTATTTTAATGATACGAGCACTGTTCAGTAAAATTAATATACTTGTGTATTTGAAAAATCATATACATGTAAGAAATGTTGACCTTGTGCATATTAAAAACACGAAACATCTACTAATATTACTATACGGGTATATTAAAGTTCATGTTACCAGCATAGTAATTTTCAGATTCAAGATTACTAAATTTCAGGCACCGTATAACGTTTTTGCGTTACATATGTCTACGATATTTCTAGAGATGTATCATAAAATTTGGTGATCCTTTTTGAATATTAATATACGAATGAATATTAAATAAATTCAGCTATTATGAGTTTTTAAGAGGAATACATTACTTGATATACTATTGTGTTCGATTTTTTAAAGTGGAAGGTCGAAATAATGCAGACATCTCAAGAAATTAGTTAGAGTGACTTATCACCACTTGATGCCGTGGCAATCAAGTCGAGCAATTGTCGCCGTAAAAATTTTTATTACAATCTCAACATCTTGTGTTAAGTGTGGTGTTTACCATTTTCATGTTTTACACAATTTCCTTAGATTCAAGCGACTTGTATATATCCTCGTCCGAAGCACGTGCCTCCTATGAGAAAGTCGACGCTCTGCGCCACGCGGTGGCCAGAGCGCGAAGCACGGTGCCCACAGAGCGTTACGAATTTCCTACACTTGTGTATTAATTTTAATATTGAGATTCTTATAATTAATACATAGGTAAATGAATTTTAATACACGGATTTCTTTTTTATACTGCAGGGTATATTAATTTTCATTCCCATTTTTATAGCGTATTTTTAAGAGATAGAGTTATGATGGGAAATAACATGTATCGTATTATTAACATTCATGTGTATCTTATTTTTCAGTCAACTGTCAAGAAAAGTGAAGAGCTTACTGTAATTTTAATACATTGTTGATAGTAGATGAATTCATATACATTTGTATTAATTATCAATCAAACATATGATTTATTTCAATGCATGTCCACAAAATTTTCAAATTTCATATGAATATTCAATGTTATGTATCTTAAATTCCACATCAGTAACCAAAATTTATGTTCATATTTCAATTTTGGCATACGAGTGTAATAATTTTTATTTCATACACCCGGTTTGTAAATTTCATTTACCGTTGTATTGTAAAAGTATTATAAATTTCATATATTTTTTAACAGTGTAGGATCGAAAAAAATGACTAAGAATTTTTCTCCTTTCATTAGAAATATTTTAGACAAACTCCGGGACATCTTGTGCTTACTACATATAAATGTACACATCTTCAATATAACAGAATGATGAGTATGCCACAGCATTAAGGATACCTAGACATTCCTGAAGCTGTGAGCTAAAGGATAGACGGAGAAAGCGTTAGTGTTGGTTCATTTACAAATATTGTTGTTTCCAGGGAAAATCATGATATTTATATGTATCTGAATATATATATATATATATATATATCAAGAGACGCGGTAGCGGCTCGACGCCAAGTATTAAAAGAAAAAGCCAGCGCGAGGCCTACCGCACTCTTATATACGCGAATATGCCGGTTTTATGACGTCACGGCGTTTTCAAACCGTTCTGACGTACGAACCGTTTGATCAAAAAATCTGAATATTGGTGACGATTTTTTTTCGATTTTTCTCTTTCTATTGCTCTTTGTTGCAAGTAAATCCGTCCAGCCAAGCTTGGGATATGATGATTTAGCGACATAAAATCGAACATTTCGGGATACTGTGCTTTTCTTAGGATTCTTAGGATCAGACAGGTATAAGTCGCGCTCGAATGGGCGGGATATACGCCCTTGTAACGATAATCTACATTTCTCTACTGTCCGTCACGCTGCCCACTGAACGAGGCTACCCTCTCTCCTTGCGCGCCGCTGAGTGAGAGAGACAGCGCGCTAAACCTCGTCCCCTCTCTCGCGCTTGTATAGCGTGCTTTCTCGTTCCCGCTGTTTCGTGCGCTCTATATATATATATTATATATATATGCCGACCGAAATCGTAAAATTTGGAGCCGCACTAAAAGTTCGATTGCTCTGCCAAAAAAGTAGATATTCCAATTTTGCAAACAAGATTTTGAAGAGGGCATATACAGCTTCATTCTGGGTTATTTAAATACTTTTACGATTTTTTTTAGACTTTGCATACATTTTTGACATGGTCGTTTTTCACTTTTTTCAGTTGTTTAAAATTGGTTTAAATTACATGATTTAAATAATACGATATATATGTAGCATTTCTTCTTGTACTTCCTGTATGCACTAACTATCGAGTCGCTACCGCGTCTCTTGATATGTATACACATGAGAAATAAACCACATGTAATAATATAACCACATGTAATAATTAAAATATTAATATATAATATATGATATCGCGTGTCATTGACAATGAGTAAGAGTAAAAAAAAAAATAGAACGCAAAGCCGCGCGCGTTTTATCTCTTTCTCATTTGTTTTCAATAAGTAATGAATGAAAATATCGTATGTATTCTGTATCGCGCGCTCTAACACTGTGTTATTCTTTATTTTTTACTAAAAAAAAAAATGAAGTTTTTGTATAAATTTTTCTACAAATATAAGGATGACATTTATATGTCGATCAGTATAATTTTGGACACGTTTTGTCACCGCTGTGTAATCTCGCTGAATGCCAGTCAATCATCTTCGTAGATACTTGAGATGGCTGCTCCCCTGTGAGACCGTCAGCGCGCGTATTTTGTAGTAATATGCGATAAAATGTGAGGGAAACATAATTTTTTTAATTTTCGTCTTGAATTTAAATTTTATTATTAACTCTGTTTAAGTTATATTAATTTGAATATGAGTGAAGTTTCAGTGCAAGTATAGTGATTCCGAAAAAATTGTGTCCTGTCTTCAGATTTTCCATCAGCTGTCGTTTTTAGTTTTTGACACATCCTTATTGTTTTGTCCTCCCTTTCTGTACCCTGAATTATCATTTTTTTATTCAAATCAAGAGACGCGGTAGCGGCTCAACGCCAAGTATTAAAAGAAAAAATCAGCGCGAGCCCTGCCGCACTTTTATATACACGAATATGCCGGTTTTATGACGTCATAGCGTTTTTAACTCGCTCTCACGGACAAACCGTTTGAGTAAAATATCTGAATATTTGTGACGAATTTTTTTCGATTTTTCTCTTTCTATTGGTCTTTGTTGTAAGTAGATCCGTTTAGCCAATCTTGAGATATGATAATTTAATGAATTAAAATTGAATGTTTCGGGATAATCTGTCTTCCTGGAGACAAACGGGCGTAAGTCACGCTTGAATAGGTGAGACACATGTCCTTTTGATAAGAATCTTCTACATTTCTCTGCTTTCCGTCACCCAGTCCCGCTGAACGAGGCTTATACCCCCTTTTATCGCGCGCCGCTGAGTGAGAGAGACAGCGCGCGAATCTTCGTCCCCTCTCTCTCGCTCGTAGCGCGCTCGCTCTCTTTCTCATTATTATTATTTCTGTTATTTTAGTTAGTTTAGTATTTTAGTTTCTGTTATTTTTTTTATAAAAAAAACTATTATTTTTTTGAGAAATTTTAAGCATATTTTAAGTGTGATCGTAGGGAAATCATTCGTTGTATATTATTATTATAATTAAAATATCGATTTTTTTTACAATCTATTATCTATAGCTCCTTGAAAACTCGAACAAAGCGAATCGTCTAGGAGGTTAACATTTTTGTTCTGAAATGTACTTTGTTTAAAACTATGTGAAAAATTATTCGAAGTTTGCATCACCTATCTTTTTTTATCCTAAGATAAAATAACCTTTTTTCATAGTGCTTGTACTAATTAATTTGTTTCTTCAATGTTTGTACGGAAGCATAATTCAATTAATAAATTTTAAGCGAAGTACAAACATGAGAAAATAGCTAGTTCTATTTTTCGAATTGTTAATTTTAATAAACATTTTTGTTGTTGATTAGACTAATATTTCCCCACGATTATACTATTCTTGAAATGCATTGAATGAATAATAGTTTCCTATGAAAATTTAATAGCAAAATTAAAAGGGACTATCGCTGCGGGAAAAAACATTTTTTGCTTATAATTTAAAAATTGATTTACATAATCTTTAAACAATTGTTGACATATTTTTCAATGGAAGCATCTGTCGAAACGAAAAATTTGACCCACTTATCCATTCGGTTTGTATGATTTTTCAGAGATTAGTGCATGATTAATAGTAAAAAAAATCCACAGTTCAATTATAAAAAATACAACGAACGATTTCCCCATCATCAAAGTTTTTGATGAAAATGGAAGTAGTTTTTGATAAAAATTCAAGAGTAATATCGAAGGGGGTTGACACTGTGGAGAAAAACATTTTACGTTTAGAATTTGAAAAATTGTTGTATGTAATACTTTGGAAAGGTATTAAAAATGTACGCCAAATATTAAAAAATTGTAACCTTAGTTGTCAAATGACCACCTTACATCCGGATATTACTTTGCAAAAAAATTGATTTTCTTTATAACTATCATTTTCTTTCCATTTCATTGTTAAAACTTGTTTTCCTCGTATAATACTCATTTAGCAGTGTTTGTGCGTCAGTGATGGAAGAAATTACTGTTTAGCTCTGCGATTGGTTTTTGTCATATGAAGGAAGTTACTCAACTTATGTCAAAAAAAATCTGATTAATCATTGTTCCCGAATGAGAATTTTTTTTACCTCTATAGGACAGTTGGTGAGTATGGCCGTTTTTCAAAAAGAAGTGAAATCAATCGCAAAAAACTTTAAAAAAGTAAAAAAAGAACGCCAAGTATTAAAAGACGCGACCTTAGTTATAAAATAACCATTCAATATTTTTTCTGTTATTATATTACAATTTTTACACCTCGAAAAAACCAAACAAAAAATGTTTATACTTAATTTCCAAAAAAATAAGTAAATATCAACATCCATTTCTCTTCCGTAATACTGAAAAGGGTACTTCACCCCAAAAACAATGAACAAACATACTAGAAAAATTTTGGCATTCATTATCGAATAAAAACCTATTTACATGTTTTATTTTGTTTTTGTCTTGATATGTGATGAGTACATAGAAAAAAGGTCTAGTTGTAAATTGTTGCCGATGATTGAAAAAAAAAAATGAAATCATTTCAACGTAGCCAAGAATGGTGAATGAATTACGAGTTTCGGAATGGAATCATGTACATCTTGAAGATTGACCTGCTAGAGGTTTTTGTCACCTCAAGGGCTTCAAAAAAAAATTCTGCAGATATAAAGAAAATGTTATTCTGCTTTTATGCTCGCTAAGCACTAAGAATGTACAACACAATTCCACAGAGAATAATACAAAAAACAATTACATATAAATGCGCAAATACGTGTACAAATGCACGCGTTGTATTTACACGTATGTACCGCACTAATTCACTGCAAATACTACACACAAACTTGGCGTGCATGGTTTTCAAATTACAGCTCGAGAAGAGACAGTTGATTAAATATGCTATCCAAATCAATATTCAACCAGTTCTTCTATCAATAGTGAAAGAAGTCCGATCCGTGGATAGAACGAGAGAGTACCGATTAATGATTTGATCAACGAAATACATGACTAGGTTGTACAGATTAGGAATGAAAATGGATGAAAAGGACGAATGGATAATAAAATGAGATGAACTGTAAAGATGGATGAATGAAATGGGTGAACAGTAGATAGTTGAACAGTATATATCGATGAACGAATCGAATAATTGAATCGATGAAATGATGAATGGATGTGATGAATGGAGAGTTGGATTGTACAAATAAAAGAAATGGCAAAATAAGATAAATGGATCGATGAACGGGATGCATTTATGAATGGACTGGCCCACCGGCTAAATAGAATTGATTCATTGATTGATGATTGATTGAGTTCAGTGAATAAAATAATGGATCGAATCGTCAGACGGATAGAAAAAAATGAATGGATGGGATGACGGAATAAAATGTACGCACGGAACTTGAACCGCTTATACGTCTTAATTCTGAACCCATCTATCCGTTCTACCGTACACTCATTTTTTGAACGTACGGACAGACGATTAGATAGGCTACATGAATAGATGGTTAGGATGAACGAAGAAATAAATAGGCGAGTAAATGAATTCATGGGTGGACTTTATGCCATAAGCAAACTGTAGAATTTTCAACACACTTTAAAACATGTAGAAATCGGCTACAACGCATCTATAGTTTGCTTATGGCGTTAAGCACAGAAGACACTCAATGTGTGTTTGAATAACACACTTGGTTTTTACAGTGATTTGAATTCGCTCAATATACAGATGGATGGAGCGTTCCTTCACTGAGCTGTAATTTGAAAACCATGCACGCCAAGTTTGTGTGTAGTATTTGCAGTGAATTAGTGCGGTACATACGTGTAAATACAACGCGTGCATTTGTACACGTATTTGCGCATTTATATGTAATTGTTTTTTGTATTATTCTCTGTGGAATTGTGTTGTACATTCTTAGTGCTTAGCGAGCATAAAAGCAGAATAACATTTTCTTTATATCTGCAGAATTTTTTTTTGAAGCCCTTGAGGTGACAAAAACCTCTAGCAGGTCAATCTTCAAGATGTACATGATTCCATTCCGAAACTCGTAATTCATTCACCATTCTTGGCTACGTTGAAATGATTTCATTTTTTTTTTTCAATCATCGGCAACAATTTACAACTAGACCTTTTTTCTATGTACTCATCACATATCAAGACAAAAACAAAATAAAACATGTAAATAGGTTTTTATTCGATAATGAATGCCAAAATTTTTCTAGTATGTTTGTTCATTGTTTTTGGGGTGAAGTACCCTTTTCAGTATTACGGAAGAGAAATGGATGTTGATATTTACTTATTTTTTTGGAAATTAAGTATAAACATTTTTTGTTTGGTTTTTTCGAGGTGTAAAAATTGTAATATAATAACAGAAAAAATATTGAATGGTTATTTTATAACTAAGGTCGCGTCTTTTAATACTTGGCGTTCTTTTTTTACTTTTTTAAAGTTTTTTTTATATATATACAGATATATTGTTTGATCGCTGATAGTGCGGCTGCCCTAACACCGCAGCTTCGACACTTCGAATGCAACGCAGAGATTCGAATTAATATATGTGTATACATTTGCAGGAAGTACCACGTACATATCCCAAATGTTCAGAATCTCCCGATTGTCGTGGGTCTACCTGCTCGAGACTCTATTCAACATTGAACTCATTCGAGAATCCTCTGCATGAAACGAATCGCTCATTCACCGAATCTCATGAATCTCGAGATAATTTTGATCCTTTACTGACGTATTACGCACAACAATATTTACGAACATACATGTTTTAAAATACACAGTCATAATATTTTCCGTAATACCTTACCGTACGAATTTTTTTTAGTGGTTCATCAATTTCGAAGGGGTTAAAAATGTATACATTATTTTGTGTTCTAAGCATAAACGCAGCATTTTAGCGTCGATATTGAGCTCGGGCACGCAAAGCAGTGGAGATTTTTGCGTTAGTATACACAAATCTTGTGTACAACGAGCAAGGGTACAAGGGTTGGAGTGGAAATGAAAAAACGTGTAAAAGTACGGGGTGCAAAATAGAAGAGAGGGAAAGAGAGAGAGAAAGAGAGAGAGAGAGAGAGAGAGAGAGAGAGAGAAAGAAAAAAAGAAGCGTTGGTAAACCATTAATAATCCGTATTACGGTACCCTCGTAGAAATACTGGCAGCCCTCTCTAAGGTTTCCTTATAACGTGCCGTAGAAATGCATATTATCCATCCGAAATATCCGACGTGTTACACGCGAGACACGGCCATCCCGTGGCCTCCTACCCTTTGCCCTGCAACGCCATCTGTATTTTATTAGCTTAGAACGTTGAAGTCGAGGGGATAAAGTGGTGCTACGGCGGTGGAAAGGGGGTGGAAACGTCTACTGCAATTTGCAGATGCGTTACATGGGCGAACGAGCAATGCGATATTCTCCCCCTCTTGCCGTGGCACTATATAAGTATTTTACCATCCCTCGTCATTTCCACCTCAACTTTAACGTACAAATAATAAAGCTCCTCGTTCTATATGTAAGCAAAAAAACCACCCCTATGTGATAAACTGACCAGAGAGCGAACGCACTCCATGTATGTATTATATATTGAAATTAAGTATTTTATAATGCACTAATTTATTGGCGTGTCTCGTGAAACAATTTTTCAAAGTTATTCACTTAAAACTTGAAATATTTGTGACTATATAATTGAGAATAATAATTATAAAATGGAAACAAAGTTTGGTAAAGTTTTGAAATCCTTCAAATAGAGGGTTATTTTTATCGGGGGTGTTTGATTTATTTAAAATAAAGGTGTCACCAATTCATGACTATTCATATATTAAACTTCAGGACTAAAGGTGCATTGATGCACCTTTTACTCCTGAACATGAATATTGAGTATAGGATTGTGATTGGTCACTGTAACGAATGGAAAATCCAGTTATTTTCATCCCCTATTCTTTCTACATGTTTATATATAAACATATGATGGTTAAGGTGAAAGAATCGAGCTGAGAAACGAGCCCGTACTGCGATGGTCTGGCATATCAGAGATAAACTCGAAGTGGAGTCGAAAGGGCCAACTGCTGACGTTGCAACTTTTCAGGCTCTCTCTCTCTCTCTCTCTCTCTCTCTCTCTCTCTCTCTCTCTCTTTCTCATGCAGCCTCAACCAACAATAAATTCTTTATTATCGAGAAATCTACTCGAGTGCACTCGAGATTCCTTTTGAATCTTTCTTTCTCCATACTGTGTGTGTGTGTGTGTGTGTGTGTGTGTGTGTGTTCCGTGGCTGCTTTCCAGCACAATTATCTTAGCATTTAGTTCAAGATATTAATCGAAAGTTATATCTTTCTCCACTCGGACATTGCAGCTAGTATTATTCGTTTAAGTATTTTTATGGGATATGAAATATCTGGTATGTAATATTATATCACAAGAAAGTTATGCAAATTATATGATAATTCTGATATTATGAAACAATGACGACAATAACAACATTGATTAAATGAATATACTGTAAAATTAAATTATACATTATTCCATCACGGAGATAGGCAAAAATGATATTTTTGGAAACATTTTTCTATAATATTAGACATTTTTTTTTAAATTCAGTATGTTGATTTAAAATCATATCAATTACTAGGAAATTGAATTTAATTATGTAAATAAACAAAATAATGCAACAATGCAAATAATGCAAAGGAGTGAAACGAAAGTTTCACACCTTTTTCCAAGTCTAAGGCGGAAAATATCGGTCCTAGAGAAAAAATGAAAATTACCATTGTCTTAGAGAATTAAATTTTATATACGTTTGAATATGACCATTTTGGTTTAAAATCGAAAATAGACGAGTTATTTAATAAAAATAAATTGACCCTTAAATTCAAGGTAGCGGTTAACGCACCAGAGGTAAAGTCTCGATAATCTGGATTTAGGCTACCAATGATTCCTCTCGAAGATGTGAAAATAAAGTTGCTGTATTCAATTAATGCAATTTCACGAATTTTTTCGATATATGCAACATTTGTTATATTAATGGTGCATTAACAAATAATTTATTCGGCTTATGAAGTTTTTTTTCGATAATTCGTAATATAGATCCAAATAATTTTCCATTTTTTTCATCCAGTAATCAGCATTCATTTTCTATTAGTTTTTTTTTTCTATTTTTCAGTTAATTAGACATGTCTTTGTTGATTTTTTATTTTTGCTTCTATTATTATTATTTTTTTTTTATAAACTGTTCCTATGAGACCCCCCAAAAGTTTTGCCCACTGCCAGTCTCTCCTAATCCACTCTATTCTATCGCATTTGCACACCGGCCAAGAGAAACTGTGAAAAACCTGGCCGGTACAGGTGGCTATATTTAGACTGCCTCAGTGTATACCTTTCTGAATAGTCAAATTATACTCTATACACTAAAAACCTCACGCTCTATAACAAAGCAAATATCCCTCGGATCGATTGCTTAACGCTAAAGTTACAAAGAGATTATTACAGCAAAGTCCGATATATCGTCAATCCCATAATTAACAATCATACTCTCTTCCAAAATCATAATACGGAACGGCAAAAAACCATCGGAGGCCTCCCTCCTCAAAGTTTTGCTGACTTCGATAAACATGACATGTTACAAGATTCGACAACATCTCTATAATACCATTGGAAATGGAACAAGGCTAATAAAAGAATATCGATATCTTCTAATGATTTGTTCAATAACTCAGGGCTCTTTACAGATTCTACCTCCATCTCATTACTCCATACTAGTTAGAAAACTAACCGTTAGGATATTCCGCTAACTACGAAATCGCAATAATATCCAAGCATAATCAAGCTACACTAACTCATTAGTAATTAGAGCTTACATTTTCTGTTGCCTCCGTACATATTGTAAATAGTTCTAATTTTAATAACTTAGTTGTAATTTAGTTTCCAAGCCATCATTCATAACACTAATAGGATTTTTTCAAAGTGATCTTTTTTTCGCTGGTCTGTACTTCCATCTAGGCGACAGTAAAAAATATCGATACGCACTCCTTCCGGCGACATTTCGTTTAATAATGAATTTTTTTTCCACAACGCTGTTGACTTATACTTGGGCGACGAAATCACTCTGCACGTGGGTATGAGCCTATTATTCATGAACCATATTGTCTGATTCTTCTTTAAATGCATGTTTCACCTTGTATCCAACCATGCAATCTTGCCTTGAAACAAATCGCTCAGCGATCAATTCCTGAGCCGGTGCATGGCTAAGCGGTCGTCAAAGTACTGACCTTGCTCAAGGCTGCTTAACTTAGAAGATCGCCGAAGCCACATACCAATCGCACACCCATCACCATCGATCAATTGAAAAAAAAAAAAAAGAAAATTCTAAAATTTATTTTATCGTTAATTGCCAATATTTGTTTTCTTCAATTTTCAATTTTTCATTAATTGGAAAAATTTGACTTTTAATTTTTATTTTTGTGGTAATTAGAAATAATTCTACTTCAATTTTTCATCCTTCAGCTTATTGGAAATAATGTGAGGAATTTTTTTTTTTAATTAATAATAATCTCTTCAGCATTGGCTATTTTATAAATGATTGATATTTTTTTTTTTTTAAATATCAATTATTTTATAACGTTTAATATCATTGCGTAATTTTTTTTCTAATAGTCAACTGTTTCGAAAATAATTGTTATACTATCCTTTAGTATCCAAAAAATCTAAAACAACAAAAAAGATAAGAATAAAATATCTTGCAGTTTACCGGGGGAAGATTAGTTACAATGTGTCAAGTGCTCCAAATGAGCCCATGCAAGTTGTGTCTGTGAAAGCCTAACTTAATATGTTTGTATTAATTCTAATTCGGATTACTACAACGACGAAACTGACGAAGAAAATTAAAATTCGTTTTTTTACGATTGACGCTAAAAACAATCAATAATTTTATTTATACACTCCCGCTCAAAAGTTTGTATAGACTAGTCGAGATTTCTAGTCGCACTAAAAGTTAGATGGCACAAAAGTTAAGTTAGTCCCACAAAAGTTAAATTTAAACTTCACAAAAAGTCATTAAATAAATTAAAACCATAAAAGCATTAATGGTCAAATACATTGAAATGATCAGAACAAGTATAAAAAATCAGAAAGAAAAAAATTTTAAACGAAAAAAAATGTAACTAAGAAAAAAATTTGGCCGAATACTTGGCAAGTTTTTTTATTCAATTCCCACAAGGTATCACTCATGGTCACGAACTCGCCACCTACTTTGGCCAATTTTTTCTTTTTAATTTAACTTTTTTCGTTCGAGTTTTTTTTGTGTTTTATTATACTTGTTTTTATTATGTAGAACAGCTGCATTTTCAATTAATGAAATATTTGAATACTACATATAACAAAAAATTGAATTCTTTTTCAAATAATTGTTAGGGGCTTCCCACTTCTTTGTTGTCCCAGGGCCTCTACATTATCAAAACCAGTCCTGTCATCGATGAGCACCTAAAAAGCTCTTAAACCTAAAAAATGTTGGGGGAAAAAAGTTAAATTAACCCCAAAAAATATAGTTAAAAATTGAATTTTAATTCATTTTTTATTTCATTTACGTTTCCCGTAACAAAACTTACGTGCGTTTTTTTTTCAAAAGTAGATTTTTCAAATTGACTGAATCTCTCACTGAAAGACTATTCAACCGATGTTGATCAAATTTTGTGCACAACTCAACAACATCACCACCTTCTATGAGAACTTAATTATTTAGAAAAATCAGCGAAAAAAATATTTCTTCGTGACAAAGCATAAGAAAAATTTCGTAAAAAAAAGAAACTTCTCTTTTTAATCCGTCAGCAGTCGCACTATGAGTCTTTTTATTATACTGCTATTAAAATAATGATTCCTCGAAAATTTCAAATGGCATAAGCATTTGGATTTTTTTTCCATCTTCACCAAGTTTATTCTTCTGTATGATAAAAGAGTTAAGCCTCCGTGGTCACACGTCATTAACGCTGTTTGTTAAATTGGGTCCCAAGAGAATATGAATTTGAACGTTCCAAAACATCTAACAACTGTCAAAATGAGCAAAATCTGATAATAGAATGGCGAAGAAAAATCTTGAACATGTAAATCTGCAAAAAATGAACATGTTTACGGAAAAAACATTGGGGTCATTTAAACCCCGTGTGACCAGGGAGGGTTGAAAATATCTATGTGAATATTTATTTTTTTTGTTATAGTGTTAATTGTCGTTGTATTTATGGTTTTTAAGAAATATAAATGTTTAAAAACCACAATCACTGTAGCGAAATTATTTTCAATTTCCTATTTATAAAATTAAGATAAAATAGCTGATGCAGACTAGTCAAGTGAGTGCTAAATTTTGAAAATACGTTTATGCAAAGTTTAATGCACTAATTAAATGAATTGATGATTGATTTGTATTGCAGCATGTCTTATTAATCTAAAAAAACATTGATAACAATAGATTTGCAAAACCTTCCACTGATAAATGCAAAATTCCACGATGTCATATTTTTATCGAGATTTTTCAAAGAATAATCCGTATTTATCAACCAATTTTAATGTACCACGACTTATTTTGTTACTCAAGAGATCCTCTACGAAATCCCCGTGTGGATTTTTTTCTGAATTTCATCGGTTTACTGTTGCAGTCAATTGTTTAATTGGCTAAAAAAAATATTCATAAACCAATTGCTATATTTTTCATATTAACAAGTTTAGAAAAAAACCTACATGGTTAATTCATAGAGAATCTCTTGAGAAACAAAATAAGACTTGATGCATTAAAATCGGTTGAAAAATATGGATTTTCTTTGAAAAACCTTGATGAAAATATGACATCATGGAATTTTGCAGTGATCAGTTGATAATTTCGCAAATCCATCGTCATTAAATTTTTTTTAGGTAAATAAGACATGCTGTAATCCACATCAACCTTCAATTAATTTAATTAGTGCATTGAACTTTGTATAAATGTATTTTGAACATTTAGCACTCATTTCACTAGTATGAAGCAGCCATATTACTTTAAGCACTTGAAACTATACATGTGAGAAAATCTTCCATCGCGTGACCAATGTTTAAAGTGTAAGTAGAGCGACCGCTGATGGGTTAAAGTGTATAATTCTTCTAATTTCTTATTTTTTTCCATTTTTTTAGGTTCATATAGGAATTATGGACGTTAACAATAAAAATTTTCAACGCGTATTTGCTTCAAATAAATACAACGGGCGCTAAAACTTCGGCCTTTTTTGCAGTCTCCGATAGACCTTCTCCAAAGCCAGTGCCATATGTCGTTCAATTTAATTATATTTCTAATCATAAAAAATACGCATCGCCAGCTCAAAGTGTGTGCAAATAAATGCCAATATTTCAAAAAATCTTTTTTTAACCATACTTTAAACTTGGTCCTATGTCGTCAATTAGTGACGACATAGGACCAAGTTTAAAGTATGATTAGATATGGGCTGTGTTATTCTTTCGAACACCACCAAAATTATTATTCCATTATGTACCGTTTTGCGAATATAAGAAAAATATAAGCATTTGCGTAGAATATATTCAAAACAGATTGGTTATCATTAAACCGAAAGTTTACACCGTCTGACATACTTTGCTGTTACTTGAATCAATGTGAAATACACACTTTGAATATGATTTTAATGTAGCACTAGGTCATTTAAACGCACGTCAACTTCTTGCTTAAGGTTATTTTTAATAATAAAAATAAACATCAATATTAATGAAACCGTCAGAATGAATTAAAAAATATGATTTATACATAAAAGATTATTATTTATTATTTACTTACTTAAGTTTTGATCAAATCTATCTTTTTTTCGTGATGTATTGAGAATAATTCTCGTTCGCTATTCTTCTTTCCGGTTCGCGACTTGTCAAAAACCAATTTGAGTTGTCATAAGTATTTAGAAGGACCAGCTGTCATTGTGACATTTTAGGGCAAATAGAATAACTTCAGAGTCATAATTTGACTTGAACTCTGGCACGAGACGCGAACTACGTGCAACGTCATAGCGAGCCAATCAGAATAACGGAAAAACGGTGACAAAACTACAATTTCATACGTTACTCATGAACTTTATATAAGAGAAATTGGCTAAATTCACACGGATTTGATGTACATGACCAAAATAATAATAACAAACGCGTGCGAGCATCTGCGACCATCCAGCATTCGGAAATCGTCCAAACTCAAGAGGATTCGGCTATTTCCGCTGAATCGAAAAACGGGTATGCAAAAAATTCTCCGTCGTAACGTAGTGGCAACGTGGCGACACGAAATAACTTTACCAACATTACGTTAACTACTAATCCGATAGAGTTTTTTTTGTCTTAACCAGTTAACTGATAATGGCACATATAAGCGCGAAAAATTTTCGCACTAAAACTGGTAATGACGCATATATGCGTGCATTGAATATAATTTCTATAAATATCTATTGTGACGGGACAGCCTTATCCCCTGGCACGATTTCTAGTGTGGCAGAAATCTGCTAGAGGGCTACGGTCGGCGCGCTCTCGCGTAAACGACGCACCTCCCATACGCTTATAAAGCTCCCACCCTTTCCAATCTCCTTCTCCTTATTCCTACTAAAAATGTACTGAAACATAAGCAATTTGGAGCATCTCCGACTTACACGGTCGATGAGAAAACTCAAATCCTCGATTTGCGCGGTGCACCTATCGTACAATAAAAATACGGTGACACAATCTGGCTTTCCCAACCTAATTGTATCACGATAGGTGCTCGTTTTCCCTTAATCGTCCAATCAAGAGTATTCGTCTTGAATCTCGAGTCGAATTAAACTCCTCGGATACAAGACGGGGAAATCTAAAAGTAATTCCCACTCCAGGCAAGACCTGCCGGTCAGTGCACGAACCTGTACAATAATCCTCTTCTCCTTTTCTCTCTTTCTAGAGAGAAGAGGATCTAAAAAATCCTAAGTTTCGGTATTTCGATATTGAACCAGTATTCAAATATCGAAACGTTTCAACATGGATTTGGATAAAACTTGGTATCTACAGGTTTTTCAGGTCGCTGAATCCGAATCTGAACATTAAATTCGAAACTTCAAAATAACGGATACAACATGGTGGATCAAAATGTAAAAAGTTTATTGATTTTAATGAAACTCGGTATTTGTAGGTTTTTGGGCTCATTGAATATCGTGGACCAAAATCCAAAAAGTTTATTGATTTTAATGAAACTCGGTATTAGTAGGTTCTTGGGCTCATTGAATCCGAATGGACATCAGCTCAAACGCTTACCAGTTAACTAGTTAATCTAAACCTAGTATCCAAATTATATAATTGAAGTGTTCTTAAATTTCACGTTCTGGTTTTCATTGCTGCATATTAGCTAAATGAACAAAAAAAAATCAATGGGCGTCAATAGGGAGTTGGGACTCCCCTCTGGCGAATCATCGTGTCCAAATTTACGCGACGCGAAATTTTGCCGAGTCGCTTGATACATTATCATTTCTATGGCATGTGTTATATTTATTCGAAATTAATTTAGCTACGAATTTATTACCATAACTATTATGTGACGCCAAATAATAATATTAATGGCATTAGAATTAAATGTTGAAGATGTAATGGGATGACTTTGAAGAAATGAATGCTGAAAAATTGAAATTTGGGTGAACGTAATTTTGACAAGTGGTTTTCGGATGGAAAATAAGAGAACAAATGTGCAACAGGCTGTTGAAACTCTAGCGATCAGCGCTGACAGAAATAATGAAAGATAAGGTCTCGGCGGTGCGTGCATATTCGTCATGGGAGTTCCTCTCGAGAAACAAGTTTGTCCTCGGTCTCGAGTAACTACTAGAACGCGCAATACAGTAAGCAAAGCCGCGAGACCGCTTCGCGATTAAGTGGCACACCTGTTCCAGAGACGCGTGACGACGACGACGACGACGATGACGACAACGACCGACTCACCTGTTCGCATCTCTTGTAGTGTAATTTAACCACCATTAATAAAACGCGTAAATAGATATAATACGGATAATGAAAACAGGAAAACTTTAAAACTTTATAGGACATATTTACGGTATATTTATGGTGAATATTTACTTAGGAGGCAAATAAATTATGATATCATTACGGTTTGAAAAAAGATACCATTTTTTCAGATTAATAGAGTCAAAGAAAATTCTCCAACATGGCATTATAAATAAACATTCTTCCCGTGATATACCAAGAAAAAGGTGCCATAAAGCAATAAAAGAAAGCGTGAAAGATTGACTAATGTTTATTAATTTTCTCAGCTATTTGTTGTACAGCTCTGTACATACTTTAATTACATCTACATAAGACATTATCTTGCATTGGTTACATGTTATACATTGTCTTACTGCGAATACAATATATTCCTCGATCATTCGTTGAAAGTGTTAAATTTTTGCACAATTTTGTATCTTTATCTTTATGTTCGATGGTTGTTCATTATTTTGGCATCAATTAGACTGATTTTGATGAAAATTTATTGAATCTCCGATACATTGAAAGTGGATTCATCGTTTCGAATTACACAATTTGTTCGAAATATTGGAATTCTTTCACTTCGTATGAGAATCATATAAATGCAAGTAGAAGAGGATATAGGACGATGTTTCAGGGCCGCGCTCGCGAGATGACAGGTTGAGAAGGGGGAGAGGGGGGGGGGGGGCAGTTAACCCCGAGCGCGTAAATCAGCAGTAAACTCGACAGTAAAATGTTAATAAAGCGTATGTGCGAGCTTGGAAGTTCAGGGGGGACCTTTTGACACAAGAGTGAGTCATAATATGAAATGGAAGCGGAGGATGTAGGATGGAGAAAAATATAAAGATAGTCAGACGAAATCGGGATGAAATTTGGTCGATGAAACACGGAGGACAGGGAGAGAGAGAGAGAGGAATCTTAATATTAAATGACAAAGAATTTTTAACGTGACATCTGGTCCCTGTATCGGGAACGAATGTAAAGCTCGAATTTTTCTAGAACGTTTATGAGAAAGTAAATGGATACGAGATTGAGTAAACAAATAGAAATAATAATAAATACAGAATGAAAAAATAAAAAGGGAAGGTAAAGAAACGAAGTAGACAAAAAGATAGGAAGTAATAGGAGAATTAGTAGAAAAAGTAATAAGGGCATTTATGTTTGCATGGGGGATGGAAATATAAGCATAGGAGGATCGTTGATGTGTTAGTTCGGTCAGTAGCTTAACCACAACACACTCGGTTTTTTTAACAGCAACATTGCTTTTTTATTCTCTATACTGAACCAACCTTCATCCCTCTCTTTCGCTCATTCCCTTTCTGCTTCCTCTTTCTATCTGGGGGTTTGCCTTCGTTTGACAACGGTTCATTAAGCCAAGGTTGTAAAAGGTACAATGGTGAAGCGTTTGCTTCGTTCACCGGACTCATAGTCACAACACACAAACGAACACATGGTAAAAAATACACGCATACAGGTAGATGCGAACACACATTCATTTTGACTCTTTGTTCAGATGTAACTCGGAATTCACGTGCGTTCAAATACAGCTCCAACGAAAATGTATCAAATGCCAGAATGCACAGAAACTCTACCACTTTGACGATTAAATGTCGAGAAGTGGACGAAAGCAAAGGGTGTGAATGAACTAGTAAAAAGGGTTGGGAGAAAGGGTTGAAAACGTTTAAAGCTAACGATAATATCGACTGGTTCTGAAATCATTTAGAGTTCCCAGGTTAACGTTCCTGAATTTAAAGTATTTCGGAAATCATCGAAGGTTGGAAAATTGACACTCTCAATTTGTTTCGTTACGAAAAAATCGTTGACGAATGTGAATCAACGGGAATATTTAGCGCAGTGTCAAAAAGACTTTCTCATGTATCAACAGGGGTAGAAATTTGTCATTCGAGGACTTTCGATAACAATGATACACGAAACGAGCCCCTTGTTCATGAATTTCGAGTTCTTGTGGACATGAAAATGTGGATGAGAATTCGCTCTGCACCGAGAGACCTAGTTACTCTGCTCCATAGAACTCCTAATTTACCGCATACTGGATGAAATGAGATGGAAAGGAAAGACAATAGTGAAATTGGTCGACATATTTTGGTAAAGTAAAAAGAGAAAGAGAAAGGGAATTCGTAGTTCCTGGTACAAACTTCATCGAGAGACCAACACTGGTGGCAACCCGATGCAACGAAAATAGAGAGAAAAAGGGATTTAGACAATGAGAATTGGAGAGCAAAGGATAATGAGAGAAGAAGTAAAGGAGAGAGCAAGAGAGAGAGAGAGAGAGAGAGAGAGAGAGAGAGAGAAAGAGAGATAAACCCAGAATCGAGGATCAAAGTTCCCTAGTTCTCGGAGCTAGGGGTGATGAGGGTTGTCAGTTTGCAAGAGGGTGAGAGAGAAGGCAAGGACATCACCGTCCACATCCATATAGGAAGGGATTGGGTAAGGGTTGCTTTAGGGACTCTTTGAGAACAAGGACAGACAATATTCCCCAAAACAGTCTGGCGAACTTGGTACCATCGTCGAACAGAGAATTTACCATCTCTCCTCTGTTAGCTCCTCCATCTCTTGTTTTCTCTCTCTCTCTCTCTCTCTCACTCTCTCAACCGCTTATTTTTTATCTCTCTTTCCAGAGTGTAACTCGATGCAGAGGAACTTGACGGGTCTTACCGCTGATTAGAAGCGCTCCGTCGAGTTTCTCGGTACCTGAACGTGGATTAGGCAAAGGCGGCTGAGCTTCCTCGGCATTTCAGCACTATTTCCCTCTTTCTCGTCAATTATCCTTACCATTTTCATTCTTTTTGTATCCCTGTCCACATAAAGTCTCTCCTTTCTGCAAAGACAACGTGATTCAAGAACTTCTATCTTTGACCTCGAAAACCTTGTCATCAGTTCACACCATTTTCCGGATATAAATAAGAATTTTAGATAGTTTCTCCCATCCTAAATGCTCTCCGTCCGACCTAAAATGGTTTTCTCAAACATCCTTAAACGAGCAATAAAAAAACGTGTTTTTAAAAAACAAAACAACTCCCAACTGCGCAATAGTATACTGGAAAAATCAAAAAAGTTGAATGCAAAAAAGCATAAATAAAAAAAAACTGAACAAGTGAAATACCGAAATATTCTTCGTCTCTGGTAATCCTGATCTGATCCTGACGTGATCCAGGTCAGGTGAATCTTCCAGTACTCAAACATTTACGACATCTGGTTATCCTGATCGGTCCTGACATCATCCAGATTGGGTTAACCTTGCCGTGCTTTAATATTTACACCTGTAGTTATTCTTATTCGGTCCTGACACCATCCAGATCAGGTAAACCTTGCCTTACTTAAATCTTTTCTGTCTATGGTCATCCTGATCTGGTTCCCTGATCAAAGTCAAAGGGTCAAACCCTGATCAGGTTAACCTTGCCATACTTAAATATTTTCAATCTGTGGTTATCCTAACCTAATCCTGATCAAATAAACGTTGTCATATTTGAACATTCTTCATCTTGGGTGATCGCGATCTGGTTCTGATCGAATCTTGACTAGGAATGTCTTCTCGGGCATGCCTTACTTTTACTTGTTCGAGTCCCGATATATCTTCAAGATGAATTCTAAGTCAGGTTAATATATTTTTCATTTACACCTTTTTAAGGCTAGGAGTCATACCGACTGAGCCGCCATGAGTGCGAGAGGGATAGCTGCAAATTTCGAAAGTGAAATTCTTCGACACGGTTTGACCGATTACAAAAAGGCCCTGTCAGCCCATTTTTGCCATCGTCCTGCGTGGGCTGACAGAGATTTTCTGTAATCGGTCAAACCGTATCGAAGAATTTCAACTTCGAAAATTCGAGGTGAGGTCAGGTGTCTCGCCACCGTTACTGTGAGAGAGGTAGCCGCAAATTTCGAAAGTGACATTCTTCGACACGGTTTGACCGATTACAAAAAGGCCCTGTCAGCCCATTTTTGCCATCGTCCTGCGTGGGCTGATAGAGATTTTCTGTAATCGGTCAAACCGTATCGAAGAATTTCAACTTCGAAAATTCAAGGTGAGGTTAGGTTTGAGGTTAGATCCATCCTCTTAAGCTCACTACTATTTTTGTACGTAGGAGTTTTTTGATTTTCAAAAATAATTTCCCGAGTTAACTTAGAATAATTTTAATTTTATGAATCGTTTTGACATTTCTCAATTCTTCATTTAGGTTACATTTTCATTAGTGTTATCGACGGATTCTTCGAACATATACGAAATTACAATACGCACTGAACTTGAATAAACAACATTAATGGAAGTCATAAGAAAAAAAAACGTAACCAACAAAAAAATGTATATACAGGCAACAATACAGGCATCTGTCAGAGTTACGAGAGTCAGCATCGGCGTGAAGTATGTTGAAACTGTTTGCGAATGAACGTAGTTATGGTGACATCATCTATTATTATTTCGATATATTTCAAGTGCTTTTTTTTGTTATGCTGATATTTCAAAATATATTCACACGATCGCATTAAATTATAGCCAAGAACTATATTCATCCGTAGTAGAAACTATGCTCCAAATCTGGTAAAGAAATTTTTTGTCGTTTTCACAAACATTCTGCATGGAAAATACGTGAAAATCAACTGATCGCGGTCAAACGCGTAACTCCCGCATTTTGCCTGTATAGACAGTCGGGAGTTCAAAATCCTTGGAATTCTATTGCAATCCGCGTACCGTCGACGGTAAAATTGAATGAAACCCCAATCAATAAAAATGTTGTCCTGAAGATTAACCAGGATCTGCTCACTGACATTTTATCAACGAAATAAAATGTAAAAAATGTAAATATGTAAAGTCGATTTTAAACTAATTGGTGACAGGTATTTTATTCGAATGCAGCATTTTTCGTTATCAATACGTAGGTCACTACAAAAGTTTTGTCGCAATTTTACATGGTAGGGTAATACTCGGGAATGACAAAACTTTTGTAGTGACCTACGTAAAAGTAACATATGGATATGAGGATGTGCAGTAACGAAGCGAAAGACAAGACAGCTCGAATAGTTTAAGCTCACGAATTACATGTATATCTGTATGTATTTGATTTTGTTTCACTCGCTCTTGTTCACTGTCTCAGGCGCTACAGACGCCCGAGGAATTTAACGGGCGTGTCTGAAATTTACAGCCTCGTATATTTTCACGAAAACGTACGTTTCCCTTCCTGGTTTTCTACTCCGGTACTACGTGAGGCACGCAGTACCAACCCCCTCGTAAAGTCCCTTATCCCCTTCAAGGCTAACCTATTTCGCCAGAGAAATTATCCTTTTGCCTGAGAGAATCATTAGAATATTTTTTTTCATATTGTTCTTTTTTGTAATTAAATTCCAGGATTTTTTGATGTACCTCATTAAGAGAGCTCAGAAACATTCGTAGGAAAAATAAAATTTCCTTGCATCAAAAAGACCCTCAAAGGCAAGAAATTATTTTTCAGAATGAATTTTCGAGAAGATCGTAATTGCAATTAATTAGTCATCAACTTTTTTCATATAGCTGGAAAAATTCAAATTTTCTCACCCATCGCTTCACAGCGCTCATTTCCGGTATTGACAACTCACCTGAAATCAGAGGAAAGAAATCATTATACACTTTGTTTTTCGACGTTTTATATAATACACAAATTATTCAAGTATTATCATAATCTTATTTTTCTGGAAGTATAAGAGAAATACTAAAGGAGATTTGAAAATGATTGAGAAAAAATTGAACTATTTAATTATAAGCAGTTAGTTTATTTTACGTTTGGGTTTGATTTCTACTTAATAGTAATTAGGTAATAAAAAAAAGGAATTAATTCTTAACGATTGACTTCTTCATTTCATCCTCTCAGTATCTGTCTCTCACTCTTTTCTCATTCGCTCTTTTTTCTCTCTCATCTCTTCCCCCGACGGTTCTCTTGTACGTATAAGCTAGGGGGATGTGCAGAGGGCGCATGCTCTCTCATTATGGCGGTATCGCGATCCACACAGCATGTACGTGATCCGAGCCAAGCTGAGAGCGAGACTGAGCGTATACGTAAAAACGTGAGAGGCCCGCAAATTACCGGCTTGAACACGCACGAGCCGCAACGAAGCTGAGACTAAGTACCACGAGAGAGCGTGTCCCTGCACCTCGCATCTTTACCATATACCTACCTATCTACAGCCAATTGTATATTTTACTATATTATCTGCAAAAAATAAAACAAACTAACAAACATTTTTCATTTTCTGGCCAGAGTTTACAGCTACACACTAAAATGATGATGATTCGTCAAAATGTAATTTTAATTGATAAACATCAAAATCGCATAGGACTCATTGGCCCACGATTTGTTTTCAATTGACTACAAATGTTCACAGAGGAACAATCGATTTTCGTGGTTAGGTTTTTAATTCAGATTTTTACGAGAGTGCTAATCGGATCGTGATTTCAAAAAAATTCCGAACTGCCGAATGAATAAGTGGAAAAAAATCGAAAAACCCTTTTTTCGGGGATTTATTTATTTATTTATTTTTTTTTAATTTTCCTTTAACGTTCGTACCTTCAATGTTTGATTAAAGGTTGATTTTATGTAGTCGAGGTAGCAGCTCTACAATATAATTCTTACATTCTCTTCGATCATCCGCTCGTTGATTCTTCGTGAAAACCCGGTAAAACTCGTTCGAGTCTCTTGTAACTTGAAAAACGAAATCCGGAGGATGGAAAAAGAGGAAAAAAGTTGAGAGGGGCACGAGAAAGACGGAAAGGTATAAGGGTTAGGGAAGGAAACGGAATACGCTTGAACAGATCGGTTAGAAGAAGGAGAGAAAGATAAAGAGGAAGGAAATGTTTTTTTCTCATAAGAAGAAGACCAAGAGAGGAAGAAAAAAGAGAGGACGCGATTGTATCGCAAAAGATCGGTGGAGAACCAGCGAAGCTTATATTATGCAAAACATGTGCTGGTCTCCGGATTTATGGCGTCTGTTTCGTTGCTACTGCGTTCGTCCCATTCTGCAGATCGTGATATCCACGATCTATCTTCATGAAAGGCGAGAAGGAGAGAGAGAGAGAGAGAAAAAAAAAAAGAGAGAGGAATGGTACAAATAAGACGTTTTTGCTGAAAACTCTTCGAGAATGATAAAAACGTTGTTTGAGTTCTCCACTCTTGGTATTGTATGCTCTCTTTGTTTTCCAACTCTTATCAAAATATGAAAACGTTATATAATCGTCATAATTTTTTTAACCGAACATTAATAATTATAACGAATTGTTATAATTATTTTATCTGGGGGTTTTTGAATCTGAACAAAAAACAATAATTTTGAAAAAAAAAAAACAAGAAAATCAGCGTCAGCTGCTCATCGCGGCTCCTTTTCAGTTTCCCTGGTTCCTCTTCTGATATTTCATAGCTCTTGTTTTTTTACGAATCCTTCAGCGGGAGGATTGTAAAAAAGAAAAAAGAAAAAATTACGTGCAAAGTCGCGAGCATTGTCTGCTCATGTTAGGGGGGCTGCCCCTCCCCCCCCCCCCCCCCTCCTCTTCTCTTCACTCTGCTCATATAATAGGCTGAATGCTGCAGACCGAATTCCGAGACCCTTTTTTCTCTGTGAATTTTTTTATTATTTTTTTCCTGTTTACATAATGCACCAGCACCCTCTCTTCCAAATTAATACACGCCTGCGGGTGTCGGGCCATAAGCACCACAAGATGACCATATGTCAAGCATCGTAAAACAAGCATACTTGGATCAGCGACAAAAAATAATATTGCATGATAATATATGTATTTAATTGAAGTTTGTTCGATCACTTGTTGGTTAAAAAAATTGTGGGTTCCCTACTGATAAATTTTGTGAAGTAAAAGAAAAATTAGAAATTAAAAATCATGAGATAATAATTCTTTTCATATTTTTAATTATTTCAAGAGCAAAAACAACAAATTTTACCATCTACTATTTTAGAAACATCCGAAAAGAACTCCGGCTTGCCAATGAAATTGTTGTTGATCATAGTTATGATGAATTAGTTGAGACCGTTGAGGTTAATCGTCAAAAAGTTCAACATCAATTCAAATGCTTTCAACAGGTGAATGCAGCCTTTTACTATGCATACTTCTATTAAACAGAAATGTCGACGTCAGTCAATTTGCGGATAATTTTCAGTTTCCATTTTCTTTCATCAAATCAAAATTAATTTCAATTTACGCAATTATGGATATAAATAAATAAAAGCAAGCATATTTTATGAAATCAGACCATAAAATAATTCTACGACTCCAACGACGAATTCCAGATTATCTCAGTGCTATAATTTGCTATAATTTGTAAATTATTGCATTTTACCTCGATCACTCAAAAAAAAAAATCAAGAAGGAATTTCTCGTTATCCAAATGAAAATAAAAAGATTTTGCAAACTGTCATGGTCCAAACAACCAAAGTGTAACGTACTAGACAGTCAAAAAAATCATAAAAATTAATTCATGGAATCTGAGGTATGAAAACACCACCGAGATAATCAGCAGTTCGTTATAACTTACGAATCTTTAATAAGAAGTCTAAAAACACAATGTATGAATTCCAGTCCTTATAAATTGAATCATTCTATCTCAGGAGCCCGCCAAAAATTGGGGAGTTGGAGAGGAGTTGATAAAAAAAAATTCTTCCTATTGGGAAAAGGAGATAGGGGATAGGGGATAACAATGAGATTCGCTGATGCCTCAGAATAATAAAAAGTGCAGGAACGTAAAAAATTCCGAAAAACAGGACAAAAATAAAAAAAAAAATTGCGTGTGAGGGAGGGATTTTTCTGCCCTGAAATGATTCGAGTATGGTCTATGGTAAAAAGATTGCTCCGTTATGAACCACATACATGCACACACACACACACACGCACACACCCGTGTGTGTGTGTGTGCGTGAGCGTGTGCGTGCGCGTGTGCGTGCGTACGTGTGCGTGTGCGTGTGCGTGCGTGCGTGCGTGCGTGCGTGCGTGCGTGCGTGCGTGCGTGCGTGCGTGCGTGCGTGCGTGCGTGCGTGCGTGCGTGCGTGCGTGCGTGCGTGCGTGCGTGCGTGCGTGCGTGCGTGCGTGCGTGCGTGCGTGCGTGCGTGCGTGCGTGCGTGCGTGCGTGCGTGCGTGCGTGCGTGCGTGCGTGCGTGCGTGCGTGCGTGCGTGCGTGCGTGCGTGCGTGCGTGCGTGCGTGCGTGCGTGCGTGCGTGCGTGCGTGCTTGCGTGCGCGCGTGCGCGCGCGCGCGCGTGCGTGCGTGCTTGCGTGCGCGCGCGCGCGCGCGCGCGCGTGTGTGTGTGTGTGTGTGTGTGTGTGTGTGTGTGTGTGTGTGTGTAGAAGAAACAGAGGAACTGGCTGGTTCGGGCGTACACAAGGATACGAAAGAAGTGAGATATAGTGTGCGGTGGGTTGAAAAATTCTCTTTTCACGAATTCAACGACGCAACGAAGCGTTCACAAAATGCGAAGCTTTTACTCGTGCCAGGTTAGCCAGAGCTCACGAGCAAAAGTCTCGTCTTTTTTCTCTCCCCTAACACCCCTACCCCCCCAAAAATGTTGAATCGTTGGGCCATAAATCGTTGGCTCATCTTTAAAATATCTGAATGGAAATATTTGAACTACGGTCGAGTGAGCAGCTCGCGTGTAATATTAGTGTGGTTTGGAAAATACAGAGAGGAGCTGGTAGTCGACATTTCATTGACGAAAAATGGCAAAAAATACAGGACTCAAAATAGGCGGAGCGACGGCCGCAAAAAAATTAGAGCATTTCTGAAATTTTCAGAAAACATAGTGTTCATCGTGACAATAAAGAAACGCTATGGCTGCCGAAGCAAGACCCGAAACGAGGGAGCAGGGGGCGGGAGATTATCTCGCCAAGGGAGTAGATCATAAGTTGATAGATGGAACCAACGCCAAAATGTAGAACTTGAAAAACTGACACGCTATGTTGCTTAATGACAATTGGATACAACCCATGGCAACCTTGGCATTGTCCCATGGGTTGCCCATGACGGTTTCCATGGGTAAGTAACCGATTTTCATTAGGCAACCCCATTCATTTTATCTCAATTTCATTCAACATCTCAAGGCTTACATTTTGGCATTGATTTCATCTTTTCAGATTATCATCTACGCGAGTTATTCCCTTTGCGCAATATCCCCCTCCCTTGTTTCAGGTTTTGCCTGGGCAACCATGTCGTTTTTTCTTTGTCAAGAGAAAAAGAGAGAGAGAGAGAGAGAAAACAAAAAAGGTCACACTTTTTCAACCCCTTACTTGGGGAATTCTCGTAAATTGCCAGACAAATAATTGATAGGCCCAGCCTCGATGTTTCTATTTTCTTGGCATCACTTGTAGGAAATTTCATGGCATATATGCGAATATATGCATATATACATATATATTTATATTTATTTATGTAAGTATATATGTATATATATATATATATGTATTTATGTACAAAAACGATTTATTTCGGCTCATCGCCTTCAGCTGGCTTCCCACTGTACTATGTACTTCCTCGCACCACTATAAATGGCCTGTTGGCTTGGCTATACAGCGAGATACGCGCATCCGGAGGTTGTTTCTTTCCCGGACGAATGGAGATGAAGAAAAGGATGAAGAAGTTGGTTTTATCATTATTTTTATCCACCATTACTTACTTCTGCGTATGCTCGATTCAAAATATGATTGTATTTCCTTGCGTACCCCCGTATACGCCTATTTGTATTCTTTCCTCAATAACTTTCCTTCCTTTTTGCTATCCCTCGTCACGGGTGTTTTTGTCCTTGAAATTTTTTTTTTTTTCAACATCGTTTACGCGAAAATGGTCATCGTTATTTTCTCCCACTTTTCCCACCGTGAACTCCTAAGCAAGGCCAAACTGGCAACGGAGAATGTGGGCTGCTTTTTTTTTCTTCTTTCTTTCGCTCCATTCATCTTTTGTAACGTCTCTTCAACTCTCTCCCTCTCCTTCTCTCTCCCTCTCTCGCCTCGCGAGAGATTAACTTTTTACCATCGAGCACGTCCGCGCTAGGGTAGTTAATCATTTTTTTCTCGCCTCGTATCTTTTGCCCAACATCCCTAGGATGAGCCATCCCCCAAACTCCTCTCATTCAATTTCAGGCCAGTCTCTAACACGAAACAAAAGATCCTTTAACAGAATTGCGTTTTTTTTTAATACAATACAATGAGATGCAAAATTTTATCACAAAATTTATTAGAAATTCCTAAATAACAATATATTTTGTATTATAATATAAATTTAGTGTCGTTATTTTTTTCAGCTCAATGGAAAACCAGGAAAAGCATTAAGGTATCGAAAATAAGTACGATGAAACCCCTCTCCTCATCGATATTTGTTTGTCATCCTACAGATCTGCCATTTTTTTTTTTTTACTTTCCTTTCACGTTGCATTATATCAGTAAATACGTGGTGCAATGCGTACAACCTGAATGCTAATGCAACCTCACTAATACCTACATAAGCAATATGTATTTCAACGTGCATAAATATGTATCTGTATAGACAAATTAAAACATGTGTATATACAGAAATGAAAAGGGAGAGAGAGGTCGAGGATTCCAAACTCATTTTTCGCATACACACATACATGTTATGTCGGATCATGAATGTGAATGTTTGCGCTTCTATACATCACGTGTGTTTACAGTACGGGATGCGTAAGTGCGTTTCAAGGGTGCTCCGACTTTCCATCAACCTCTCCCCCCCCACTCTCACTCTCTCTCTCTCTCTCCCTCGCTCTCTTCCATTCTACGATAATTGTATATGGGGGATTCCATGCCAAACCGACCAGCCCGTGACCCCGACCATTTTTGATTTTGTCGAATTTTTTTATTTTCAAGTAGCTACTGAAAGGAATTTTTAGACATTTTTTTAGATTTTTATCTCAACCGGTTTACGAATAATGATTTTTTCAAAATTTGGCATGACATTTTTTTATATGCTCATAGCTTTTTCAACAACAGAGATATCAAAATAAAATAGTACGTCACTTTTTTCATCTTAAATTGTAGTTTCATGAAAAAAATACAAAAAAAATAATCAAAAGTCAATTTGATATGTTTTTTTCAGATTTAATCAAAATATATTTTTTTTTTTTTCAAAACTTAGACCGTTTTGATTTTTTTGAAAAAATTCACCATTTTTCTAGACATATTTTTACATGTCTCAAAAAATTCACAGCTCGTGATATCCATACCTTCTATTTTTTTTTCCTTATTTTTTACCACGTGTAAACCAATAATTATAATTATTATTACCAGTAATGCGATTCATATAATAATATTTACTTATTATAATTATATTAACATATTTACATTATAATAATTATAATAATATTTACATATATTAATATTTACATATATTATTATTATATTATAATAATATTTACATATATTAATAGATAATAATTACCAGTGATGCGATTCAGGAACCGAATCAATCCCACAATTTGATTCTATCAAAGTTTTGAATATTAATATTACGAACGAAACTTCACCTGACGTATCCATACAACATGTTACCGACACAAAATTGAAAGAAAAACTACAAACGATTATCGAAGAGTATCATGCTATGAAAACTGACAAAAGTGGGATCAAGATGCATATTATATTAAAAGACGACATACCAATTCATCAATCTGCTCGAACATTAGCAAAAATTGAAAATGACAAGATAAACGAAATTATTGATGAATGAATGAAAGAAAAATTTGTATAGAATGGAATTATGAGTCGGAAAAAATAATAAAAAAATATAATTCAGGATTGACATCTAATAATTATTAGATGTCAATCCTGAATTATATTTTTTTATTATTTTTTATATTTACATATTATATATTTATATATTATGTATTATATATTAATATATTATATATTAATATATTTATATATTTATATATTGTATATATATTATATATTATATATTATATATTAATATATTTATATATTATATATTATATATTATATATATATTATATATTATATATATTATATATTATATATTATATTATATATTATATATTTATATATTTATATATTTATATATTTATATATTAATAATATAATATATAATTATATTATTTTATTATTTTAATAATTATTAGATGTCAATCCTGAATTATATTTTTTTATTATTTTTTCCGACTCATAATTCCATTCTATACAAATTTTTCTTTCATTCATTCATCAATAATTTCATTTATCTTGTCATTTTCAATTTTTGCTAATGTTCGAGCAGATTGATGAATTGGTATGTCGTCTTTTAATATAATATGCATCTTGATCCCAGTTTTGTCAGTTTTCATAGCATGATACTCTTCGATAATCGTTTGTAGTTTTTCTTTCAATTTTGTGTCGGTAACATGTTGTATGGATACGTCAGGTGAAGTTTCGTTCGTAATATTAATATTCAAAACTTTGATAGAATCAAATTGTGGGATTGATTCGGTTCCTGAATCGCATCACTGGTTTCTTTCGTTTTCTTCACCATTGCTTGTCTTCTTCTTAATAAAACGTCTGCTTTGTCCGAAATTTCACCTTCCAACAAAAATTCATGACCAAGATATTGATCAGGAACCACGTGAATAACAAAATTAAAATCAACTTCATCGATACGGACAACTGTGGAAAAACTTCCCAGTATACGATAACTTTTTTTGCCTACGCCATCGAACGGAATTGTATTTGTATTTAGTTTCGAAGCACCCAATCGTACATAAATACACGATTGTATCAAATGCAAATCACTACCCGAATCAATAACAGTAATTATTTCATGATTTATAATATTCTCAGTCTTATAACTTTTTTGGTTTCCTATATCCGTCAAATCGTATCGTAGACCGGTGGTGTTTTTTGTCGTCGTAGTGTTTCTTCTTTCGTACATTTAGAGCAGCGATATGTCTGAATTCTCTGCATTTAAACCATTTTACACCTTTTGCTTTATTGGGACAATTATTGCTTGAATGTTTTGGGTCTCCGCAATTGAAACAACACTTTTGTATATTGCTCTGTATTTGAGAAAACCAATTTGTTTTTTCATTCGTAATGAGTTTTGATTTATTACGATCGACATTATTTCCTAACGCTTCATATTGAACGATTTTTTCTTCGTAATTCTTTAATTGTTGATGCTCCGTAAAGAATTGATTTGTTACTTTCTTCGTCGTGTATTCCGTCTACTATATATCGAATTTTTGTTTGGAGCTCAATTTCTGCATAACTCACCATTTCAAAGACAAGATAAATATATACTTGATAAATTTCGTCCCTTTTCTTTCGAATCGAACTCAAATCTTTGCGTACTTATTTACTATTCATTGTTTTTTCAAATTCGCTGATAAGAGCCTCGTTTAAATGTGCCCAAGATTTAGCAAAACATTCAAAATTTACAAACAGCTTTGCTGATCCTCTTAATAATTTTTTTGCATAAATTACTTTATGAATTTCGCTCCACTCACACAAATCAGCTGTTTCTACTATATTACCGAGCCATCTTAATATTTTGTTTTCCATCCCTACCGAATGTTTCTAATGAATCTTGAATATCTTTGAAAGTTAGCCCCACATAGAAATTTTTAGGTGTTACCTCGCGTTCAAGCTCTATGTCTGTTCTTACAACTTGTTGTCTCTGACGGTTAATATTTCTATTTCTTTCATGAGAATCTACGTTTTGGTGTAATATTCTGTTACCTGAGATTATCATTGATGTATTAACCTCTACATCTCTATTTTCACATTGTATATCATCGTCATTTTCGTTAGAAATTTCAGCTTGTTGTGTATTTTCGTTATCTTGATTTATTGCTGTTCAAAGCCTTTCTCGCAACACTTCTGTTCTTCCCATCTTCTATTAATATTCGTCATGACACTCGTATTTGTCGTTTCACTATCGTTCAGATTGTATAGGAATTCTTCAATCACGCATAATTTTTTTTTTTTTTTCAATCGTTAATTATGAGATTTTATTACATTTTGGCTGTAAATCCCGGCTGAGCTTCAAATTTGTGGGATTTAAATATAAATACATGAAATATTAACGATTTAAATGAATTTATTTAATTTTGATACATAAAATGAAATACGTCCCTCTTCTATTAAATTCGTATCCAGACACCTCGTTTTCTCCAGAGTCCTTAGCAACCGTCCTTTTCTTTTCTTCTCATTCCACAGCCTTCTATATCGGAAACTTGGATTATATAACATTATAATTTTACATATGTATACCGTTTGCGCCTTTGATTCTCATTTAAACATTACAAAGATTCAAAATCAATTTTCGAAAAATATTTTTTCGTTGATTCAACTTATAAATAATATTTGCTACACATACTTTTACACACACACACACACACATACACATACACAGACACGTGCGTACGCGCATACTATATGAAAAATAATTCAAGTCGGATTAGACAGTGCGCTATTGCTGGCACCGTCTGACCAAGACCATCTTTACGCAAAAAATATACCTGGCAAAGCGACCACGTTGTACGTAAAAGACTGGCAAACGTCACAAAGTGTTGAACCTTAAATTTCGGATTTATATGTACGATTTTAACTAGGTTTCACGTATCGAAGTATTCTATATACTAGCATTAATTTCAACGTTTCTTAATTTTGCTCGAATTTTCGTGAAAACGTACTCTTTGTTCGTCACACATCACATCCGAATTATCGGGGAAGAAATCGAAGTGGGAGTGCTAAAAATAAATTTTTAGGGACACACATCAAACAACATGCTCGAATGATAACACGCAGCTTCTTTTGGTGATAAAAACTACTTAAAATTATTGCCATTGCGAAACTTTCTAATTTAAGCACCCGTCAAAGATCCTTCGTTCAATCAAATCAAATTAAATCAAATCAAATCAAATCAAAGAGCCTTCTTTAACCGGTTCACTGTGAGACAAAAATCAACCTTTCCCCACAACCAATGTGTGAAAAAAAAGTTCCTGCGATTATCGTAATGAATTCAGCTTTAAAATTTCCAAGGTCGCTGAATGCAGATATGTCATGCAATTTTTTTAATTCGAAATGGCGGACCCGGTATGGTCGTTTGAAATTCGGAAAAAATGATGGGTCCATATAAAAATTAGTACCTTGGGGTTTTCAGAGTCGGTGAATTCGAATATGACATCCGTTTTTCAAATTTCAAAATGGTGGATTCAGTATTGCTGATCGAAATTCGAAAAACTCTCGGGTTCATATGAAAATTAGTACGATGGGATTTTCGAGGATGCTGAATCTGAACATAGCATCGTTTCTTCGCATAGGCCATATTGGATTCGCTATTTTGAATTTTGAAAATCTAATGCCATAGTTGGATTCACCGACTTCAAAAACTCCAGGGTACCAATTTCGACATGAATCCAAAAAAAAATGACATTTCTTCAGCCATATTGAATCTGCTATTTCGAATTTCAACAAACTGATACTGTATTCGGATTCAACGACTCTAAAAACTCTACGGCACCAAATTTCATGAAAATCGAAAAGGGTAAATTGGATTTTTAACCCTAGAACCCCACAATTTATTTTTGCCAACGTAAACCCCACACTGGGGTAAATAATTACCCCAATCTTCTCTTTAGCATAAAATGTTCCTCGTATGCGATAATAAAGTTTAATTATATACCATTCTTTTCGTTTTTTCATAACGAAGAGAATGATGTATGATAAAGTCGCATTTGATAAGTATTTAATGGTGAAAACTGTATAAAACGGAAGGAATGGTTTAACAAAATTGATTCGGGAACGAAATTTGACATTTTTGTGGGGTAACTAACCCCGTTGTGGGGTTCTAGGGTTAAGATGCGCATGTTGCGTTGTACAAATTGGTGACACCGAATTTTACTGCAAAATATGCATCACGCACAGTCAACCAGTTGATATATTTCTAATGAGCAAAAAATAACGAGGCTCACTAACAATTTTCCCTATATAAATAGCAACGCTGCCAATTAACTCCATTTGAAAAACTTGATCTGATAAAAAAAACTTGCCAGCAAATTCGAATCCAGCGGCTCAAAATACGTCGAAAAATATTGTGTTCACGCTTTGCATAAAAAAAAAAAAAAAAAATAGGTAAATTAGTGCAATAAAGAATAGTCTTCAAAAACTGTATTTCATGAAATATAGAATAGTCCAGTATAATTAATTTTAACTTCATGACGTTTTTTTTAACTAAAGCATATCTCGAGCTTTAAAGCTTTGTGGACAGTCTGGACAAGCGTTGGCTGAAGCGGAAGTATAGTTTCAAGAGAGAGAGAGAGAGAGAGAGAGAGAGAGAGAGAGAGAGAACGCGAGAAGTTGAGATAGTTGAAAAAGGAAAAGGATAAGAAAAGGGTATAAGGCTGGGGCAGCGATTTATGTATATACGTAGCTCGTCGAGGCTACCACCTCGGGAACACGAGTCCACTAAATAAACCGGGCAGGGATAAGGCACATGACTTGCTCCACTCGTTCTCACACTCTTTCAGTCTCCCTATCTCTCGCTCTCCTTTACTTTCGGGCCTGTTGGTCACGAGGACTTACGAGGGAAACGTTATCCCATGCTACTGCACGCTAACTGATCCGGTCCTTTTGCCACAACTCGATTTTTCTTTCCTTCTCTGTTTTACATAAATACATATAAAAATGTTGTATTAACAGGTAAATCGGAAGCTCGAAGTCTTGCGAATAACCTGTAAATATGAATAGTAAAAATTTCTTTCTCTTTTACCCATTTATTTGTTATATTCTTAAAACTCTCTTATTCTCTTTTCAACAGATTTACTTAAACAAAGTATGGCTATTATGGCCTGAAAGAAACATTGACGCTGTCCCACCGCAAATGACTGAGCTTTCTAGCTGCTCTTTTCTTTATTTGGTTGAATTCCAAAGCTCTCTTAAAGTCCGAAAAAATGTGCACCGATGTATAGAAATATGGGGAACGCGTATTTTTGTTCAACTGAATGCAGCTTTGCTAAAGTTACTCCAGAATTTTGGCGCTCACCCAGCCGGGACGGGAAGTGAGGCTGAAAATTTCTCTCCTCCCTTTATCCCTCTTTCGCATAATCGACACGAGCATCAGAAAATTTTCGATGATAATGGCGGTACACCATTCTGGGGGGAATTTTGCCAGGTTTTGAGATTGGCAAGGATAATGGTTTTTATGGGGTAGGGAAATCCGAGAGTTTTCCTCGTTGTACGAAATTATCGAATACACTAATTTCCGTAGGTAATAATGTCCGAGGGGCAACCCAAATGCCTAAATAGTCGAGGAAATTAAAGTACATATGGTTTTCGAAGGGTTGGAGGAGGTTGGACAAGCCCTGGTAGGTTTGAGCATAAACTTATCCACCCTTACCAACCCCCGTTCTCGCCCATCTCGTTGCCTTGAGTCGAGTATTAGAAAAGTAGTTGTGGTCGCGCATCACGAGGGGTAGAAAAGAAGAAAGTAAGATAGAAAAAAAGCGAACTGGTTGGGCTCATAGCCAGGAGACACGCCCCCCAAACCCAAGTTCTCCCGTGCTACAAAGTCGAAATAAAGCGCCACACTGGCTTTTCTCCCCTTGCAGAAAAATTATCCGATAATATATATCTATACGTATGTTGCACCTCTGGTGAAACATCGCCCAATGACAACCCTCCATGTTTCTCCACAAACACCCTTCACTCTTTTACCATCTTGCAAATCCTCACCCTCTCCAACCCCATCGGGCCCGGACGTTTAATTTAATAAAGGTAATAACGTTAAAGGTATTTTCGTGTTTTCCGAATATGCGCGAGTCCAGAACTCGAAGTTTCGGGGGTGGATTTTTCAACTTTCTCCCTCACGCCCCCGCTGCCTTATATTCGTGGTTATAAATCTAAGGGGTTGAATAGGAGGTTGAGTGGAGGGTGGATCGAGAAAAAACCACCCTTACATACCGTATTATGAAAGGACGAAAGGTACGGACGGACCAACGAAACGTGGCAGCGATTGGGCCAGCGTCCAAAAACGTCCTTCTTCAGAAAAGTAGGCTCTCTCACCCTCCAATCTTTTTCTTTCTCTCTCTCTCTCTCTCTCTCTCTCTCTCTCTCTCTCTCGCTCTCTTTTTCTGCATCTTTCTTTTCCTTTCTATTCCCGGTCTATCTAGGAATGTCTGTTAAAACCAGGCTTGCAATACTGTGGATCGAAGAAAAACAGAGAATGTGAAAAATCTTTCGGGGAAGACTTCCCTCAAAGAGTTGCCATTCGCGAGGGAAGCCAGTTCTTATGATCATCGGTATATGGACTCTTACGAATAGCGTATAGATAGAATAAAATAGCTGCAGGGGTGAAAAAAGTGTGGATGTGTGGGGTTTTCGCCCGAATCGAGAATACTTGAAAAGGAGAATAAGTGCGCTAGTCCAACTACAAATATCTATACAGTAGACTTTTCTGAGAGCAATTTTTAGTCACACATACAGAGCGTCCCAAAAGTTACATATGAAAGTTATAGTGTAGAGTCCTCAAGTAGATCCCAAAATAGTGATGCAACATTATCCTTTTTGTCTGTCACACACCGTTCACGAAATATATATGAATTAGTGGTGGCCAACGTGGTGTACTAAAGAGGAGAGGCACGGAGTAGGGTAAGCACGTTGAATCAGCTATCACCAATTATTAAATATTTTGCAAATGGCAAATCAAGAAGATAAATGCCAAACATTTTTTTCTCCAGAATTCAGCAATCTGCTAGCAGCTGGGGAGTTCATTTTGGAAAAACCGGTACACCTTTACAGCCGAGAATAGATTTATAATTCTACTTTTTTCATTGTTATGTCCACCTATACCCTACTCTATCGGCCTGTAGAGATATTCTTACCCATTTTCATTTAGTAGCTAGCCTTTTATACCCTGGTATATATATACGCTTCTATGTATCACGTGAATGTTATGAGGCATGTGCTGGTACACAATATATGTACCATTTAACGAAGCTTTGTTGAATTCTAATCGATCGATGAGATGGAGAGAGAGAGAGAGAGAGAGAGAGAGAGAGAGAGAGAGAGAGAGAGAGAGAGAGAGAGAGGGTGAAAGAGAGAGAGAGAGAGAGAGAGAGAGAGAGAGAGAGAGAGAGAGAGAGGGTGAAAGAGAGAGAGAGAGAGAGAGAGAGAGAGAGAGAGAGAGGATCTGTATGATATGTAGGTGTGTTTTAATAGGTGGGAGGATATTCTATAGGTCGATCCATGAATTGTTGCACTATTGTCTGCATTGTGGCTTGTATGCACTCCACGCATATCCTGGTAAAACGTCTATAGAACATTTTGTGTTAATAAGGATAATTCATTTTTTCATCAATGATACATAATGGTATTATTTTTAAATAATAATTATCAAAAAGAAATAACAATATAAATGAAAAATAAAATGAAGAAACTTATATTTTTCGAAGTAAATATGAACAATAGTAAAATGCTTCTACTTCATATTGAGACAGATCAACATTTAAAGAGAAAAACGGGAACAAAAAAAGCATGCTGAATAAAAGTGAGATATACATATGCCACTGGTGAGACTATCGGCCGGAAATTGGGGCGTACGATTTCTAATTTATCGATCGAAATGATGATAATGCCCAGAAACCGTTCCTCTTGCTCTCTTCGGCTCTCTCTCTCTCTCTCTCTCTCTCTCTCTCTCTCTCTCTCTCTCGATTTTTTCGATATATGAATGAGCTTCGATGCTGCGAGTCTGTTGTTTCTCCTTGCTACACACTCGTTCGTTTTACCATTATGCTTTCTCACTAACCAGAAAAAATACGTCTTTATGTATACACGGAAATATGTGAGTGTATTTTGTATATACGGGGCATTTCACGCCACTTCTACATTCCCAACACATGACCCCTTTTGATTCGTGTGAATTTTGTATACATGTTTCTATACAAAAAATAATCGAACGCGTCTCATAGGATTTTTAAATTCGACCATTGTTCCGATTCTTACAGTCAGCTAAATTTTTGTTTTTTTTCCGTTATCCCTCTGGGTTTAAGCTGCAATAACTCGAAAATTATAAATGCTATAACAAAAATGACTATTAGCAGCATAGGGGCAGCTATAGGGGCAGTTCCCCTATGGCCTACTACTACTACTACTACTGCTACTACTACTACTACTACTACTACTACTACTACTACTACTACTACTACTACTACTACTACTACTACTACTACTACTACTACTACTACTACTACTACTACTACTACTACTACTACTACTACTACTACTACTACTACTACTACTACTACTACTACTACTACTACTACTACTACTACTACTACTACTACTACTACTACTACTACTACTACTACTACTACTACTACTACTACTACTACTACTACTACTACTACTACTACTACTACTACTACTACTACTACTACTACTACTACTACTACTACTACTACTACTACTACTACTACTACTACTACTACTACTACTACTACTACTACTACTACTACTACTACTACTACTACTACTACTACTACTACTACTACTACTACTACTACTACTACTACTACTACTACTACTACTACTACTACTACTACTACTACTACTACTACTACTACTACTACTACTACTACTACTACTACTACTACTACTACTGCTACTGCTACTGCTACTGCTACTGCTACTGCTACTGCTACTGCTACTGCTACTGCTACTGCTACTGCTACTGCTACTGCTACTGCTACTGCTACTGCTACTGCTACTGCTACTGCTACTACTACTACTACTACTACTACTACTACTACTACTACTACTACTACTACTACTGCTACTGCTACTACTACTACTACTACTACTCCTACTACTACTACTACTACTACTACTACTACTACTACTACTACTACTACTACTACTACTACTACTACTACTACTACTACTACTACTACTACTACTACTACTACTACTACTACTAGTACTACTATTACTATTACTACTACTACAGCGATAGGTACAGTCCGAACCGCACTTATCGCCGGACAGAATGATTTCTGAATCAGTTTGGGCGGGTTGTTCCAACCTCTAGGTAAGCCTATCTGGTAGTTAAAGGTCTGCAAATCAATCCTTTTATCCGCCAGATAAGCTATCTAGAAGTTGGAACAACCCACCCTTTGATATAAAATCAACTGTTTATAGTATCGAGAGGGGTAAGGAAAACCCCCTTGCCCCTTTCGACACTACAAAGGGTTGATTTTATATCAAACTGCTTCAGGAATCATCCTGTCCGGCGATAGGTATCGTCCGATCGGAGGGGAATTCCCCCTACTTCTACTGAGTTTCAATTGGTTAAGGAGGTTATAGCGTTTCTCATGTAAAAATTATTTTCCAACTTTACACAATAAAATTTTGTAAATAGAAAGCTTAATATGGTATTAAACTTCTGGCGGAATATGCCGATGATTCATCGTCTCAAAATTGAGATATTTATTGCTGAATTTCGCAATTTTTTGAAAGCTTCCATAAGAGCTCATGTTAAACTTGTCATTTTCAACAATGAATATCTCGATTACTAGACGGTGAAACCTCTCCAAATTTTTCACACATAATTAAATGCTGTTCAAGAAGATTCACGCCAAATTTCAATACATTAACTTGGAATAATCAAATGTAATGTATTTTTCGTATGATGTCATATAAATATCGATACAACTTCCTTAACACCATTAAAAACTCAGAAAAACTGTCTTCCTCTCAACGATCGATACACGAGCCATGGCTAAACGGTCACTCAAATAAATACTGACCTCGCCCGAAACTGCTTTACTTGGAAGATCGCGGAAGCCACACTTTCTTTTTATGTTTATTTCAAGGCAAGTTTACATAATTCGATAAAAAGTTTGAAACATACCTAAATTAAAGAACCAGACAATGAAGTCAGCCAATATGCTCATGCCCTTGCACAGAAGAGTCTCGTTACGAAACTATGCAACAACAACGTTGTGAGAAAAAGAAAGATTCTTGAAAGACGTGTCACAGAAAGGAATACGTTTAATATTTCTCACTGGGGTCGAGATGATTGAGGTACAAAGTAGGAAAAAAAACATCAAGTAAAAAAACCGTATTAGCATATTGTGAATTCCCGATGGCTTAGAAACTAAATTATAGCTGGGGAGTTAAAATTAGATTTATTTATAATATGTACAGAGGTAACAAGATATGTACACTAGTTCCTAAGTAGGCAGTTTACTTTGATTATGCTTGAATATTGTTGCAATTCCGAATGGTGGACGAATTTCATGTCAGCTAGTAATTCGACTAGTATGGAGTCTCTGCTGAGCACCAATACTTAGTCAGTTTTAATCTGTGAAAATCGAGTTAGTAGCGTAGTGCAATGGAGGTAGAATCAGGGAAAAGAATCCTGGAATATTAGAGAAATCGTTGAAACATAACGATATTCTTTTATCAGCCTTGTTCCATTTCTAGTGATTTTCTGTTTCCAGGGATGTGGTTAAAGTCTCGTAAAATACCATGTTTACCGAAATAAGTGGAACTTTAGGGGAGAAGTATCCAGTAGTTTCTTTGCCGTTCTGTTCCCTAGTCATGGAAAATGGCAAGAGGGTTGATTATAAGGTTGGCGATATGTGGGAGTTTGCTGTAACAATCTCTGGACGACTTGAGCGTAAAGCAGTCAATTCCAGGGATGTTTGCTTTGTTAAAGAGTGTGAGATTTTCAATGTATCGAGTAAAATTCTACTGTTCAGAATGATACTGATTGAGACACACTGTTAAGCATTTTCTCTCGAAGGTACGAAGATTTTTCATAACTGAGAAATTAATATTCAATCAGGTAGGGACAGCATTCATTATAATTGGTCTAATGAGGATGTATAGTTTGATTTTAGTTTTTTCATTAAGTGTCCATTGTGGAAAATGCTGAAGTTTCCTCTGTGACACGTTTAATTAACAAACTATGTCCAAATTTAAAAAATCCATGCATAAAATTTGGTTTCATACAAAGCGAATAAAAGAATTATTCACTGTTATATAAAGTGTAATGGAATCTCGTAAAATAGGTGTATAAAATAATATTTTTTGTATATTAAAAAAAATCTAATATACTATAAGCCCGTATGGATGCAGGGAGACCACGTCACAGGTTGATGAAGAGAGTATCACGAGGAGAATCACGTGATTGCTAAGGGGATGCATCAGTTGCAGTTCAGGATATTACATACAAGCGTCTGATCAATAATACCGCCCGCTATATAATTACGATTATATTGTTATTTGCTCATACATATATGCGTACAAGTCATTTCGAATCTAATTGTCGGGATTTTAAATACCACTATCATTTTTATTTCGATTTTTCCAAGTATTTCATATCAGAATGCAAAAAAATACATGATAAAAAATTTGCACACAAAACTGAAAGATCAAAAATCAAATAGCAGTTTTTTTAAATATCAAATTCACTGGGTTAAATTTTAACTCGATAAGCACCCTTTCAGTGAATTTCTAATGAAACAAAAAACCTCGTAACTTTGTAAACATTTAGTACATTGCATGTGGATAGAAATCATTATTAATTATTGTAATACCCAGCACTGGAAAAGCGTTACAACTAAATAATTCTGAAGTAATGAGTTGTGTGTGTGTGTGTGTGTGTTTGGAAAATAGGTCACGGGAAATCGGTTTGAGATTGGAAAGTACGAATGATAAGGAGCTTATATATCTGTGGTATTTGGGCGAAACATGATAAAAACATAGGAAACGACTATAACTTATCATATAACTCCCAAACACCACAGATATACACAAATTAGAAATAGGGTCCATGTATAAACGAAGTTCGGAGAGGTAGGAGAATGCCTAGGTGTTACCATCTGCATATATATATAATCGATAAGCTTTTGACCAACGTTTGTATGAATTAAGTGCATCCTCATAACTTATCCACGTTGTGGCTTGAGCGAATATGTAAACCGTGTTATGAATATATGTACACACGTGAAAGTGATGGATATACGTGTACATAAATGGATAAACCACTGAAAACCTTAACGGCGTTATGTAAGTGGCAAAGCTCTTTAAGTGGTTCTCGAGATGCCCTTTTGTTTGTCAGAGGTCCTTGGATACGTAGATTATCATTCGAAGGTGAAAAGGACGTGAGTCGACCAATTAAACGTACAAAATTTCTTAGTCTACGCCCTTTTGACATTGAGTATACATGCTGTATATGTCTTGGACCATATCATATGGTGTCTCTCGCAAATACGTTGATATGTGCTTCGTATATCGCGCATGTACGTTTACGTTTCTGCACCAACGATGCTAAATTCAACGCTGTTGTGTACACGAGATAGGATTATGCACGGACTATGAGAAATTTAGCTGGACCAGAGTCGGCTGACAAAATACAGAGAGAATTCTGTTTCCCTACTTAACCCGCCTCCCCCCCCCCCTTTGCCTTCGCCCCTATTACAGCCGTCCCCCTATCTTTCTTTCTATTTATTTATAGAAAGCTCGTATCACTGATCTTCTCTTAAAGCTCTAAGCCACGTGCGCTTAATTATATGAAAACAACGTTAATTAACTATACTCCTCGGAACTTTCGAGTACTGCGCTTTATTTATTCACTTTGTTAAAAACTCCGTCTCCAATTTCCATTTTTTTCTTTCCTGTTTTTTCCCCCCCCGCCGCTGCAATATTTTCAGTTCCACAATTCTGTAAGTTCACTGAGAAAAGAAATTTGTTGTTTCAACAAAATTTTTGTTGAATCAACAAATTGTGGCGAACAGAATGAAATTTGTTAGTTGAACAGAAAATTTTGTTGATTCAACAATATTTTCGTCGTAATGAGCAATATTTATTTGAGCCAGCAAATTAAGTGGTTGAATTAACCAAATTTTTGATGAGTTAACGAATTTCGTTTTGTTCGCCACAATTTGTTGATTCAACAAAAATTTTGTTGAATCAACAAATTTCTTTTCTCAGTGTTCTGTAAAAACAAAGAAATTTTCAGGTTTGAGCTATTTTTTTAAATCAGCAGGAAAAAACGAGTATACTATTCACGTTGTATTTTTGAAAAATTTGTTTACGGATTTTTAACTCTTTGGTAATTTTTTTTATATTTCCTTGAAAACACAAAATATTTTCGCTATTATTTTGTGAGTCCTCAAATTAATATTAATTCTTCTGTTTTCATTATTGCAAATTATAGAGATCAATACCTCTCTTTTTTTAATTATTCAACCCCAAATTATTTTGTATCAATTATTTGTTTTAAGCCTAAACACTAATATTGTGATTTTCATAATTTTTATCTTACTTTAAATCGTACAGTAGTTACTATTATTTTTAATATTATTATAGGCGAAATTTCGATCTCTTTTCACAGCAGCAGCAGCAGCAGCAGCAGCAATCGAAGCAGAATTGATGATGTAACGGGAAACACAACCGATCGTCGTCACGCTTCGTGAAAGCGTCGGCACGCATTAAGCACGATAATCGCGATGAATCATATCATGGGAAAAATGAAAAATAAAAAAAAAAAACAACAGCAAGAATGCGACAAAGAATTGTTTATACGAGATGAAGAAAATGGAATGATTTTGTGAAGTGTGTACAATACACGGGGAGATTTGAAAAAAGTCATAAGTTTGCGAAATATCTTGCAATGTTTTTATGAAAGTTCGTGTTTCAAAAAAATACGTAAAATGTAAGATCCGTCTGGGATTTGTCAGGATATTAAGTGAGTCTGGATTAGCTTCTATTCGATTTTTTTTTTATCTTTATTTGCACCTTTGACTTTTATTTCTCTCAGTTTTTTCCCATTTTTCGTTCTTACTCCCTGTGCTATAGTAAATCTCTTTTTATTAAATAGGCCAAAAGTGTGAAGAAAAAGATGAGAAAAAAAAAGGAAAAGAACAAGTGAGAAAAGGGCTAAAAAGAGGGATCAAGTAAAGAAGGGGAAAAGGGCTTTAAAGTCTCGTGGAAGAGCATAAGATGAAGAAGGAGAAGATTAAGAAAAAGAGTAAGAGGAAGAAAAGGAAGAAGCAGAAAAACAGTTGAATAGAGAGAGAGGGAGAGGAATATTGCGAGAGTACACATAGTGAAGAGCAGTATATACAGTGTATACAGTAAAAACGTTGTTAACCGGGATGCCTGTCACGACTCTTTGCGCCGTAAAACGCCGAGGCGAGCGGCCTTTATGCGCTATAAATTCAAACAGCCTTCCTAGTCCACAGGAAGAAGAGAAGTGGACGTAGGAAAGAGAAGTGAGACAAAGAAAGAGAGGCGGACGAATGAAAGAGGAAAGAAAGGAGCTTGGACAAGGACGAAGAAGAATGAAGCTAGAGGGCGCTTGCATATACGCGGCCCTGAACTGAATAAACGTGTGTGAATTTACGAAAAATCGTATGAAGAAAAAAGACATAATTTTTTATCGTTTCTAGTACATCTCCATTTTATAAAAGAGTATTAAAAAAATGTCTTCTGGACGTCATCGTTATGTAAATCGCAACCGAATGACCAAGGACATAAAAATAATATTTAGATAAAAGGAAGTTGAGTTAAGATCGATTGAACAATCGACAGCCAACATTCTATCTGTCGTCGACTCTAGGCGCCATCAAAGGAGGAGAGAGGGAGGGGGCATAATTCAAGTTTTCAGTTGGAATACCAAACTGCCACTTTAATTTGCCTCCAGTTGTAATACTGCAGGCCACTAAAATTTCAAGTTGGGTCTTTAAGACCGGTAATAGGAATGGAGTCACATGGTTGATATTTTTTTATTTAAAAAATGGGAAAAATACATCCAGTGAACCAAATCACGAACGAATGAAAGAATAAAAGCAATGGATGAGATGCGGTAGCGGCTCGACGCCAAGTATTAAAAGAAAAGCTTACGCGAGCCCTGCCACACTCTTGAGGGTTGAGTAAAAAATCTGAGCGTATAGGCCAATTTTTTTTCGATTTTTCTCTTTCCATTGGTCTTTGTTCCAAGTCCATCCATCCACCCAATCTCCAGATATGATAATTTTGTGCATTAAAATCGAATGTTTCGGAAATTTCAGTCTCTTGGAGTTTTTATATACACAAAAAATGAATTATTTTGAAGTATTTAAATGCTTAAGGGGTTGCGGTACAATTCTAGTGTTTTCAAGCAAAGCGCCAACTTCACATAGCAATATTTCGTCGAAAACAAATAAAAAAAAGCCTCTTCGTTCGGTCGATGGGAGGAAAACTCGCCGTTTTCGTTCATAAATAAATAAATAATTAATAAACCATGTAGACGAATTATTTAATTTTTGGATACCGGAATTGCAATAGTATACTTAGTGGTTTGGCAGTTTTTCAATTAATTTTTAACATTTTTTCTCAGTATTTCATTCGTAAAACTGTCGTTCACCAATGACCGTAGGCATCTCACCATGTTAAAAAGTGTTTTTTGATATTTAATTTCACAAAAACGGTGTAGACGATCGATTTAAAATTTGGACGACACATCCAGTATATGTCAAAGAATATACTGTGTAAATTTGAAGCAAATGGTTGCATTTTGCCACTTGTACCGAAACTCCTTAATTAATCTGTTACCGTTATAATTTCATGATAGTACTAGCTACACATCTAGTTATATTCTATTCGTAGAAAGTAGGTTGCATTTGTATACGTTAGCGATGCCATTCTAGTTTAAAATGGAAGCAATTATTGGTCTAAATGATACAGTGTCTTATACTGTTGATTCGATTGGCTTCAAGATTGATAAACGTATACTTGGTCAGTTTTGTGTATTCAGAAGAGGTCACAAAGTCAAACTATTTTCCCAGAAGATAAATTACTGAGATATAACGAATATCAATAGCTTTTGTGTGTTAATTAGAAATCAATCTCAAGTATTCATCACATAATGAAAGCAGATAACCCGCCAGACTATGTTTGTTTGAATTTTATTCGACATTCATATATTCAATACTCTGATTCGGTTCTTTACAGTTTTGTAGACTTCGACCACTGTGAAATTAATCGTTTGCAGACATTGTGAGCCTCATTCAAAATGCCTATTAGTCGAGAGTTGTACGATAGTTTGTAAAAAAATTTTTCAACAAATACCAATCCCATCAGGAATTATGAGCCTTCAAAGTGAAGACCTGAAGTAGTAACGACGGGATATGAAAAATTTAAGAAGTAACCTAGAGCTAAGTATTGTTTTCTTTTCTTCAAAAGTTCTTCTAGGAGGAATGTTTTATTTTTCTGTATTGGGCGATCCCGCGTTTTCCAGCCTCCGGCATTTTGTAATTCTTGAAAATTGTCCTCCGCGTTTCTTCATATTTCGCCTTATCTGTTTTACCAACAATCGATATTCTCTCCCTATTCTTCGGTATGTCTCGTCTCTCTCCACTCATCATATTTTGTTAGACTCGACCGGAAGTATCAAGAACTCCCTGAGAAGATTCGAGATAAATAGATGGACGAAAAAGAGTAGAGCGAGTGGAAAAGGGGAAGAGAATTTCGAGGCAATAATATATCCGAGATAACGACAAAATCACTTTGCGACGAGGCTACTCGGTTTCATCGTTCTTTTTCATCTGTTCTTCTCGTCCATCTCCCGTTCTTCCCGCCCGCCCGAAACTCTTCGTTTTTCTTTCTCCGCTTAAACTCGGAAACGATTGTACGATTTCACGACGCTTTTGCGGAACGCTCGACGTCTATGTATACATGTCAACAAAATCCACACACCAGCAGACGGAACAAATGATGATGGTAGAAGAGAAAAGCAGGAGCAGGGGGGGAAGGAGATTCAATCTAATTATCAATAATGCGCCGGAACTCGGAAACGAGGGCTTGTCGACGGACTCACACCCTTTCCGGTCCTACGTCCCTGGCGTTATTCATTTGTTTGTACGGATTCCAAATACCTTTCCAACTATTTTCTCTCCGCCGTACTTACTTTGTATTTCTTCGTCCCCGTATCCGGTCTCACTTGGCCCGTCTGTTTTTCTTCCCCAATTTAAACCATTTTTTTCCTTTCTTGCTCTCTTACTTGTACAATTAGCGAGAAAACTAATATCTCAAATGAAGGGAAGAAAAATAATCGAATAAAACGTAAGATCGATCAATAAATGTTTGCCAATTTTTCTCAATACTTCATTTTTTTTATTTTTGTTTTTATGCTCAATAAAAATATTGAAAATTTAAACGATCAAAACTTTTCACATGGAAGGTCAGAATTGGCATTCGGTAAAAATAAAATGAGCTGACATATGTGGTGGAAATATTTGATGCCAAGGAATTCAGGGAATGATCGAGGTGTTAAAAGTGACGAGCTATGATTTGTCGTGAATATGTCAGGGAACACGTTCGCTCGACAAATCAAATTGATGTTTTAGCGTGCGACTCTCGAATTAGGCTCACTGAATTCTCGAGAGGAAAACTTTAACGCTCTCTCGTTAAACTTACTGCCCTTCGGTATAGTATTCTTCATCTCTGGTTTTCCTCTCTATTTTTGTCAGCATCGTGTGTCTCTCTCACATCTCGAGCAAAGGGGATCTATATTCGATGTACAAATTCTCAAGTACTCGCCCAGCATCCAGTAGAGATATATACAAGCAAGAAACGTTTATAAAACGTGTCTTTCATTGTCGCCTTTTCTCAGTCGTGTCCCCTTGCGTCTTCATGACGAGAGTGCTGACTGGCCTCGCTTACTAAACTTCGACCTTGATTCAGGGCACCTTTAAAAAGGATTAGTTTTGCACCATAATTATTTAAATTTAGTTTATGGTACTTGACCAAGTCCAAAACTATTTTCCAAAACCCAAAGCTTATAAAAAAACAATAATTCATAACGGCATCAAAAAATTGTTTTCTTTAATGAGGCTCCATATCTAAATGATTTTTCCAAAATAACTTGTACAAAAAAACTTATGGAAAAATAACTTTTATAATAACCGACAGCGAAAAGGATGCGGTCGGTTTGTGGCTTTGAGAATCTTCCAAGTTGAGCAGCCTCGGGCGAGGCCAATACTTGGTTGGGTGGCCGCTTAGCTATACACGGGCCCGCGCATCAATCGCTGAGCGGACGGCAGTTTTCTGAGTTTTCGATAATGTTAACCAGCGGGAATTCAGTAAAAATACAGCCGCCTGTATCGGCCGGGTTTTCTACAGTTTCCCTTGGCCCTCGGGCAAATGCGAAAGAGTGGCCGTGGGCAACACTGTTGGGGGTATCGCAGAAACAAGGAAATTAGTGAAGTGGAGGAAAAGTGGGGTTAATGGGTAAAACCATTGTAGAATTTTCGAAAAATCGATTTTCTTTTATTGGCTTAAAATGTACTTTGAACCGTTTTGAATATGAGACAAAAAGGTTTATACCTGAAAAAAAAAATTTCATTGAAATTTCGGGCTCTCGAATTTTCCATTTTTTCATTTCAGTACCACGTTTTAAAATTTTAAACACGTTTTTCTCGAAACACGATTTTTCAAAACGGCACGCAGCATAACTCCAACAATTTACATTCTTTTCATTTGAATTTCTGACAATATCTTAAAAATAATATTTCGAAGTGAAATACGTACGGAATTTTCGATAAGTTCATTTAAACATTTTTTATCAACAAATAATTACCAATTTTTTCTGTCGAAAATTGAACCTCTTCATTCACACACTCGCCAATAATACAAAAATGAATATTTTCAAAATCCCCTACGTACTTCACTAGCTATGAGTATCTAGATTAAGTGTTTTTTTTTTTTTTTTTTTTTATTCCAGATCAACAATTGCACCAGTTACACCGCGTGCCGCAGAGCGCCTCGAATTCAACAAGCCTCGCGGGAATGGCTCTGATGTCGCCATTTTTAAATATTTTTCAATTATAATTTTTTGTTGTACAGTTAAATATATGCTTAATAACTCCCCCGAATATTATTATTTTATTACCTTTCCTTCCACCCGAAAAAAATGGTCGAAAAAAGACATTTTTTGAGGCCGTTACAGTGGTTTTAGCCCTTAAACTGATGGGAAGAGGTCGTGAACACGCGCAAGAATATACGAAGGAAGAATAAAAAAATTAAAAAATAAATAAAATAACTTGTATAACAATAACTTTATTTCAAATAACTGCTTACACCAAACCCAAATAACTGACATACGTTAACAAACACATGGTTGACTTTTTTTAAAAACTCAACCCCTAAACTCAAATGGCTAACAAACGTTAACAAACATATTGTTATCTTTTGTTTTAAGCCAGCCCCTCAAACCCAAATAGCCAACACACGCTAACAAATACTTGGGTTTTTTTTCGTATATATTCACCATAGTTGTTTTATATTTGTACAACACACACGCACCCAACATCACACATAAATACATCATTACTCGGTCACTTGTGATATTTTTACAATATCTTAACGGGAGAAACCAGTTTTGGAGGCCAAAATTTTGGTGTTTTTCGTGAATTTTTTTAACAGGGAAGGAATAATCAGAATTTGTTTAAACTTGGAGGATATTTTATTCATGTTTTGAAGTACACTTTGTAATTTTCTCAAGTCATTTCCGCCGGAAATAGTGGAGTTAAAAGCTGCTGTCCATGGACGATCGCCAGCCGAGTTTTTTGCTGGTGGGCATTCCTGAAGTCACAATTTTTATCTGTAATCATTACAATTTTTTTTTTCGTTAACACCATATTTCCTAAGAATATGAACCTAATTGTGATAAAAAAAGTTGAAAATTGCATGTTTTTGAGGTGTTTGAACACAATGTCATGTTTTTATACCATGTTTTTTCACCTTTTTTGCATTAAAAAAAATATTTTTAATAATAATATCATCCCAGAGTTAGGTTTTCAGAACGATTGGCTAATAACTTTTTGAGTTAGAATGCCCACCAGTTGAAAAAAAGTCGTCCATGGACAGCAGCTTCTAACTCCACAATTTCCAGCGGAAATGACTTGAAAAAATTACAAAGTGTACTTCAAAACATGAATAAAATATCCTCCAAGTTTAAACAAATTCTGATTATTCCTTCGCTGTTAAAAAAAATTCATGAAAAACACCAAAATTTCGGCCTCCTAAACTGGTTTCTCCCGTTAAGGATCTTCCATTATCATAGATGTTATTGTAAAATAGAAGTTGTTTTAAAAAAGTTATAATTTACAATTTATTTTTGTATAAGTTACTTAGACGTGTCATCTTTCATTACAATTCATATTATTCATTGTTATTCCATATAATATTCGTATCGTAATTATTGTTAAATAAAAATAAAATTAAAGTTCTTGTATCAGAATTACCGTCTATTCTCTACTAAATTTTCCACCAAAATTTCCGATTCAATTCTCAAGAAAATTCGGTGAAAAGTTTTGAACTTTTTTTAACGGCGAAAGTAGGACTTAAATGGAATGGATAATCGTTAAAAGTAGAATTCAAGTCTCGTTAAAAGAATCTTCGAATATCATGAATTCATAATGTTTGAGATTCATGGGAAATTCAGAACTGGATGCAGCGTTACATGCACAAACAGAGCCCGATTATTCGCCTCCCAGGCGGTCTTTACTCGTTCTCTTCTGCTCATCCTTCTTATACTTCTCGAGCACAATTCCCGCGAGTATCTCTTCTTTTCCATCTTCTCTCTTTCTTTCTCTTTCTGATACCGTAAACGTTACGTGAGAAAACCAACCCATGCCCCGGTTCTCGGGTCATAGGTTACTCTCAATACTCGCTCTCCCACCGAGAATGAATCAGAATAACTGGACAAGAATAAGAGAAGAAAGGATCGCGAGGCATTCGCGCGATTATTGCACTACTGTTCTCCAGATGCATTAATTTCATAAAAAAAATAATAAATAATTGTTATTGAATTGTCGCAAATGATATTACCTTCAAATCGATCTGAGTTTTCTCATTAACATTAATTCGGAACGAAATTTCTTACGAAGTTTTCATACCATAAACAAATAAATTATTCGAATTGACGAATTGTACTTGTGAACAGTACCAACCATATCAATTGCAAGTATTTCATCAACAATAGGCAAAGTCGATATTTTCACAAACGGAACATCGTATTTTTAAGGAGATTATCCACATTATTTTTTTATATCGTCATGAAATCGTTTCTTGTAGCGTGAATATTTCATGTGAAAACTTAAAGTTCATTGGGTGACGTCGAGAAGGAAGTAGGAGAAAAGGAAAAAAAATCGAGGGAGAGGAAATGTACCCTGAATTTGTAGATTCGTAGATATTGTGAGACATGAAATGTACCAGTTAAATATCATAATAGCTAGGAGTTGAACACCAGAACGGCATGAGGAGAAGAGTGAAGAAAGAGAGAGAGAGGGAGAGAGAGAAAGAGAGGAGAGGAAGAGAAAGAGATGGTTGAATTCCATCGCGGTAAGAGGCCGAGTCGTACCGAGGAAATTGGTCGGTCTATCGAATGAGAGAAAACGGCAGAAACTCAGAAACGCAGAAAGGGATGGAGAGGGAGAAGCAGAGAAGAGTACAAGAATGACTCCCTGCAGGAAATTGAACGAGTCACGTGTTTATAATTATACGTAAATTCCGCGGTATGCTGCGAGGTAAAAGGGGAGTTCGGAGAATGAGAAAAAAGAGAGAGCGATAGAGAAAAAAAAAGGAAAAGCGAGGAAAAACTCTCTGACAGAGTTGTCGCCTCGAACAACACAACAGTTTATAACTATATACATTGAAAAAGTTTTCCCTTCTCATTCTTTTCTCCCCTTGGCGAGAGATAAAGAAATAATCATAAGAAGATGACGAGAACAGAGTTTGAGTCGGCGAGTGAGAAACACAACACGAGGAAGAAGAATAATGAGGGATGAAAGACGGAATGAGAAAGAGAGAGAGAGAGAGAGAAATAAAAAGATGTAGAATGGTTGGAAACGCAGGGTAGAGTTGTAATAATAATTGTTGCAAGAACGTGAGACGAATGTATATTGGAATGTTGGCGTGATTTTGCTGCAATGCAAAGAAAAAAAAAATTGAAGAAGATGAGAAACATGGAGACTAAGCAGATGAAAAAAAGCTAAGCAAGACTTGAGGATAAAGAAAATGAACCTATCGTGAAAAGGCAAATAGAAGAAAGAGAAAAAAAAGTGGAAAAAAGGTGAAGTAGAGGCAGAAAGAGATTTGATAACATATTTTGCGTCCTAGTAATTACTGCGTACAATATTTGAATTGAATAGACGTTTTAACAATTATACAAGAAACGCAATATAAAAACGACACAATAATGAGCATACTCTCGCTTTTTCTTCAATGTAAACATTTATTCACTAAACATAACTAAGCATATACTATACTACTATCCTTACTACATTACAACACATTCTATGATACGTAGCAGAACTACCATTCAAAAACACATTAGTACAAATATGAAATATGGTTTTTAATATTAGATAATACTTAATGCACATTGGGATATGTCACAACTAGAATGGAGTAAAAATAAATGGACTTTGAATTAAATTCGGAACACCATCCAATAATCTTGTAAATTAGATCATGTTATAAGATTGTAAATCTTTTAAGATGGTTTAAGATGAAGCTACAGGGACGCAAGTAAGAGACAAAGATGCTACACCCTCGCTATGATCTAGACGATGACTAGCAGCTGGTCTTACCGTGAAATCAAGCAAATAGTTCAATAAATCACAATAGTTCTTCTACAGTACGTTCAGTTATCTCAGTAGGTGGTCGTGGATACGCTTTTTGAATGCATCAAGAGACGGTCCAGATATGACATAATCGGGCAGAGAGTGCCAAAGATAACACGAGCTAATCATAAACCTGGTTCAACCTTACAGAAAGTTTACGATTGTAATCAAGTATGTTGCGATGGAGTATTTTTAACTCCCGACTGCCCGCACGGGCAAAAACCGGAAGTTAGACGTTTATTCGCGATCAGCTGATTTTCCCGATTTTTTTATGCAGAATGTTTACTAAAACGACAAAAAATTATTTAACCAAATTTTAAACACCTCTCTGTGATGCATGAGCGGTCGGTGTACGGATTTGGTGGCCTCCCATGGACGGTTCTCATCGTACGGATGGTGGCCTTCTAGCCGTGCACTGGCTGGTTCTTCTTCTTCTTCTTCTTCTTCTTCTTCTTCTTCTTCTTCTTCTGTTTGGCTAGTTTCCCATCTTATTTGCTTGCAGTGAGACTAGCTTGGCCACTGGAATACTCGCTTCGACCAAGGTTCGACTGTATGGTGGCACATGTGATCGTGTTGACTCTTCCCTTTTAGATTTTAGTTGACATTCCCGATTGGTTTATTTACCATATTTAGGTTTTTCTTTATTTGAATTAATTATTTTAGTTATTTACTTAAGTTGTTAGTTATGTTCACTTGGTTAAGATTGTTTAATATTTCTTTTTTTTTCTTTTTTTTTTAGGTTAAGTTTTCCCTATACACTGGCTGGCTAATTGCATCACAGCTGAGGAAATGCTTGCCTGAGTGCCTCTGGTGGCCGTGCTTGAGCGTACTCGCATTGCCACCCGAGGAAATTAGTCAGGTACCGGCCGTATCGGCAAGGTTTTCTGCAGTTTCCCTCCGCTCTCGATAAATACAATACAGTGGAGGAATAAGTCGGCTGCAGCCGCACATATAGGGGAATGGATAGAACAGTGGAGGAATAGTCGGAAAGGATGATGAAGCTAAAAGGGAAGGATCCTGGACCGTGGAAGTAACACTCACGGGGGAGATTGGTTAAAAACTTCAATACTTAACCAAATTTGGAATGTACATTATATTACCAATGAACATGGTTTTTAGCAATAATTTGATACGACCGTATGTACGTTTACAGAGCAATTGCCATAACAAAAAAACGCTGTTCAACTATGCATAACATAAATAAATATCATATAATATAAATATCATATAATATGAATATCATATAATATAATTGAACATGGCATAAATAGGTGATGCCGCCATAACTACGCTCACTCGCAACAGTTTCGGCATATTTCACGCCTTTGCCGGCTGCTCGAAATAGTGACAAATGCCTGTGTTTAAGGTAGAACGCTACCATATATAAAAAAAGAGAGATTTTGATGTAAATTGGTAGATACGTTCGAAATTAACTAAACTATTTGCTCGAAAAATTTCAATGGGTTCGACCATACCGTTTCTGAGAAAATTAAATTAGTTATTTACATTGGATCTTATGGAAAAGGGTAAAAAATCGCAAAAAAACATTGAAAAACTACCGTTGAAAAAGCCACTTTTTGATAAAATTAACACAAGTACATGAATCAACTGTCAAGATAACTCCCACAAAATTCGCAGCAATTTCACCGTACCGATTATTTGCAATGTGCAAAAGAAAATTAATAAACGAACAAAATTAATGAACGAACAGGCTTTTTTCGTTTGTTTTCGACGAAATATTGCTATGTGAAGTTGGCGCTATGCTTGAAAACAATAGAATTGTATCGGAACTCCTTAAGGAGTTTCCCTCTTTTTTTATGTATGGTAGCGTTCTACCTTAAATGTTTACATTTTATCATATTTTGTTCACGATTTTGGAGATGTCTCTCGACGTCCCCTAAATTCGATTATGATTTTTAGCTATATATTTTTTCATGTGGTTCTCTGCATAGGCACCTCTTCTCTTGGAAAGTTAAAGAAGTGTGGTCTCGCTCCCCACTTTGGACTAGGAAGGGCTCGTTTCTACGAGGCCCATCACAGAGCCGAAGCGGGCCTTGGATGCCTCCTAAGGGACCCAAGGAAGCACGGAGGTGGGATCACACGACGGGAAGGGTCGCCAAAACCGGTAATGGCAACGGTGACTACTCCCGTCAGTGGGAACACCTCATAAGCGGTACGTACGGATCAGGAACCCGCCAATGTACGGACGACCCAGCCGTCCGGACTACCGCACGACGAGGATCAGGGGCAGACCCCGCCTGGGCCCAAGTCTTGCTGCGGGGCCTCCATGTGATTTGTGTAATGCAAAGTCTCGGCTATATCATTGATAAATACAAAAAACAACAGCGAACCTAATATAGACCTTTGCGGTACACCCATCGATAGACCTAACCATTTGGAACAATTTCCCATATCACCCAGGATTGCTTAAGATCTCCCCGTTAAATACGTATACAAAATTGTAGCGCATAATCATCTGAGCTAACTAGCTTGAGTTTAGCACGCAATTTGTGATGCGAAAATTTATCCAAGTCTTTGGAAAAGTCAAACAAGACAAGGGTGGTTAATAAACCTTTATCAATGACGGATCCAACATCATCGCATATACGAATTAACGCTGTTCGGGTATGGAAACCTCGTTGGTAAACGGACTGATGATGATCAAGCAAGCCGTACCTGTCTAGGAAACTCATCATTTGCTCCTCAATAATATGCTCGAGCAACTTCGAAATAATTGATAAGCTTACGATTGGACGAGTATCCGAAAGAGAAGAAGAATTTTTGATGTCGAGTAGTGGCCTGATGTACGCACGTTTTTAAGAAATATCGTTAATAAGTAATCTTGATCGGTAGATGCGTTGAAAATAGCAACGAAATAATTTTAAAGAATATCATTGGGGCTTATTGTGAAAAATGGTAATGCGTTAATTTGTTTTAAAACACTATAAGTATTTATTCTGTAAAATGAGAAAATATATTTACGCTGGAGACACGACAACAAAGCCGAACAAACCTCCTGACGGCTAATGACGCTATGAGAAGTAGACACGAAAGCATGAAAAAATTAAACAATCCATGTTCATGCTGGATTTGACTAAGCCCAAGCGTGCAAGCTCCTTTCATATAGTGAAGCTGGATCCCTCAATGCAAAAAGTGTGGACAAATTATAATCTTATTTGGCCTTTTTGATATGAGCATATCACGAAAATTCCTATACTCCGCAAAACCCAACAAGCTGTTAGCTTGCTTGGGTCGTGTAAGTTTCTCATAAAATTTACATGAATACAATGAAATAAATTTGTTTAATTTGTTTAAATGAATTAATCGGTTGCAAGTTCAAGTGCACTGGAGATAGCATCGACGCCGTCACCAACCATAAGGACTGAACTTAAGCATCGAGTCTTGAACACATCAAGTGTAGGGAGTATTGCCCAAACAGTGTCTACATAGATTCGAAAATTGAAATTTACAGGAGAGCGACGACAAATGACGCTAGAGAGCGAGAGAGAAAGAAAGAGAGAGAGAGAGAGAGAGAGAGAGAGAGAGAGAGAGTCATAAAAAAGAGGTGCAGTTACAGAAAAAAGGAGGACAAGACTCGTCGCACCCACAAAACCGCACAAGCTAATACAAGCGAAGAAACTCGTTTTGCGTCTTGGTTTTGTCTTCAATTTTTTTTTTTTTTACTTCTGTCTCGCGCCTTTTTCCTCTTCTTCTTGGTTACCTTTGACTCCCTCGTCATTGCTCAGCTCTTTGTATATCCCAACGAATAGCAGATAGAAAACATCGACTATCCCGAATGCCAACTCTTTACCGCTCTTATCAAGATTTAATCAGCCTTAGGTATCCCCTAAAATTTGGGCACATTTGCCAAATTACATCCCTCCAGCAGTCTTACCAGCTTACGTACAATTATACCGACATATTATATATTTATACTTTCCGATAACGATCTTGCAGTTTTCTATTCCTTTATTATACTCTCTTTTGTTTAAAGTATTCATTTTCATCCCTTCCATTTGTTGCGCCCCCAAGTGCCGTCACTCGACTTAAGCATAATTTACGGTTACAAATCATATTCATAGTCATTTGAAAATCGCGTACATCGACCTACGGATTGGACAACCTCGGAATCATGACAATTTGTGGAATATTCGCTGACAAACCGCTAATGAGGAAATTCCTACCGAAAATTCCAGAAGAAACTACAAAATCCTCAAACGTATCACGTACCTATCGATCCCGAAATTAAACAGTCTTCGATTGATATTCAAAGAGGTCGATCTCTCAGCCAACTACATCACACTTTGTTAAATTAGTTTTTTCAAGTAAACTGTTGTTATTATGTTCGAATAAGTATTGAGTTGCAGATTCACTCGTCATAGACAAATCCCCAAAAGATCTGCCCACGATCACTCGTTCCCAGGTAATGATCTTCGCGGGCATAACATATTTTTCATTCCATCTTGTCCATCAAGATTAATCTTTACCTAATTAAAAAAAAAAAAAATCATTCTTACTCAAATTCCCACGAACAGATTTCGGAAAGGCCCAGTATTGACTCAGTATTGTATTAGCTATGGTCGATAACTGGCAGGGCATTGTCGCCAGTTATCAAGCGCTCGGATCATCTTCGTAATATCATTCCATTCTCACGGCTGGTGAACAGCGTTGTCACCGAGGCTAGCCCAGCATCAACCCAGCACCGGCTTTTATTATTCGATTTTTGAATTTTTCTATTACATTGATGGTAATAGTGACTACTTGGCAGCTGCAAAAGAATATTAACTATCGTAAAGGAATACATACATAAAAAGAATGAAGAAAACCAAAACTACGTTCCTATTTGTTGAAGTTACATATTTTCTGCCTAAGTGGGAATCGAACTGCCTACCTACGACTTTCATACCTAATGTCTATCTCACAAATTCGGGACCCTAACCACTACGCTATCAACTACTTCGAAATTCATAAAATGTAATTCCTGCCGTAAGCTTTTTGATGCTCCAATACGACAAGCAAAAAATTGGATCACTATAGAAACGCGTATGTAATAGATTTCTAAGGTCGCTAATTCACTAAAAATCCAATTTTGTTGAAACAGTAAAATATTTTGTTGGATACGTCCAACAAAAATATTTCGTCTAACCAATAAAATGTTTATTGTTTCAACAAAGTTTCTTTTCAGTTTAATGAAGTTTTGTTGAAACATTCAAAATTTTGTTGCCTGGACGAAATAATTTTGTTGAATACGTCCAACAAAATATTTTAATATTTCAACAAAATTGGGTTTTCAGTGTTGCGAAACAACGTCAGCTTTTTCAAATTCTGTATTCAAATTTTGTCAGCTTTTTTTGCAGATGTAGTCAGATTAAGAAGATTTAAAAGAGAGGATTCAATGTGGTATATCAATGATCGCAAAACATTAAGTTTTATAGAAATCATTAGTCTTGTCGAATAATTTCAAAAAATTAATATATTCGTCTAATAACGTATGGTTTTTTATAACTATACACGAAGAGAGAGAAAATTGGAAATTTACTGTGCAGTAATAGAAATGGAGGACTGTAACTAGGCATAATGCAAGTTTTCATGAAAATAAAATAAAATATGTCGTATGATGTAGCAAAATTTATTTTACTTTCATGAAAATTTGCATTTTGTCTAGTAATAATTACAAAAATTCAAGTTTGTCCCCAGTTTATATTACTGCACGATAATTTTCCAATTTTCATTGGCTCCTACTAATTAGCATGGGAATAGTTTTTAATAATTAAACCTCAAGCCTCTAAAAAATATATACAGCAATAAATAGTAATTATATACTATAACAATATAGAACAGTGGGATCAGGCACGATTGACGTCGAAAGCCCACTGTTGGCCCAGCACCAACATTTCGTTATCTGCCGATACTTACATTGAGCTGGGCCGAGACCACACATTGAACAGTATTGATTCACGGGCTGCGCAATTGTTCGTTGAGTACGATTGATGCCCGAATGGAAGCCGATTCTGGCCCAGAATAGTCAGTCCGTCATACCGATATTAAATCCGGCCGGAGGCTAAGTATAACAGAAAGCAGCATCAGAGATACCTCGGGAGTAGGATTGAGTGTCGGCAGTTGTTTGCCATTTACAGCCCAATTCTGGCCCTGAACTGACAGTTTGTTGCATACCGATACGTAAATTCAGTTTAGGTTGAACAGCTTCAGAAATTAGCGGCCCATGGTTGGCGTAGCCATCGGCTGCCGACTGTTGGCTGCCGTTCAAATAACGCTACTGACAATGAGTTAGTATTGGCATTCCGTTGTACGCCTATGCTTAACTTCAACATGGATGAACAGAATCGGCTGCGCATCGGCCCAGCTATTGGACGCCGTCAGTTTGGCAAGTTTTGTCCCGAGGGCTGGCTGTATCGTAAGTATCAGCTATGTCTCCTCGGTTTTTTTATCGAACCCAAAATAGTTGAGAGGGGATAAACAAATGTAATAAATGTATGGAGTAAATGTGTTTGTAGAGTATTTCCGCAGAAATTTGGGCCCTTTGAATCCAGTTTTGGAATAATTTCGAATAGGCAGTATCGAGTGGAACTTTAAAGCAATTCAAAGGGCAGTTTCAACATATTTATCGAAATAATTTGAGCGTACCGTTTCAAAGGTGTATCCCTAATAAATTTTACTTGTTATTTTCCATATTTTCAAGTAGCTTCCACTTCAATTATTCTATGTAACACGTAATCCGAGTCGAATTTACAGGCATCCATGATCGTTATAGTTCTTCATATCTATTATATTTGCCAACGATTGTGAACATTAAATCGATTCGTTATAAATTTTAGTGTTACAGAATGGAGATCGAGAGAATGTTATGGGAAAGGAAGGAGAAAGGGCAAGGGTGAAAGGGATGATACAGTGGCCATTAACATGGCTGATAAAACTGAATGGTGACTGGGGAAACGACAGGGATTGTAACTGGTAGTTACTTTTTTGAATGACAATAATCCTGAGGAGAAAACGAGAAAAAGAGAGGGAGAGAGGAAAGTATACACACAAATATAGATACTGAGAAGGAGAAAGTGAATTGTGCATCTCTCGAGTCTCGGTATTTTATAGCCAAGCGTTTAAACTTTATCGATGCCGTAACGCGTTAGTCCGACAAGGACGTTTATTACTCGAAACAATCGTCCTTTATGAATCGCCTGTATACTAAAAGGATTGGGGTTTGGGGTAGCTACTCAAAAGAGAATCAGAGCGAAAAAAGGTGGTAAATAATTACAGCTGAGCCTCAAAAAAGGAATAACGTTTCTTAATTTACTAGAAACTCTGCTCCAGGATGTATCAATTGCGTTACATGTTACGGTGCATAAATATAAGTGAAAAAGAAAGCTACTATTAAAAAAAAATATATTTCCTAGCAAACTTTGTTGTTTTTAATCTAGAATGAATGTAAGCGCTTGGAAATATTGTCCTTGATAACGGATAGCAATAAGGACGTGATCCTGACCCTGTTTGGTCTTCGAAGGAATACGCGAGACTACGGTTTTTTATTTCTCTTTCTCTCTCTCTCCCCCCCTCTACTTTTTCCCGTTTTTATATATTTCTCTTTTTTTCGCTGTATCTACCTTTCTCTCTCTCTCTCGAGGAGTATCCTGGCAGTAACAACGACGAGAATGCTGTTTCTCTGTGTCCTCTGCTCCTTCTTCCTTCCCTCCCTCACAACCTTACCCCCTCCTTTGCAATGTCGCCAACATTCCAGCGAGTCCCACCCAGTTGCAGCAGTGCCGCACAGCTCGTGTTGTGCAAATACAAAAGTCTGGAGCTCGCGGAGAAAGAACAACAGAAAGAGAGAGGGGAATAAAGATTAATTAGAGAAATAACAATGAGGTCCGAAGAGAAGAAGAGGGAGAAGAAGGAAGAGTTAAGAAGGCTAGGCAGAGAGATAAAGATTGAGTAAAAGAAACACAAGGAGAAAGAGTTAAGATAAAGTGGGAGAAGAAGATGAAATGAAAGTCATTAAGGATTGACAGAAAGTAGGAGAAAAGGAAAAAACAATAGTCGAAAATGAGCACAAAATAAGAAGGGAGAATGAAAAAGTAATAAGAAAGGGCGAAAAAAGAAAAAAAAAATCAAAGGAATGATGAAGTCAAATTTGAGAATAACGGAGAATAGAAAAAGAACCAAGATACAAAAAAAAAGACAATGGAACAAAAGAAAAAAGATTATAGATAAATGAAGGATGGAGAAAGTTTTAGAAAAAAGAGAATGAGAAAAAGATTTTAAAAAACTCGCGTTGGTGGGTACAGGCATCTTTCTGATTTATGCACACAGTCTCACCAACGCACCAAGGAAGGGAGAGAATGAGAGAAAAAGCGAGAAGAGGGAGGGGGAAACAGTGCTCCTATTGTTTGACTCCGATTCCATGGAGTAAATGGCCAATGAGTCCTACGCTGGTCACTCTTCCGACCTTCACGCACGTAGACGATGTCGAGCGTTACATCCGGTCCCAACCATCAGGGCTTAACCTCAACTTACGTTACGTTCCTGTGACGGATTTTTATGAAACGAGAAAGTAGTAATTTTAACTGTTATTTATTGACAAAACAACCAAGAAATAGTATGATTCCCTAAATATGTATACAAATCGATATAGTACATCTCTGTATATATAAATCTGTTGGTAAAAAAATGTTTGGCCGCTTTTCAATCGAGAATCACTGAACCGATTTCGATGAATCTTTCACAGAAAGAAAGCTCACGATTCAGACTAGATTGTAGACTGTATAAAATTTCGATATATTGTTTTTTAAGGAAATGTGAAAAAAAGTTCAAATTTTTTATTCAATGTTCAACTTTAAAAACTCATTAGTAATTAAAAAATATAAATAAACAAAAACAATAAATTACCAGTTTAAAGATCATTCAAAAACGAAGAGAAAGAGTGGTGGCTGGGGTTCCAATTTTGGACAGAAAAAAAGTTACAGCTATTTTAGTGAAGTAATAAAAAATTTGAAAACTGACCATCTTTTTTTGGAGTATTTTATTTGAAAAAAAACCGAAAAATTGTGTTTAAAATGGAAAAAAAATGGGAAGCATATAGGCCGTGTAACATGTCAATACACTGTTTAATACGAAATTGATTTCTTTTTCTCTCATATAATATAAAACCGATGAAAACATGAACAATCACAATAGATGTGGACGGACGCTAACGAAGCCGAGGATACAGCTATGTGATTCACTTAAATTATTTGTATAAACACGAAACTTTTTAAAAATTTATCTATTTTATGTAAATTTTTTAAATATAAAATTTATGGGATTTATTTTTTTCAAGTGGAACGGGATGTGTGGTTTTTAGTGGGTAAAAATCCCACACATTGACGTAGTGCAGACCCTAACCTGTGGCTCATGTAAGATTTTCCAAAATCACTTGAAAAAATATATATATATTTTCGTAAATGCACAGCTAGATGCGCCTGCTAGATGTGTCGCGGGCGAAGCCCGCAGGCACAGCTGGTACACATATAATATTAAATTAAGTGTACACTTACACTTAAAAGGCATGAAAAAGTAATAAATTTTTTTTTTTTTTTTTTTTTAGAAAACCATTAGAGAAATAGGACAAGGGGTTTTCGTGGTTTAAAACATACATTTTGAGAAACGTATACAATTTTTCATTATTTAAAAAAAGTGGAACACAGCTGTAATTCGGCGTCGTAAAATGGCTCCTTAAAAAAATCGAAAACGTTAATAGGTATACCTTCGACAAAAATCAACTGGAAACAAAAATTGAATGGGATATTAAACTGCCTAAACATTTTTATTATAGGGACCGTGCGTGAGCTATAGAGAGCAGCACCACCGCCGATGTGCGCGCTCTCTCGTGTCTGAATGTGCAATTTGTGCGGTGCTATTTTGGCTTTGAATGATAGGAATAAAGACGAATTTTACGATTAATGATGTTAAAAATGAGCAATTAAGGTTTTCAGCTCGTAAATAATAATCGTGCTGGGGGCTAAAATTATATAAAAATTTTTTAAAAATGTGGCTCAAAATATATTTCAAATGTCGTAGCACGGGCGATGAATCGGCCATATAATTCATTCCGTTTGTTTCTCACTCTCTCGTGTGAAATGGACAGCGCTCTCGGGAAAAGAACAGTATTTCAAAAATGGTCAATCTTCTCGATACCAAAGTGGTGTGTGAGAGCTGTCCTGCATTTACCAATGTCTTATTTATGAAGAAAAATAAACAGATCAATTTTGTATCGTAAATCAATTAAAAAATCTTGTCACCCGCATATACGCGCTTGATTAGTTAGCATCTAGCTAATGTAGAAATTGCCCACTTCGTGGCGTTGTAAGCGCTGCGCACGGCCCCTATATCATAGCTGATTTTTAAAAAGATTCATATTTAACTCTCGGTTGCCCACACCGGCAAAAGCCGGTAGTTATGCGTTTGACCGCGATCAGCTGATTTTCACGAATTCTTCATGCAGAATGTTTGCTTAAACAGCAAAAAATTACTTAACCAAATCCGAAATATACACTTTACTATCAGTGGACATAGTTCTTAGCAGTAATTTAATACAGCCGTATGTATGTTTACAGAATAATTAGCATAACGGAAAAAAGCTGGTCAACCATATCAACATAACAATAGGTGATACCGCCATTTCGTTCATTCACAACAGTTTCGGCATACTTCACGCCGTTGCTGGCTGCTCGTAACTGTGATAGATGCCTGTGTGTACATTGTTTTTGTTGGTTATGTTTTTTTTTGTTTTAATTAATCTTTTTAATTACTGATTTTATTAACATTCTAGGTGTAAATGTCTATCTATACATAGACTGATATTTATAGAACTGAAATATAAAGACTTTCATCTTAAGGCTAGGAGTCATACCGACTGAGCCGCCGTGAGTGCGAGAAAGATAGCTGCAAATTTCGAAAGTGAAATTCTTCGACACGGTTTGACCGATTACAAAAAGGCACTGTCAGCCCATTTTTGCCATCGTCTTACGTGGGCTGACAGAGCTTTTTTGTAATCGGTCAAACCGTATCGAAGAATTTTAACTTCGAAAATTCGAGGTGAGGTTAGGTGACTGACCCACCGTACGGTCGATAAAAATCCTGCTGCACGTTCTTTTCGGAGAGATTTGATATTTTAAGAACAAAGAAAAGTTACACGTTGTTCACCTTTTATCAAAGAATAAGATAAAATTTTTATTTTTTTTTTCTAAATATCAAGCATGTCCGAAAAAACTTGTTTTTACTTTTTAGTTATCTCTCTCAGACTCACGGAACTGATAGAGCGCCTTAATGAGTCCAGCAAAATATTTGACGTAAATGTTATAGTCTATCTGCCATCATTATCAAATTTCAATTAGTAGATGCACTTTTTACTCATTTTCTGCTGGATGAAACTCAAAAAAGAATTTTTAAAATAATTTTAATTATTTGCAGAACTGTATTTGTGTGAGCTAAATAAATTTGTATTTGACAGTGAGTTGATTATTAATATTCATCTTATATTCGATTATTACAATCAAGAGAGAATCTCTACGAATCTTTGAAATCGTCGGAATCTTTTCCAACTATGGTCATACTTGGGCTTAGTGTGTTTACTGTCTAAAGAGTAAGGAATAATTTCCGGTCTAGACGGATTCGAAACGCAAAAAGCCGAAAAATAATTGAACTGCTATTTCTGGATTCAATGAAAGTAATTAATTTTCAATAATAATACTTTAGAAGTACAAAAAATGATGGAATCAACTTCTGAAAACAATATCAATAAATAATTAATCAGACTCGACAGCAATCGATTTTTTTGTATAACCTTGGATTCAAGAAAATAAAAATTGACTAACCCTCCGTTAAGGAAGCTTTCCAGTGTGAAATTTTCAAAAAATCGATTTTTTTTTTTGCTTTATCGAATAGTATACACTCTTCCGAATATTCCCTGAAATTTTCATGCCGAAATTCAGATTATTTCGGTTACTGTACAGCATTTCTTGGAAGAAGGCAACGGAGCGCTACAGCTGCCGCGTCGACTTTGAACGCGTTTTTCTCGAAACAGCATTTTTCAAAACGGTGTCCAACTTGGAGGGCAGAGTTTTAAAGCTATCGAGTTGAATTTTTTACACAATATTCTTAACGTCATTGTTTATCGTGCTATGGAAGCTTTTTTTTTTGACATCTTCCTATTTTTTTGTAAAAAAAACTGCCAAAAAAAATGCTAAAATCGATACTTTTTGTTCAAACCGGCGCCATTTTTGCAAAAAAAAAAAAAAAGCCTCCATAGCACGAAAGCCAATTATATACCGATCAATAATCTTTTTGTGTTTTTTGTTTCAGATCAAAATTGTGACCCCCAACGTGGACACCACATCCAAGTGCATTTTCTGCAACAATTGTTTCATCATTTTTATAGATATTAATTAATAAATAAATCGATCTTTAAAAAATTGTTTTGTATTCTTCAATACCCAATTAATATACAAAAAAATAACCAGACCGATTAGATTATTTTTTCTTTAAAAAAAAAAATCGCGAAAAACAGCGATTTTTCGGGCTGTCACACTGGAAAGCTTCCTTAAGCGCGTCACGAGCAAAACGCCGCTTTTTTTATTTCTTTTTTTTTATTAATAACGAAAAAATGGTAAATTATACATTTCTCGAATTTTCATGAATATTTCTATGGTGTTTCGCAGAACGTATGCGCTTCTAATGATTTAACTCACGATGTGATAAAAGCTCCTAAAGTTGATTATAAAATTTACAGTTTTTTTGACGCGTGTGACGGAGGGCTAAATCAATGAAAAATAATTGTTTTTACAAAAAGTTATTGTATGACAAAAACCGATGCTGATTTTTCTAAATAATATTGATATCAATGTCTATGCAATCTAGATAATTGGATCATTTTTGGGTTCTTGGCGTTCTAAACGTGTCTGGTCCGGTAAAGCATTTTGGTGGAGCAGTTTTTCAATTTATTTCTCACTCTAACGATAATAAAAACATTCAACCAAAGTATTACCATAGTTGGAAAAAGCCTCAACCCCTCTCAAGTTTCACAGAAGTTTTTCATTATAAAATTAAGAGATCTCTAGAATCATTTAAAACTTGGCGAGTCACAAATAATGGCTTTGAATAAAGAAAATTTGATCTCAATTATTAATTAAATAAATTAGAGTCAGTAAAGAGACCGCGCGAAATAAGGCTAGGGCTGCGAATGAATACAGAAACAAGAAAGTGGGAGAGAGAATATAAAAGAGAGACAAACCAAGTGCGAATAACAAGCGATACAAAAAGAGAATCCGTCCGAACGAGCTAACGGAATCACGAGGAAATTGCACAGTTCGCTATTTTCATGCCAAAGAAGTTCTCCTCCTTGCACTTCCAACCATAAGTTTGTGCTCCCGGCTCCCGGTCAACGTAGAAATTTTTGCCGGAACGAGGAATTCCGCAATAACATGAATAAACGATCGTACGAAAGAGAACAAAAATTAAAGAAATTGAGTCCAGCAAATTTTCTAGTGAAATGGCACAAAAAAATGTAATATAAAATAAATCGCGGTTCAATTACGAAAACGAGCGATAATTTAAAAAAGACGAGCTGAATGTGAACGATCGAAATTCATTGGCTAGCAATGAATTGTCCAGCGCGAAACGTGAGAAGAATTCAATTCCTGTTACTACTAATTTTATTATTCAAACCCAATATTTTTTATTTGACTAAATGATAATTTACAAACGTTCGCTGAATTATCATTGTATAATTGATTTCTCAATTATTTTGTATTTAAAAGGTACATAAAATATCGTCGTTCGTATTTACATTTAATTCGACAGCAGAATTTCTTTTTATTTAGGTGTACCAGCATCCAATGATTGAAAATTACGATATCATTAAATAAAAAAATGTTTATTTTAGTTTCATACAGTCGATAGTTCATATACCTCAATTCCATTTTTTAATCTCTTTTTAACACTGAACAAGATATTTATGTTTTTTTATTCTTTTCAAATACAAAATAAATAGAAACGAAATTCTAGAATGCAACAATGATACTAATTCACTGCAATAACGTTGAAAAATTTTGATATTCGAAGGGTTTCTCCTACCAATATGTAGGGAATCTCAAAGACTCTTTCAGTGTGTTTTCTGCACTTGGTTCTAAATACTGTCCTCAGTTTCCGAAATGTTTCAAAAGCGTCACAGAACAGAAAACTTCCAACTTTCTCATCGTTTTCTCTTATACGCTTCATGTTTTTTTCTTTTTTTTTTTTTTTTCACATTCTCCAAAGTTTTACTTAGCTGGAACGTTCATGGAACAACGATCACGAGTGTACAAGAGCTAATACTTTTCCTTGAGGGCAAAAGGTACTGCATCGCTAACTGCGCAAAGTGTACCAAAAGCTCCGAGACTAAGACGAGAGCAAAAAATAAACAAAGAAAGAAGGAAAAAGAAAAATGGAAGAGAGCGCAGCCACGACATTTATCCAAGCCCTTATTGGTCAAATGGTAAGATAGAGATATAAAAAACATCAACAAAATGTAATGCTTGTGTTTTACACCATGAAACTGTTTCAGTATCTTGTACAGTTTTGCCCCTCCCTTTTCTCGATGCACAAAACTATTTTAGAGAGAAAAAGAGAACTGCGTACTTTTGCGTATTTTTGTATGATTTATTCCACATTAAGTTTTGGCTAAATAAAAAAAGGTAAACACAAAAACACTGCGATACTTTTTCGATTTCCTCAAGAATCAAAATCCTGTCCAAGTGTCTCAAAAATACTGTTCGATAAATTTTGAAATGGTACAATAAAAAGGTACACAAAATAATAAAAGATTCTTTATAACAACACTGTAACTATATAGCAGTAAGTAATATAAAGCTCAAGTAAAATGTTTATTAAAAAATAATAATATAAAAGCTCTTTGTCAGTCCGCCTTGAGAACGTGGCCTGCTTAACTCTCGATTGACTCTTCGTTCCTCCTCTATGAATAGAATGAAATACGTGTGTAAACTACGCATTGCCATTCTCCTGCGTAGTACTCTCATCATATTATGTATTATTACGCACTCTTGTTCGCTTTCCTCATTTCATTTGACATTACCATACGAATGGAATTTACGATATTTTAATAATGGCAATTTTCATAACAAACATTGTATCATTATTGTAACAATATTAATAATAATGGTAATACAACTGACGATTAAATTTATTATGATGTAATTTCGCGTTTCAATCAGATATGTAAATATCATTATATTACTATTATTGCTATTTTGTTATAAATTTAAAAATAAAAAAATGTAAAGAGAAATTCCATGATGAATTCTATGTTGGAAGCATCATGGTTAATATCGAGAGTCTAGTAAGCACTGTAGAACCGATTAGACGAGGACCGGTGCAGATCCATTATGTAATTGTCGAGGATGTAGGGTAAATGTGCATTTGAGTCAATTGAGTGCGGCGGCAGCCTCGAATATATAGTACAATATAAAATGGTTACGTCGACGCATTCGTTGCATTTTGTTCGTTCGTACGCGTGCTATAATGTATATGTACATATACATATATATCAGAGTGTGCGGGAAAAAATCGGTACTTTTATTCTGTTGTATTCACCAAAAAAAGTTGAATTAGTGTAAAAAAAGTATAATAGAAGAAAAGCTTAAAATAAAATCATTTGGATGAGCGCTATGCATTTTCAGTTTTCCCATAAGCATAGTACTGAAAAATAATAGAGTCTCTAAAGATTCTGTTACAACTCTGAAGAAAAAGATCGCATGGAAATGTCGCGAACCTATTTTATAAAGAATGAAATTTCCTACAAAAAAAGTCCTTTTAAGCAAGTAGCTCAGAACAACCGTTCAACTTTTATAGCTGTCCAAAGTTGAATTAATAAAAAAAAAAAAACAATTTATTTGGGAAAGGCTATCGCGCTCAAATTGTTTACTTCACAAAAAAATCATATGGAGAATTTTGTAGAGAAAAAAAATCTTGGTTTCAATTTTTTTTTCTTTTTATATTATCTCAAAATCGAAAAAAATTGCACATACTTTTTTAATATAATTTCTTCATTTTTTTAATTCGTATTGATTATTGTCAATTACTATTAATCAAGGTAGTTACCATGCGTAGTAAATATTTGGCATACCTTCTAGAATATCCTTATAATGTTAATTATATCTTATAATGAATGCATGTAAAACTTATCAAGCAATGGAAAAAATGGCGAATAAAAAGTTTAATGTTTCAGAAATAAAAACGTTTCGTACATCTAATACGTAGGTCACTACATAAGTTTTCTCGCTCCTGAGCATTGCCACACTATACAAAATCGTGACAAAACTTTTGTAGTGACCTACGTACATATTGCATATACTTTCTATACCTCCGAAACTAAACGGTCAATATCTCAGTTTTTTTTACAAATGGCGTCATATGTTCCTCTGCAATTGGAAATTTTCAAAAAAAAAAAAAAAAATTGGTACAAAGTTTCAGTTATTGTAGGAAATGTAAAATTTTCTAATACTCTCCGTAAGAAACGCATGTGAAACGGTGGAATCTTTGGTAGGATAAACACTGATACACAAAATTAAACGATCACTAAATTCTAAACGATCACTAAAAATTAAAAAAAAAAAAATAAAAAATTAAACGATCACTAAAATTGTCGCAAATATTAGGTCTTTTCCGAGAAGCTGGATCTGGGCAAAAAGTGATTGGATATTTTTTCCAAAAAGCATTTCGAAGCTTGACTCTTCTTGTTTTCGAATCCACCTTTGAGAAATGTTTAATTATTGAAATCGGCAGTTTTTTTTCACTACGAAGTGTGAAAATGAAAACGAACATTTTTTCCTCGACTCGGAAGTACGCACGACGAGAAAAAAATTATTTTCAATAAATCTGTTCTGTGGAAGATACAAACACAATAATGGTATTGACCAAAATTCTATAAATAAATAAAAAATATGTACAAACAATTTTTTTTACAAATTTTCTAGGCAACTCACTTTATCCCGATTTTTTTTTTAATTACAAAAAAAAAATGCAAAACATCTCTCGGTTATGAAGGAAAAGGAAAAGATAAAGGTTATTAAACTTTTAAAAAATGCAATATTCGCTTAGCTACCCCGTTTTGTCCAGGTCTCCCCTATCTATTTTTCCTGCTGATAAACTGTCAAATATAAACTTTAATAAAACATTAACGTCCGTTTGTGAAAAAACTTCATTTATTATAGCGAGTTTAGTATAATCAAGTATGAGAATGAATAATGAAAAAAATGAACGTTATAAATTTATTGCTTTTCCAATAAAGCTACTATTATTTAGAGTTTTTTTTTTTTTTAAAGAGATGTCTGCAGACATCTCCTTTATCTTTTGTTTAGTTTTAAGGACGTCTCCCAAGATCCCCTAAATTCGATTTTAATTATAATATTCCTTCATTGTATGTGAATTTATTTGGTCTTTTTGGTTGCATGAATTTCTACTTTATTTATTGCGCGTTGAAAAATCTCTTTAAATTTTATCTCTAGAATAATAACTTTTTATCCTGCAGTTGATTAATAATAATGATTTTTTTAATTAAATTATTACCGACAGCGATAGTGCGCGGTCGGTGGGTGGCTCCGACCATTTCTCAACTTACGTAGTCTCGAGCGAGGCCAATAGTTGGTTGGATGGCCGCTCAGCCATGCATTGACTCGTGCATCAATAACCGCGAGGCAGTTTCTCTGAGTTTGTGATGGTGCTAACCAACTTTAACTCAGTAAAAATATAGCCGTTTGTATCGACTGGGTTTTCCACAGTTTCCCTTGGCCCTCGTGCAAATGCGATACAGTGATGCATAGAAAAGAATATAAGCAGGAACAATAAAAAAAAAAAACAAATAAAAAATCATAATAAATATTAAATTATTAATATTAATCGTAATAATTTTTTAATTATTTGCTTGTAAAGTTTACAGATCAACAAAATGAAATCGTGAGGGGGCAGCATTTACCATCCGAATTATTTTTATATCTTTTTCATTAGATTTTTTCAATTACACAAAGTCACCCCACTATTATGCACGAGTTAAATCTTTTTTCTGCTCGTTTAAATATTTTTTATTCTGGAACTTAACTCGTGGCTGGAACGAGAGACTTCCGGACCTACCGACCGGATCGAAAATTCCCTTCGACTCTCCGAGATATACGTAAGCGAGGCGAGTTAAGAATAGCTACAAAATGAGAAAATAAAAGGAGGATCCAAAAGAAACGCGCGGAAGATCGAAGAAGGATGAAAATGGAGGAAAGCCGTGAACGAGAAGTGGGCACGCGAGATAGGAGAAATTTACATGGAGAAAAGCTGCTGTGGTCGACGTAGATTTTATATATATATAACACGAAATGGGTGTGAGAAAGTAGAAATAAATTTAAAGGGTTAATTTTCATCCCTTTCTCATTTTTGCACTATTTTTCGTTTTTCTTGTTCCTGCTCTTTCCAAACCCAAGATTTACCGATTATAAATATTAAAACTTTTATAAACCGCCCAAAAAAAGGAATGTGACATGATACAATTATTCAAAATTTCTAAATTTTCTTAAATGCCATCTGACCTTACTCAACCCTCAGAGTACATACACGAAGAGAAAATTACTGTAAACATTACTTTGGTATCATAGTGTCAGGATTTTACACCGCCCATTTTGATGGTTTTTGGTAAAAACATAAATAATGAAAGTCACATAAAAAAATGCATATACATTTGAAACTAAAAAATACACGAAAAAGAATTTTTATATAACAAATATTTTAGACGATGTACTACGCTAATTTGTAATATCAACAGCCGCATGCTAGAAGACCAAGTACTACATTTGTAAATAAATAAAAAAAATATTTAAAAATTCATTTCTATTCTATTTGTTCTATTGAAAATTGGTAAATCCGTTTTTTCGTTCTTTGCCTTTTATTTATCCGCCATTTAATTCTTTTTTTATCAGATACATTTTTGAACCTAATATTAATGTAATAAAAAAATATTTCAGTTGAATATAAAAATGAAAATTACATCATGAAAAAAAGACGCGTATACAAATTTTAAACGAAAAACATGTAATTAAAACCGTTCTCTGCCGGTTTATGTCATTAATCGCCGCAAATCAGCTGGCCAAGTAATGAGTTTAACAATTTTTTGTTGTAATTAGTTTATATATTGAAAAATTGGGTTCTATTCAATGTACTTCGTTAAAAATTTGATTATCTTTTTTTCCTAGTGTACTTTTAATTTTTATCTGCAATTCAATGCTTTTATTAAAATTACATTTGTTCTAGATTAAAAAAAATAATAATTTGAATACTTTTTCGTCCTATATTTTGTATTAAGGCCATAGTCATGCCGACTGATCGTGAGCCACCATGAGTGCCGGAGAGATAGCTACAAATTTCGAAAGTGAAAATTATCCACACTGTTCGACCGATCGGAATAAAAAAAGGTTTAGACTACTTTTGCCATTTTTCTGCGTGGGCTAAGACTTTTTTTTATTCCGAACGGTTCAACGGTGTGGAAAATTTTCACTTTTGAAGATGCGAAGCGGCCCGTGCGACTGATCCGTACCCTTGAACGTTATTGATGCAACTTTTTTGTTGTCAAAAAATACTTGAAAAAAACATTTCTCCGTTCGTTTTTGTCAGGTGTTTTGTACAAGAAAACCACACCGCAGAAAAAAACGTAAAATATTATGTTCTTACCAGCATATATTGTGCATTTTAATTTATTCAACCGTCTTAGCGTAAAGGGCTAAGTTAAACTCCAATAGTGACACTTCCAAAACAAACATAAATAACGCGAGTAAGACTCGTGGTTACAATTCCATATCAAACATGAATATTAGAAATTGTATTGCCAGGAGTTAAACAGCTTTTATATATATGCAAATTTGATTTTTATAAACGTAACGTCCGATCGACCTTTTTTTAAACTTTATCATAATTGAACAAACCTTCTAGGGTTCACTATTCCATTTGTTATGATTAAATATTTTTTAATATTTAATAATATTTTTTGGATGCCAATTCAACGTTTATATACTGAATATAAGATTTTAAAAACATTTCGATAAATTCGAAAACAAATCTACGATTTGAATGATGAATTTGTTTTTATGGTTGGCGACACTGCTGTCAGTTATTCTCTCATTGTGTGTACAATCGTTCATGCAGTTTTTCGAAAAAAAACTTTATGTCTTTAGAAAATGGTAACAAATTTTTGAGATGAAACAATTTTTGCATAATCAAGGATAAAATGAATCGTTTCCCTCAAAAATATATTTTTTAAACGTATATTTACGTGGCGGCGTCTGATCGCATTCAAACAAGCGCGGCATTCAGCACTCTTGCGATGTTGCCACACTTTGCCTGTACGTTCAGTAGATGGGGGGAAAATTTACTGTTTTCATTAATGAATAAGTGAATAATTAATAAGCGATGTAGACGAATCATTCAATTTTTCGGCACCGTAATTGCAATAGTGTACTTAGTGGTTTGGCAATTTTTCAACAAGTTTTTAACATTTTTTCTCACCATTCCATTCATAAAACTGTCATTCACCAATGACCGTAGGCATTTCTCCATATTAAAAAGTGTTTTTTTTTAGTATTTAATTTCATGAAAACGGTGTAGACGATTGATTTAAAGTTTAGAGGGCACATCCAGTATAAGGCAAAGAATATACTGTGCGAATTTTAACTAAATTGTAACATTTTTTACTTGTCCCGAAACTCCTTAACCGAGCAATCACATCACGAATATATCGGGGAGATAGAGTATATAAAGACGAATTTGGACACGACACGAGAAA